>JAJMJW010000012.1:0-361992 GCA_030569055.1 Yamadazyma andamanensis
TCTGAAACGAATTATTACCTTGTTTGGGTCCCAATGGAGACTTCTGAAACTACCACATCTGTGTGTACCGAAGTGTGCGATAACCACATAAATTATTATGTAATCGACATCTAGGCCCAAAATATAATCTTTCAGCCTGAATTTGCCATCAACCAATTGGTTCTATAGTGTAGTGGTTATCACTGTCGGTTTTGATCCGACCAACCCCGGTTCGAATCCGGGTAGGACCTGATTATTTTTTTGGAAAATCTCATTAATGGTGTAACTTAGTACGCGGAGTAAAAATAGTTCAACACAACACTCATGACTAAGAAACAAAGCATTAAAAGAGTCAGGCTTCTCGGACTCCTTTCGATTATTGCCTTGAGTTTGTTCGTGTTCTGCTACAAGTCATTTCAGGAACCTGAGCTTCTTATCGACAAATCATTTGAGGAATATGCAGAAGACGATACGATAGACTGGAAACAAAAATACAATGAAGAGAAAGCCAAATCGAGAAAAGCGTCTGGAGGAAACAGTGGAAAGACCAAGAAGCCACCTTCCAAGCCCCATGATATATTGCTTCAATTCGAAGAAGATAATGAAGAAGAACAAATAAGTAGTCCAAAGGCTTCTAAACAAAAGGGAAAACCAAACACCAATAAACAATCAACACTGACCAAAGTCAAACAGAAGCCTCAACCCAAAACAAGCGCTAGCAATAGTAAGAGTGGCAAAACTAGTGGTGCCAAAGACAGCAAGGGAACCAAGCCCAAAGTAAAACCAGCATCGAGTGGAAAGTATAATTATAATCAACCGGCTAGCAAAGGCTCAACACAAGCAAAAGGAAAACCCCAAAAACCGGCACAAGGGCAGAAATCTCCAAATAAAGGATATCCCCAAACCCCACCAGTAACCAAGCCATCTCACTCTCCACCAAAAACCATTCCCAATAAGATACCCAAACCAGTTGCAGAGGAAGATGATCCAAAGAATCCAAATGGATTTTTGGGAGGAATCGAAGAGATTGGAAAAGAGCAAGTTGAAATCAATGGGAACGTCTACACAGCACCCACAGACGAAGAGGTGTTTAGGAAAATGGGGTCCAATAAGATTGGAAACATTGAACATGATGACTTTTTTGCGGGACCTAAGAAAGCTCAAGGGTACGGAAGATTAGGGGTTCCGCCTCCCAATACCGGAACATTCAAGACCGTCACTTTACCAGAACCAGAGAGTGAGGAAATTCATTTTGATCCTGAAAATCTCGAGCCATTAAGCTTTCGGATTTATTCTCATAACGTTAAAAACGGAGGACATGAACTCTTGGATCCAGGGGAAGAATCTTGGAGTGAAAGGTACAAGAAAATCACTAATTCGATCTTATTCAACTGCAGGTCCAATACAATTGTCACATTACAAGAAGTATACAAATTTCAAATGATTGACATAATGGATGAATTGAATAGATTCAGTCCTGAAGATGAGCCTGAATGGGCATATTATGGAAGAGGAAGAATCGATGGAGATGAAATGGGAGAGTTTGTTCCCATAATCTACCGAACGGCGGAATGGGAATTGGTTTTGGAAGATACCATGTGGCTAAATGAAAAAGATACTCGGAAATCTCTCAATGGATGGGATGCAAAATATTTGAGAATATTGAGTTATGTAACGTTGAAACATAAGGAATCCAATGCTTATATCAACGTCTTCAATACTCATTTGGACCACATTGGTGAATTGTCCAGAATAGGTTCAGCAGAACTCATTCTTAAGCAAATGCATACAGTCAATGAGTGGCCCTCATTTTTATGTGGAGACTTAAATAATGAACCAAAAGGTAGAACATACGATGCTCTTACCAAAGAGTTACTCGATTGCGCCAAACGAGTGTCGCCCTTCAGAAGATACGGACATCTTGATTCCACTGTCACAGGTTTCGAGGGCCAAGTGCTCACTTCGGGAGGGCAAAACATTGATTATATCTTTGCCCCTGATTATACCAAAGACATTACAAAAGAGGCAAAATGCAAGAACCCAGAGTCGATTCATCCAAGTGACGCGTTGTTGTTGAGACTCGAACTGTTTGGGTTACTCCATTCCAAGTTCAACGGTGTTTATATGAGTGACCATAGGCCTTTAGTTGCAGATTTTTATTTAGCACCTCTCTGTAAGTAAAATTAATAGAAATGCGATTGATCAACAAAAAAACAAACATTCCTTAAACAAAGATGCAGAATCCTCATGAACAAGCACAAAGCGCTCTTTTGTCTAGGATAATCAACAATGTGGTATGTGGATGAATCCGGGGATCTCTTAAAACACGTGTTTACTAACCAGCCAGGAAAACTTGAATGAATCAGTGGTGGCAATGAACAAATCTCTCCAAGAGATCAATAGACGCAATCTAGATATCGAAATAGCCTCGCAGCTATGGGAAGGCTATGTGACCAACGCGTCATATGACTTGGAAAGAACAGGAGAGAAGACGGATGCTGTGTGAGGGATGAATTTGGTGATCCATAATGCTATTTATTAGATATAAATTATAGTACAGTGCAGGGCAGGATTCAGTGATTGGTTGAAATATGGATGCTGCCCCTCTTAAAAAATTTCTCCCCGGGACCCATTCCAAATCATTAAGAACCAGTACAAGTGGCCCAGTTAACTTATTCGGTTTGAGTTGGTAACATTCCAAATCTTTTCTTCAAGGTAACTCTTTGTCTGGAGTATTTATCATCAGGAGAAAATCTGGCTGGATGTGCAGACTTGGTGATTTCTCCTTCTTCAGTGACTTTTTTCAAAGTATAGACTCTCTTTCCGTCTGGTCCTGTTGTGTACATTAAATGCATCTTGAATGTATAGTTGAAAATTTTTTTGCTATTCTCATCTTCTCAATTATAGTCGTGTCAGGACTCAATATTCACTGTTTTCAAACATCTAATGCCACCAAAGAACGATGCATTTGCCGATTTATTTCAGTCTGCCAATGGCAATTCTAGACGGAGAAACTTGAATGAGATGAGCAAGGATCGAACGATTGACCGAGGTCTTTCTCTGGGCCCAAACCGTGCAATTCCAGGGTCCAATCAGCTGATCTCGAATGTGAGTGGTGCAACGAAAGATTGGGATGAATTCGATATTTTCACCTCTGCAAATTCCACCAATGCTAGCTCTGGTAGCGTGTCACGTGCAGATACTCCTTCAGATCCCTTTGATGTGTTCAACTCGCCTTCACAGCCAACGCTATCGTCTCGTGGGGCAGTTCCTCATCGGCCCGTTGCCCCAAAGGACAGTACTGTTTCGTTATTGGACGACGATTTTACTGATGCGTTTACGCCAGAAACACAACTGGAGGTCCCACCAGTGGTTGAACAGGAGTTTGAGCTGGATCGGGGTTCAGAGCCAGTTCCAAAGCCAGAATTGCGTGCGAGATCTGAATCTCCAACCAGCAAAAGAGATCAAATCATTGCCGAATTGGTTGATATTGGGTTTCCAGTCGATGTATCCAATGATGCTATTGACAATGTCGGTCTCGATCTTCAAAGCTGTGTGAATTACATCATGAATGGGGGCAAAAAAGTGTCTTCTGTTTCAACATCCAGACAAAATAATCGAGATCATGATCAAGAAGACTTTGGCTCTAAAATCAATGAATTGTCCTCAGATTTCTTTAATAAAGCTTCTTTCTTCCTCAACAAGTCGAAACAAACAGTCATCAAGAATCTAGAGCAGTTTCAACAGGGTTCCAAAAGAGGTTCACCCAATTCATTCCCAGCATGGATGCAGAACCAAGCTGAATACAAGAGCAAGGCGTCAGAAAAGAATCCGAGCGGTGGGAAATTCGAAGATTATGGCTCTGACGAAGAAAACATCGATCAAGAGGCCATAAGCAAGTTCATGAATGAGCAAAGAGAGAAGGACAGATCAAGAAACAAACAAAGAGTTGAGAATATGAAATCATTGGCCCGGGAAAAAATTTCTGGAAAAAAGACTTCAAGAAGTGTGTCTCCTCAAAAGACTGAGGATGAATCATCAAGAGAGATGCCAGCATCAAAGCCAATGGCTGTCAATACAACAAAACCGGTGATTTCAGAACCAAAACCACATTTGGCAGTGCAACAAGATGCTGATTTACTTGGGTTGGGAGAATCGAGAGCAATGAAGTTCAAATCCCAAGCTAGTGATGAGCTGAGCTATGTCTCTTCCAGAAGAAGAAGACCCAATAAAATGCACGAGAAACCTAATATTCCAAGAAAGACCACTCGTGAAACGTTGGACCAATTCTCACAATCTGATTACGACACAGGTAAAGAGATAGCAAGCAAATCATTTACAAATGGAGATTATGACCACGCATGTTTGAACTATTCTAAATGCTTGAATTCGTTACCCAAAACCCATGAACTACGAGTTGTAATCAATTCGAATCTCGCAATAACTTTCATCAAGCTAGGTGATTATAAACAAGCCAAAATCCATTGCAACGAAGGACTCGATTTAATAGATCCAAACGAGTTGGGAGATCATACCTATATGATAAACGAAAAGCCAATCAAGTTTTGGTACACCAAATTGTTGCTGAGAAAAGCTGAGGCATTGGAAATGTTAGAATCTTTCCCAGAGGCATTAGAATGTTACATGGAGTTAGTTAAACTTGGGGTAACTGAGAAAAAGATCATGGACGGGAAAAGAAGAGTCAACAATATAGTCAATCCACCCAAACCTCAGCCCAAGGCCAAGCCCAAACCTAAGGCTTCAGTGCCAAAAGTCAAAAACAACCAAAGTTTGAGAAGAGTTCAAGAGCAGAATAAGCAACAAGAAGATAAAGATAACATGAAGTTCAAGTTTCAAGAGCAAGTGGAAAGGAAAATTTTCGCCTGGTCCAATGGCAAAGAAGACAATCTCCGATCTTTATTGATGTCTTTACCTGATGTTTTACCAGAATCACTAGGATTTCCATTTCTAACAACTAAAAAAATTGGAATAAATGACTTGATGTTACCTAAAAAAGTCAAAATCAATTACATGAAGGTCATCAGTGCCATTCATCCTGATAAACTTAGTAGTTTGAAATTGAATCTAGAAGATGAAATGCTTTGCCAGTCAGTATTTGTCACTTTGAACAAATCATGGGATTCTTTCAAACAACAGAACGGGATCAACTGATATCATATTTTATTATCTAATACATGAAGTGATGAATCAATGTCTCCTCTTGGTTGCTGTTGTTCTCTTGGTGGAAATAGAAGAGGATTCCTCACGTTCGATCTCTACAATTTTGGGCTCTTTTGAAGCTTCTGTTTTAGCTTCATTAACAATTTTTTTTGTTTCACTTATCCAGGAGGATAATGCAAACATAATGACATTTATAGTGCCGAATATCACCGTGAACGCAAACAAGAATACTCCTGCGTAGACAATGGCTTTTAGAGGATCTTCAGTTAATGTTCCGATCGGGTCGACGTTGAAATCATACCAGAAGTCTTTAATATTTAGGAGCTCTTGCTTGAATATCAACTGAAAGAAAATCATCGTCTGTCGAAGTGAAAAAGAAGATGTTTTGTGTTTCACAACATCGTCAAAGGATTCGGGAGGAGGTAATGGAGGTCTCACGGGATCTGGTTTTGTTTGCTCGTAAATTTCAAACTCTGCAGCAAATTTAGGAGTGAAAGTGGCATTCCCAATCCTTTCAGCCTCTTCTATAGAGTGACCAAGATAGATATTATCAAACAAAATATCATCCTCAATAGTCCAAAGCTCGAATCCCAATCCTCCAATTGGCTTCATTTCTGTGAGGATTTTGTCATCGTAGTATTGTGGATTTGGGATCATTTTCGGTTCCCAGACTCCAGAAAAATTGGGGTTCGGAATGGTTGGTTGAATCCACTGACCCTTATAGTCTTTGTTTGGAATTAAAGGTGGTGCCCACTCACCGCATCCACTGACATCTTCACATTTGGGGTTCTCTATGGTGGGAGGTTCCCACAAACCATCTTCCTCATCATCCCAATACTGTGGCTTCGAAGCGAAAGGATCCAAAATGTATTCTGGTTCATTGTCGAGCCAATCAGCAGGCTTTTCAACTGATGAATCAGGAATTAAGGGTTCAGCATAAAGCTGGTCATAGTTTTCTGGTTTTACTACACTTTCATCTAGAATAAACTCTCTATCATCCCAGTCTTCAGGGGGCTCTTGTAGACTATCTTCGATTTCTTTGGGTGGATTTAAAGGTGGATCCAACAAGTATGGTTGCTCGATGAAATTACCGGCTTGAGCCACATCACCATTGATTCGGATCTCAAAATCAGCATTGGGCCGAAGAATTAACGTATACAATGTACTGAGTGGCGTGGATCTACTCAAAGGACATCGAGTTAGGTGTTTTTGTTCTGAATCACCACTGATCGGATTACTTCGGTCAAGAATAAGGCGAACCTGATCACTGGACCCACACTTATCGGGGCCAAACATCACCTGAAAAGCGGTGGAGTCGCTGAAATTCTTTGGGTCGAAATCGGCATCGAGTAATTTTATGTAGGTTCCAGCGCAGGTCAAACCGTTTTGAGGTTTGATTTCATATTGGAGAACAAGATCTTTGTCGGGATTGTGCAACGGCTCCTCGAACTTATAGGAAATCGCATGGTGGGCAGCGGCAGACTTCATCACAAGGCCGTTATCGCCATCAAACCCCGGGTATTTTGAAGCAGGCTCGATTGACCATTGTCCAGTGTACGGATGGTTGTCATGTTTTATTGCGGAGGATGGCACCCAATTGGAGTCTTCGAGTGGGACTAAAAACTGTTCAAAGTATGCCGAGCCACCCAATGACCCTTTATACGCCTCGAATGGCTGTTGGGCCAACGCCACAGCACACACAAGCAAAACACCAAACCATTGAATGTTCATGGATGAAATAAACGTTGATGCGAATTTGAGTCTCATCACCTAATGTGTGGAATTCTATGTTTGGTGAGTAGGGCCGTACAATGTCGACCGGCATTGATACCAGGAGATTCGGAAGAATGGCACACAACAGACAGTGAAGTTATACGAACAGTGTACTACGAAAAGCCTGTTTTGTCATCGAAAAGCCTAAACAAATTAGACAATCAGGCCCTTCTTAGACAATTGAACGATGAGTTGATTTCGTTGGGGAACAACATAAAGGTGGATAATCTGGCACGAATAGAGCTTGTGAAACGGGAAATTGCCCGAATCACCGGCGACGATGATGCAGAAACGTATACCAGTTTATCATTGGCTGAACAGTTTGCAAAGTTGATACCTCCAGTTGCAGCAAGAGGACCAGATTTTTTGAAGTTCAAGCTGGAACGTGTCGGAGAAAACTTTGTTCAGTATTTCTCGTCTGTTCTTTCCTTGAGACAGCCGTTTACACCTCAACCCATTGATATGGACCGGTATGTTATTCAGTTCAACGGTGAATTGTACAATTCTCAATGTGAGTTTTCCAACGATACTCTGTTTTTAGCAGACTTAATCCTCAGAAAGGGAGTCCACCACGCACTCCAGGAATTGGACGGAGAGTTTGCTTTCTGTGTGCTTGATAAGGTGCAAAATTGCTTATTCTTTGGCAGAGATTGTATTGGGAAACGATCTTTATGTTACGCTTTGACACCAGAATCGTTGGTCGTATCATCAGTTCCTCTCCAGGGGTATTTGGAATGTCAGGGAAACTCCTACTACAAGGTATCATTGGACACTTTTGAGATGAATACTATTGCATACGGGTGGAAGTTTGAAGTCTTAAAAACCCTAGACTTTGGACATCACCAGAACAGGACTCAAAAAGTGTACGAAATGTTGAAGCAATCTTGCTTTATACGACAGGAAACAATACACCCATTGAAATCCACAGATGCCCATTTGGCGGTTCTCTTCAGTGGAGGAATTGATTGTACGATAATTGTGGGATTACTCGTAGAAAACTTCATTGAAATGAATAGAGAGGTCAACATAGATTTGCTTACAGTGGGGTTTGATAATCCTCGGACCCAAATGGCAGCTTGTGACAGTCCTGATAGGCAATTGAGTGTCAAATCATGGTTCCATTTGGTGAAGAAATTCCAACATTCAAAAATCTCAATAAGGCTAGTTGAGATCGATGTTGACTATAAATCATGGCTAACTCATAAGCAAAAAGTGCAAGATCTCATGTATCCTCAGCAAACAGAAATGGACTTGAGTATTGCAATTGCATTTTACTTTGCCAGCAACAATGCCTTCGTGGCAAAGAAGTCTGAACTCATCAATCACTCAGTCACCTGGGATGAATTCCAAACGAGTCACGAATCCTACGTTAAAGTACTGGACTACGTGTCTCTGAGTAAAGTCTTGTTTTCAGGGCTAGGAGCCGATGAATTATTCGGGGGATATTCAAGACACGAGGCACTCTTTTCTGGGTTGAAACCCGACGATCCATGTCAAGAACGCTATAACGAGTTGGCTGACTTATTGGCATTTGACATAGAGATCATCCACCAAAGAAATCTCGGGCGAGATGATCGTGTCACAGGAGGATGGGGCAAAGAGTTGAGATATCCTTATCTCGATGTACAGGTGATTCAAATGGTTATGGAGCAGATAGAGCCTAATTTAAAGGTGAAGTTGGAATGGGCAACCAGTAAGAAAGGAAAAATTATCACCAAACCCATCCGAAAATATATTCTTCGGCAAGTCGCTGAGTACATGGGGCTTGATTTTGTGAAGGACGAGATGAAACGAGCCATTCAGTTCGGATCCAAGAGTGCAAAGATGGAGATTGGACAGAGTAAAGTCAAGGGAACAGATAAGTTGGTGTGAAACAATGTTTCAAATGGCTGATTACTGATCATATCTATTTTTGTAATAGATCCCTGGTAACCTAAACAGATTCAAATCAGATCCTGAGAACCTAAACAGAACCAAATCAATGAGACGATCTTGGATCATAGACCGATAAACAAAAAGGATAGCCCATAAAAGGAAATCCAAGGGGTAAAAAAGAGACATATAGACACCCTACGCAACAATGCATGTAATAAATAAATATGTGATAAACAGAAAAATTTCTAACCAATAAATATTCTATCGAAAAACTCTATAGATCATAAGCTATAGATCCTTGACCCATCTAGGTTCTATGACCAAACATTCACACTCCGTCAATAATTCAAGCTCGTCACCTCCAACTCCGTAAACCAAACCTCTTATCCAGCATTTACGACCAGCTTTTCTGATCATTTCACACTTTATCATAACGATGGTATCAACAAAACAGGGTTTTTTGTAGTTGATATTCAAATTGGCGGTGACGCCCTTCTTCGAATGAAAGTTCTGAAATGCTAAACGACATGTCAATTCATCCAAGAGAGTGGCCAAGAGTCCCCCATGAACAATCCCATCATGCCCCGATAATTTGGACCCGAGGTGGAAGAACGTGATCGAATAGTTGCACTGACCGTCTTGAATGTGCTCGATATCCCCGTAGTTTGTTAAAAATTCATCATCAATAAAGAAAATCCCATCACCTCGGTAATTTATCTTATCTTCGCCTATCAAAGTATGCCCTGTTAAACCAGGTCTTAATCTTTCCTCGATAAGCCTAGAAAGATTGAATGACTCATGGAGCTTCATGTAATCTTTGAAGCATTGAAGTTGACTTATGTACTTTTCATATTCGTTCAAGATGCCACTATCATCTGCTATTTCAACCATGCTCAAAAATTTGATAAAAGTGAAAAAAATTGGCCTTATAAATACCACAGGGTTTTGTGGGGTTAGATGGTATCCGTGGATAAGCGTTTTATTATACTAGTACATAAATTATAAGAAATCAAAGAATTTCTTGAAGGCGACTTTACCATCCTCGATTACATTACCATGACAAGGGATGATTTTTTCAAAGTCCCATTGGTATATAATTTTCAATGCTTCTTGAACTTCAGGAAGTGTTGATTTGACCATTTTGTTGGCCAAATTTTTATAGAAATTGCTACCAGGGTGAGTCATTCGAGTCATGAAAGATAATCCACCATGGGATACGAAATCATCACTGAACCCTGTTGCCTTAGAGTACTGTTCTAATTTTGTTCCTTTAGGGCCCAAAAAAAGAAGTAAATCTGCCTCGCATAAAAGCTTGTTTTTCTTATCAAACAATACCAACTCTCTGTTGGTATGAGTTGGCAAAAATACAAACTCAAAGTTGTCCAAAATCACAGAGTCCTCAATGCCAATTTTCTTCATATACTCTGCGTCAATTAATTTGTTGCCATCTTTTTCACCAAGTAAATAATCAATCTTGACCGGCAAATTCAATTTATCCATTCCAATAATCTTCAAATTCGGGTACTTTTCCTTGAACGATTTGGCGGCCATCGTGTGTTCAGCGTCAGGGATGATCAAGTAAGTGACATTGAAGTCATCGTCTTTCCCAGTTAACAATTGCAAACTTCTAATCGCTTCATCTCCGTATGGAATAGCTGACCATACAATCACTTGATTGTCATAGCTAAAAAGCGTCATACGACCGCCGAAATTGAGGATTCTTGCTCTTTTGAATGCTGTCGAAGCAATTACAACGTTTTCGGCTAATTTTCTCACAGATGCCTTCAAAGGTGATGGATACATTATAGGAACTAAAATAAATTTACACTGCGGCTGGTGAAAAAATGAGCCCTTTATACGTTTGGTGTAGGGATTTGGTATTTGTCACTATGAGAATTCTAGACCACCCGGTTCTATCACGACTCGGGGCTAAAATCTCGGTTCTCGGAAATAAAGCGTCGGCATTAAATTATCTAACTATACTGCTTTTAGAATGGCTAACGTATCACCAGAGCTTATGACATCTCCTTCTTCCACAATGATATCTAAAACTTCATACTTGCAATCTTTGGGAGCCTTGACATCTTTTTGATCTTCATCATCGCTGTCTTCGTCACTTACAGCTCGAATTGGAATTTCCATCTTCATGGCTTCCAAAATAATCAACACGTCTTCTCCAGTGATGATGTCTCCCTTGGCGCAATTGATCTTGAAGATGTTTGCAGCCATACCTCCCAAGACTTTGATGGCAGATGGATCGTTAAGAATATCTGTATTGGTGGTTTTTGCTTCTTTGGCCATTTCTAATTCTTTGAGCCACTGACTTCTTTGGGTCTCTTCCTCTTGCATCAATTGATCGATAGCCGTTGTTTTGGCCTCATTGATGTCCTTTAATTCATCAGAAATGCCATCCAAAAAGTCAATATACTCTCCAAAGTCAAATTCCACTTCCTCAGTTTCGATTTCCAACTTTCCTGCAAGCAATTGATGATTCAATTGGCCTAATGTAGCTTCATCAACTTCATAGTACACGATTTGGTCAAAATTGTTGAAAAACCACGATTTCCCTCCCAGAACTTTCAATCTTCCAAAGGTGTTCCAACACAAATCAGGTAACACCATTCCCCAAATCATATAACCTCCAGGCGAATCGATGGAATAAATGGATTGAGACACAGAACCACTTCCCAATGCCCCCTTGGGAGTGTATGTTCTTGCAGGGTTATATTTTCCTGTTTTGAATCTGGTTCTAGGATCTAAATTGACAGACAACGTATTAGCACATAAGAAAGAAACTGCAGTGACAACCTGTTTCTGTCCAATCACGTTGGCCTTGAACTCTTCCATCAGCTTGATGTTGTTGGCTTTCATGATAAATTCTGTGTTACTAGGCAAATATGGTGCATATGGTCTTTGAGAATGGGTGTATCTTTCAATACAATGAGTCAATGCACTATGATCGAAACAAACAGGTAAATGGTAAAGCGTACTCTTGATTTTCAATTCATGGGGTGGTGGGATGGACGCTTCCAACTTGACAATGGTGTCAATAACTTCTTGTCTCGTTATGATATTCAAATCAAAGATCATTCCAATTGCTCCAGAATCTCCTTCAGTTCTGATTATGGATTTGGCAAACTTGCTGGACTTATCATAGCTGTGAATGTTGTCATCCAATTGCTTTTGTCTTCCGTTATTGACGAGAGTGAAGTCTTCAATACCAAAATCAATAATGATCATTTTTTCACCGGCTTGTCTTATACTCATTTCACAGAGTTCAGGAGTCTTTTCTCTTCGGTAAAGCAAGGTTGCATTCAACTTCTCATTTGATGTCTCATACTCCTCCAACTCTTCAACAAAATTGGGGTACTTTCCTTCTCCTAAAGCTATGGATTTTTCCAATTGATCCAAGTATTCGGTTCGTAATTTGTTCAACTTCAAACTGTCGTCATAACTGACCTGCTTGAATTGAATCTTTCTGGCTACTTTAGCTTGTCCGTTTTTCCACCATTCACTCTTGATTGGAACCGAGATACACACAAAGCCCGATAATGTACCACCATCCACACCAAATAACGACATTACACTACCCACAACACTGATCCCACATGTGGGATATGGATATTCGAGAATGTTACTGGGATGTGCACCTCCGTCTTTCCCGTTGGTTCTGGAGAAGACATCGCTAGGTCCATCGAGCCTGGTACAACCTCTGTTGGAGTTGAGATTGACAGAGTAAATTGTTTCATAGAATTGATTGATTTTTTCCTGGCTGCAAATATCTGGAGTATCATGAGGACCTCCAACACATTTAATTGTCCAAATCGAATCTTCATCGTAATCCTCGATATTTGGCAAGCAATAAGACGGCAAAACGGGACCAAATTTCAACTCGTTGATGGTCTGTGGAATAACTGAAAGACAATCACCAGCCATAATAGCTCGACCTTGATGACCTCCCAAATTCAAGGTTGGTGTACAAGATTTTGAACCCAAGTACTCAGCAACATCCGGTAATCCTCCTTTGATAGCCAAGTAAGCTCTAGCACCATTTCCAATGGCATCACCGATTTTGACAGTGGTATTTCGAGGAACTTCAATAGCACTGAACATTGGAGCATCTTTGCCATTGATTTTGAATTTGAACTTTCCACCCGTCAAAGCAATGACAGCAGGAGTGTGGAATTTGATGGTAGGTCCTTTCATGGATATTTCGATCCCAGCAGTCGTTCTTTCATTGCCAACTATCAAATTAGCTATTTCAAACGATAAGGGATCAACAGGCCCACTCAAGGGAACACCACAACTGACATTTTCTCTTCCAGGAAGATCTTGGATCGTAGTGTAAGACCCGGGCTTTACAAATTCAATCAAAGAAGGAAGAAATTCAAACGATTCATTAAGAAATGATGTCAATGTATGTCCTGTTTGGTAACTTTTAGACAGCAAGATTTTTTCTAAGTAGTGGATGTTGATTGTAGGCCCATAGATCTCTGTGTTTTGAAGAACAGTAATCATTCCTTGGGTGGCAGTGGCTCTATCTGGACCCCAAACCATGATCTTAGCAATCAAAGGATCAAAATATGGCGATATTTTCGACCCAGTTGAGACCCAATGATCAACTCTGAGCTTGCAATCAGGAATAAGCAGTTCCTCGGCGTACTTGACCAAATGCAATATTCCAGGCGATGGCTGGAAGTTTCTAAGAGGATTTTCAGCGTAGACTCTTACTTCAATAGCATGTCCGTTTGGAACTGCAATTTGATCCTTGTCAACTTCATAGTCACCTTCTGCTTTCAAAACATCCAATGGAATACCTGGGGATCCTTGGGCTTCGTAATCAGCTTGTAATAACATCAATTTCATCAAATCAACGTTATAGATCAACTCGGTGATTCCGTGTTCGACTTGCAAACGAGTGTTCATTTCCAAGAAGTAAAAGCTTCCAGTCTTATCATCAACCAAAAACTCCACTGTACCTGCAGATTTATATTTGATTGAACTTGCTAAGTTGATAGCACATTTACTTAAATTCTTTCTTAACTCGGTGTTGTTATAGGAAGGCAAAGATATGAAAGGACTTGGTGCTTCTTCAATGACTTTTTGATGACGTCTTTGGATCGAGCACTCTCTTTCTCCAAAAGCAAGCACATCACCCCGACCGTTTCCGAAGATTTGAACTTCTATATGTCTTCCTGCCACGATATATTTTTCTAAGAAAACACCCGAGTTCTTAAAAAGGGTTTTCCCTCTGGAGATGACTTCTTGAATGGAACTGACCAATTCAGTCTGGTCCCAGGCCACTTTCAACCCCATTCCTCCTCCGCCCGCAGTAGATTTGATCATGATTGGATATCCAATATTCTCAGCTGCTTTGATGGCTTCTTCAACATCATCTATCAAATCAGTTCCTGGAACCACAGGCACGTTGTTTTTCTGGGCCAAGGTTCTAGCACTATGCTTCAATCCGAATGTCTCCACACTCTCGACAGAAGGCCCTGCAAAAATGATACCAGCTTTTTCTAACGCATTGGCGAATTGACTGTTTTCGGATAAGAATCCATACCCTGGAACCACAACATCTGACCTGGAATCTTTGGCAATGTTAACGATCTCTTCAATGTTGATGTACGCATTGGCACCCACTCCCGATAACATATATGAATCATCAGCTTGAGTTACATGCATTGCATCGGAATCTTCAGTTGAATAGATAGCAACAGTTTTCAATCCATTTTCTTTACAACTTTTGATGATTCTACAGGCAATTTCGCCTCGATTGGCAACAAGGACCGTTTTGATAGTGGTGAAAACAGTCATTGTAGTTTTCAAAAAATTCTGAAAATCTTGTATTTCGAAATTTGGGGATTTATACTTTCAACTGTTTGGGAACCAATTTCTTATCAGAAAGTCCAATGTGTGATTGGATTTCCGCTTGATTGGCGTTGGTTAGCGGCAAAGGGGATTAGAAACAGATAGCGGTTTGCTGTTTAGGTAACTTCCGCTTGATTACATAATGGCTATTGTTGAAATCTCCACCGATAAGATTAATTAATATTTTCTAAAAATACCAAGATTTCGAAATTTGAAAAAAAAGTCCACCTTCAATTAGAATGACTACTGCCTACGTTAAAGACCAATCCGCCACGACTCCAGAGTACTTGTTGGGAGACGCTAATGATAACCAGAAGCTTCTTACCAAGTTTGAGATCAATTGTGACATGGGTGAAGGTTTTGGGCCATGGAAAATGGGTCCCGATGAGGAAATCATGCCATTGATTGATCGAGTCAATTGTGCTTGTGGAGGACATGCAGGCTCTCCTACCATCATGTTGAAGACCGTTAAGTTGGCTAAGGCCCACGGAAAGGCCATTGGGGCACATCCAGGTCTTCCAGATAAAGAAGGATTTGGCAGGAGAAGTTGGAACCTTTCTCCGGACCAGGTTTATGTTATGGTTTTGGCGCAAGTTGGAGCCCTCAAGGCCATTTGTGATAGTGAAGGGGTTTCAATGACGCATGTCAAGCCCCACGGCGAGTTGTATTTCTACATCGAGAGAGATGAAGCGATCAGGGAGGCCGTTATCAAAGCCTGTAAAGTGTTCAACGTTCCATTATTGGCTGCTAAAAGTGCTCAGTATAATAAAGTGGCTCGAGAAATGGGACAACAATTGATTCAAGAAGTTTATCCGGACTTGCACTACTCGCCCGAGGGCAAGCTTGTTAAAATCACAGCGGGACCAAAAGCCGCTAGAACTCCTGAAGTTATTTATGAATGTGTTGAAAGAGCAGGAATCACCGATCAAATTATGAGCACTGAGGATAAGCTTATCAATTTGAATTATTCGGGTAGCCCTATCTCATTTTGTTTACACAGTGATATGCCAGCAGCCTTAGATAACATCAAGATGACAAGAAAAGCGGTTGACGTTATCAATAAGTATCACGGCCTAACTTAGCGGCTTTGCTCCTCAAATTTGATAGGTTTATAGTTTGTCAATGTAAAGATATGCCTAATTGAGTAATTGGTGCTAGCGCAATTTGATAATGCTTATGCCGAGATCCGAAATGGGGATCCCCCGTGTTGATACGACTTATTCCGTGGTCTTATCTTTGTCAAGTAATTATAGCCACAGCCCTGTTATATAATGGGATCAATTTTGTAGGAAAAAAGTCCCACCTTAAGATGTCTGATTCTGTCGATGGAAGAATATTTGGCGTTGACGTTGGATATGGAATTATCGTGGGAGTTGGGTTTGCCTTCGCCGTATTAATGGTGGGAATAACAAAAATCCTCTCCAAGTACATGAACGAATTACAGGATTCAGAAATGTTGATGACGGCCAAAAGAAGTGTTAAATCTGGTTTGGTGGCCAGTGCGGTTGTTTCTTCATGGACCATTGGTAGTACATTATTATTGTCGTGCACTGCGGCATACTCAAATGGAGTGTCCTCTGCTTATTGGTATGGAGCAGGGGCGTGTGTGCAGATCATCATCTTTTCGACTTTGGCTTTGGAAATGAAAAAAAAGGCTCCTTCTTGTCACACTTATCAAGAAATTGTGAGAACCAGATATGGGCCTTCTGCTCATATCGTGGCCCTTATTTATTCGTTTATTCAAATGGTTTGTTACACCACCAACTTGTTGATCAATGGGTCGTCGATTTTCGAAGGTATCACTGGTGTTAATAGAGACGCATCCATTGTTTTATTCCCCATTGGTGTCATTATATATACTTTGCTTGGAGGTATCAAAGCGACTTTTTTAACTGATTGGACCCACACGGTGATTATTTATGTGATTTTGCTCATCTTTATGTTCAAATGTTACGTGACAAGTGACGTGGTGGGACTGCCAGAAAAATTGTGGGAATTGTTGGTCCAAACTAGTGAAAGACGTCCTGTTCAAGGCAATGAAGATGGATCTTTATTAACATTTGCTAGTCGTCAAGGAGGACTTTTTGGGCTCGTTTTATTCGGCGCTGGTTGGGCTGCTGCAGTTGACTCGCAGTTGTTTCAGAAAGCCATTGCTGCCGACCACAAAACCTTGATCAAAGGTTATGTTTGTGGTGGTCTTGCATGGTTTGCACGTATGTATAATTATTTTTTGGTGTCAAGGTTTTGGGATCCCCAAATTTTGCAGCCAGTGTGCACGACACAATTTTACTAACTTACTCCAGTTCCATTTTGTCTTTCCACCACCATGGGTTTGTTGGCTGCTGGCTTGGAGACTTCTCCTTCGTTCCCCACTTACCCCAACCTCATGACCACTGAACAGCTTAATGCCGGTTTGGTATTACCTTTTGCTGCCGAAGCATTAATGGGTAAAGGAGGTGTTGGAGCAGTGTTGACCATGGTATTTATGGCAGTGACGGCCGCTTTTTCTTCAGAAACAATCGCCGTCTCTGCCATGGTGACACATGATATCTATAAGGCCTATTTTGACCCCGAAGCAAAAGGTAAACGGTTGATTTTGGTGTCTAATACATGTGTGATTTTGTTTGGAATTATCACGGTTGGATTGGGAATTGGTTTGGCTCACGCAGGCTTTGACGTCAGTTTCATCACCACTGCGTCGGGAATCATTGTCAATGTCAATGTGGCTGCTATTATGTTCACCATGTTCTGGAAAAAAATGTCTTCTTTTGCTTATGTCTACGGAACTATTATCTCAACTTGTATTGCTTTGGCTTCGTGGTTCGGTTACACCGTTTCTCAATCTGGTTACGTCAGTTTGGCTACCCTTTCAACCAATGAGGCGTTGGCGGCTGGAAACACCTTGGCCATTGGTGTTCCTTTCGTGATCATGCCCATTCTCGTGTTCATCAAACCTGCAAATTTCGATTGGGATACTTGGTTGGAAATTAAACAGGATGATAATTCCGACTTCAATAAGGAACATGGTCTCGTCAACACATTGAGCAGAGACGAAGCCACCAAAGCTATTCTTGACGAAAGAAACAGAATGGATAAGGAGTTGAGAACCCAAACCAAATGGGGACTTGGTTTAACGATCCTTTTCGTTCTGTTTTTCTTGATTCTTTTCCCATTACCTTTGTATGGTTCCAAATACGTGTTTTCAAAGAAGTTTTTCACCGGCTGGATTGTGGTTATGTTCATTTGGGGCTTTGTGGCCGCTTTCATCATCATTTTGTTACCCATCTGGGATGGTAAAGCCGCATGTAAACGATTATTTGAAATCATTGTTCTCAAGAGAAGTGATGAGATTCCTGCTGGTGATATTTACTACGTCAAGTCACTTGAGAATAGGACAATAGAAGAGTCTGCGGAAGTGGATCTGGATTTCATTGATAAGGAGAAAGTCTCTGTCAAAGTCGATAAGGTTTAGTTATATTTTGTATATAAGGATATACACGTTGTGATTGTATTTAAATGAGGTCCAACAAATCTTGACTAGAACTCTGGCTCTTATTGTTTGTAGAAGGTAATGCAATTGGAGTTAGAGTTTTGCTGCTAAATCCTGGTGGTGGTTTAGGAACCATTGGGCTCATGGAGGCCATTGTTGGGGTAATTGTTCTGGAGTTTGGGGGACTTGGTCCATTTGAAATCGGAGTTGCTGATTGAAACTCTTGAAATTCGTTTGACGCAAATGTTCCTTCCAAAGTGTTCATAAGTTTATCACTTACGACAGGCTTAGGGGGATTGACGAGTTGAACATTGGTTCCATTGGTTCCAAACTTGAGGGGCCGATTTTCTTTTAACGAGAGTGGTTTGACAAGCCTCCTTGGCTGCAAAACTTCTGTACTCTGTGGTGTGGGTTTTACGCTGGTGTGGTTGGTTGGCGACTGGGAAATCGTCTTTTTGACTGGCTTGATTGGATTCATGGGCTTGCTTTGTGGACCAGTGTGAATCTTGTCCAAATTGTTGGTATTAATTGCTTGGGAGCTCAATAAAGTGTCAAAGTTGTTGGCTGACGCCTGGGGATTATTCAGTATTTTTGTTGGTAATTCCTCGAGTCTTTTATTTACCAACATTGTTTGAATGTCATTGACTATCTTCATATAGGACTTAAATTCTGTTGCACTACACTCATTACACCCAAAAACCAACTTGAAACATACAGGTAGTATCAACTCTACTACAGTCTCAAGATCTAACTGAATATTTGGGTTTTTGGTTAGTTTGCTGAATAAACCCAAGGTGTCATGAACGATCCGTTTGTCTCGACTCTTCAACCCTTGAAACAAAGGGAGTACCTGCTCAATAACTATGAGTTTGTCAATGGTGTTAGCTTCAGACATTTGTTCAAAAACCCCGAGTGTCGCCAACTTTGTAGACAAAATGCTTGTTGTTTTGAAAACCTGGGCAATTGCAGGGAAAAACGTATTTTTGATGTATGGGAAGTCAAACTTACTGGCAAATAATGGCACTTTGGCGAGGAATAAATCTTGGGCTTTTATTTGGTCAGCTTTGAATTGTTCCTCATTAGACGGTAATGTGAGAATTAACGCAAGAGATTTCTTGATTAAATCAAGGAAATCCTTGTCATTGAGCTTTTCAATTAAAATATCAAAGTGCTCTATGAATGTGTATCGTACCGTTACGGAATAATTTATGAATCTGTCGAAATAGTCAATTCTTTCCTTTTTTCGAAGCTTGGGATCTGGTAAGAATATCTGCTCGAATACTCTATCATGGAACGTCAATTTAGAGAACCCATTTCCAATTTTCATGATGATTGTGAATAATAGCGAAATAAGTTGGATTTTCTCAGTGGTTTCTTTGGATTCTTGAATGCTTAATTCAGTTTTGAATAGGTCTATCAAGAGAGGAAGTAATTTGGCAGTCTTGAACGTCACGGGGAACTGATCTAATAACAGTGAGTTATCTTTGACCTCGATAAGTCCCTGTAAGAACAATAATTTATCATCTAAAGTCTTGGTTGAGAATTCATCAACAAACCACATGGCTTTAACAAGACTACCATTAAAATACTCTGAGTCAATAATCTGATCAACAGTGGGCCTATCATTAGGATATCGAGCTAATAGGGATGGGAAAATGCTGTAAAGTTGATCAGGAACGTTTTTCAAGACATATTTCAAGTCTCCCACTCGATGATTATAGAACTTTGTTTCGAACTTTCTGAATTCCGACTTGAAATCGTTAATACTATTGGAATCAAAACAATTGATCAAGTATGATCCTTCATTATAAACGTAGAATATCAAACATGCCAAGGACCAAATATCATTACCAAGATCCAATTTCAGTTGACTGTCAATCACCAACTCAGGAGGAGTGAAATTCAAATTGAGATTCGTGAAAGGCACAATGCTGCTGTTGTTCATGAGGTAGAAATGCTCCCGATCCAGGGGAGACAATTCATTCAAATTTTGTAGAAAACCAAATCCCCCAAGTTTCCAGTCCCCTTGTTGATTTATGAAGATGGAGGATGGCTGTAAATTCAAGTGGATGATCCGGCAATAGTTGTGTAGAAACTGAAGTCCCTTGCAGACCTCCAATAGCCCTTTCTGTATACTTAGTTCGTCCAACTTATCAGGGATACTGACGGTGAGCAAATTATCGACAATTGGTTCGGTTGCAAACAAAAACTTTGTTTTGGTCTCTTCCAACACCTCATAAACGGTAAGGATCTGTGGATGCTTCAATTTGGTCATCTGACTGACTTCGAACTTGATCATCTCGTAACATTCTCCAATTATGACCTTTGGATTCTTGGAGCTCGATCCATTGGAGCATAATTTGTTTATCGCAGATTCAAACTTTGTTTTGTCGAATATAAACACAGAAGCAAGTTTGCCAGTAGTATTGTGCCTCGCTGGGTAAATGTACCATGGTTCCGATACAAACGTCGGGTTATTCAGCACGTCATAAGTGGCTCTAATCCCACTCTTAAACACTGACTTAAACATACAATTGAAATTTCGCGATCCCAAAAAAAACTTCTTTTAAAGGTCAATGGAACTCTTACAAGAAACATATCAACATTCGGCCGATAGATTGGACAGACCGTCGCAATACTTGATACGAAAGGCGATCAGAAGACAGAACTTCGACGACTTACAAAAGTCTCTCCATTCCAAAACCATATACGTTGGGAATCTCTCCAACTTCACAACCGAAGAACAGATGTTTGAACTCTTTCTGAAATGCGGGTCCATTGATAGAATCATCATGGGCTTGGACAGAAACAAGCTCACACCGTGCGGGTTCAGCTTCATCATCTACAAGGAAGAACAGGGCTCGTTGAACGCCATCAAGTTCTTGAAAGGAACCATTTTGGACGGACAGACGCTTGAAATTGACTTGGATCCCGGATTCAGAGAAGGACGTCAATTCGGTAGAGGAGTATTTGGAGGCCAAGCAGCACACGAAGGGTCTCAGAACGCACAGAGAGGAGGCTATAGAGGCGGGTTCCGAGGCAGTGGGTTCCGAGGCCGGGGTGGTAATTTTAGAGGACGAGGCAATTTTAGAGGTAACTTTAGAGCACGAGGAGGAGGATTTCGGGGCCGGGGATTTCCTAATGAACATTAATTAATATACACGAAATTGATCACCAGTGGCTACCACGGCGGCCGTTCTGGCGCCATGGCCGCGTGTGCACTGGCTAATCAGTACCGGGCCTGATAATAACTGGTTGGTACGTAAACATCTTCATCTTTCAAACCTCTCATTTCTTCCAAATTTCTGACATGCCAGCCTATATAATCCAAGTCATGCTTCAAATCATCGATTTCTTCAAACTTGCTATCGATCACGAGTGGCTTGACAATGTATTTGGCAGTTAAACTAGAAACAGCTGTACCTATAATGAATCCAATAAACGGTTTGCTATTATAAAAGCTCATTACAAAAAATCCAAAAATGATCATACCGGGCCCTTTTTATAGTTTTGAGATTTGTGGGGCAACCCCGGGGTTTTTCCGAAAACATAATTTATTCACTACGTTTCTACTTATTCTAAACAACTTGTTTTCCTCCATACAATGCTCTCCATTCTTCGATCTTCTTTTCATCGATTCGTTTGAAAAGGTATTGTGGTTTGTTGAGACAATGTCCTCCTTCAATAATTAATGAGAATTTGTCTGGAATTGATAACGAAGGTGCGTTTAAAATCGTGTTGATTTGGGTGCTTGTTTCGGGGATAAAAGGACTCATGATACTACCAATCAAGTAGACCAAGTTGACACCAACTCCAATCACGGCATCGGACTTGTCTGGCATGTTTTCGTACAAACTGTTGTCTAATTTGTTGTCTTGCAAAAATTGGTTACCACGCGCAGACATAGCCATGGCTATTTCTAAACCCTTACGTAAACTGACGGCTTCCATCGATTCAACATAGCTGGCTAAGAGCTTGTTGACGTCTGCTTCAAATGCGTCGTAGTTTGGAATGTTTTGCGCATCGAATTGTGGAATAACTCCGTTGTATTTAGCACCAACAAATTTGACGATTCTGTTCACCAAATTACCCAAGTTAGCCAATAATTCCGAATTGTTTTTGGCAACAAAGTCACTCCACGAGAACTGGGAGTCTCCGGTCTCGGGCCGAATGCTGGCCAAGTAGTATCTCCATACAGATGCAGGAATCCCGGTGTCTTTGGCATTGTTACCAAACACTCCAACACCTCTTGATTTAGAAAACTTTCCTCCTTCGTATTGCAAGTATTCGGTGGTACTGACGTGGTGGACTTTGGTCCACGGATCTTTTGTTCCGATTTGTGAAGCTGGGAACACAACCGTATGGAATGGAACATTATCTTTACCCATAAATTGGTACAAGTCAACATGTTCGGGGTTTCTCCACCATTTATTCCAATCTTCTGTACTACCTCTTTCATTGAAGTAATTGGCAGTAATAGACACGTATCCAATAGTAGCATCGAACCAAACGTACAAGACTTTTTCTTTGAACTTTTCTAATGGTACTGGTGTTCCCCAAACCAAATCTCTTGTGATACATCTAGGTTCCAACCCTTGTTTCAACCAATTGTTGGTGATGGTTTTGGTGTTCTTGGACCATGCACCCTTTTCCGATGCTTCTTCTACCCAGACATTCAAATCATGTTCAAGATCATTCAATTTAAGGTAAATATGAGTGGATTCTTTTGGTACAGGTGTAGCATTATCCAATTTACAATGAGGATTGATCAACTCAAATGGATCCAACAATTGTCCACATTTGTCACACTGATCTCCTCTAGCATCGTCGTATTGACATTTAGGACATGTCCCTTCAACGTATCTGTCGGCCAAGAAAGATTTATGAGTTTCACAGTATAATTGAGTGGTGGTTTTTTCTTCTAAAAAACCATTGTTATACAACTTCATGAAGATGTCCTGAGCAATTTGTGTTTGGAGTTCCGTGGTGGTTCTGCCGAAATGATCGAACCCAATATCAAACCATTTATAAATCTCTGCATGAAGAGCATTATATTTATCACACAATTGTTTGGGGGTAACTTTTTCTTCCAAAGCTTTAGTTTCGGTCGCAGTACCGTACTCATCCGTACCACAGATGAACAAGGAGTTGTAGTTTCTTGCCTTGGTGTAACGGGCGTAAATATCAGCAGACAAAACCGATCCAATAATATTTCCCAAGTGTGGAACATTGTTAACATAAGGTAAAGCTGAAGTGATCAAAATATTCCGTTCATTGGCCTTTGGGAGAATACTTTCATCGTTAGACTTGACAGTGAAGCCTGGTTTGATGTGAACTTCGCCTTTATTTTCAGCTTTTGGTCTTTCAACTTTAGTAATGGCCTGTGCACCTTTGATGCCTTCGGAGACGGAACTGACACTTGCGAACTCAGTAGCCCATTTCGACAACGCTGATTCCTGGTTAGCGTCCTTCAAGTATGGGAAAAGCGAAGAAAACAAAATGATTTGGGAAGCATTTGGTTCTGGGTGCAGAAATGGACACGATTCTTTGTTAAGAAAGCCCACAACAACGTCTTTTTTGCCTGATTTGAGAGCGGCATACAAAACCGACTCTTCTTTGGCCACAACGCTATCGACATCGAAATCATCGGTGAGGTATTTGACAATCGAATTGGCTTCGTACAAATTGAAAGTTCCAGCTTTGTTTGATAACTTGAGGGATGACTCATCTTCAGAATCTACAGAAACGTCTTTGGAGGACACGTGAGCGGCCACACAGAGCTTGATGTTGTTGCTCAAGCTTAAGGCAGCCTTACCCTTGTCACTAAACACTTGTAAAGCACTCATAATAACTTGAAAATCGATGGGGTTTGAAGGATGAGATTTTCAACAATTTGTCAAAAATTCGCAGCTTTTAATGAATGGACCATTGAGACAAAGCCTCAGAACTCTTGTGTCTCGTGACCCATGGAACAGTCTTATATCCGATGCCAGTGTCATGAGCAGCGGTAGAGGCAGAAGAACTGGATCACGTGGTCTGTTTGCTGTGAAAGATAATATACTAACGATTGGAACCACGAGCTGTGGATCTCGTATGCTTCAAGAGTTCCAATCACCATTTAATGCCACCGTAGTTGAGCTTTTGAACGACCTGGGCTATGAGATCGTGGGCAAGGCCAACTTGGACCAGTTTGGAATGGGGTCTTCCAACACAAACTCGGTGTTTGGGCCATCCAAAAACCCTCAATTCGATGGTGATTATACGACTGGAGGTTCATCTGGAGGTTCTGCAGCGGCTGTTGCAGCAGGCTTGTGTGAGTTTGCGTTAGGAACCGATACTGGCGGTAGTGTGAGGCTTCCTGCGAGCAATTGCGGTGTGTATGGGCTCAAACCGTCGTATGGACGTGTTTCTCGATGGGGCGTAATACCGTATGCTCAGACGTTAGATACGGTTGGAATATTGGCTAATGATTGTGATACAACACGTGAAGTGCTTGAGGTTCTTGACCACGTGGACACCAAGGATCCGACATCACTCCCTGAGAGCACCAGGAATCAAATTAAGCAAGCAGTTGATCAACGAGACATCGATAAGAGAGGTCGATATAGAATTGGAATTCCAAATGAGTTTTTGGTGGAAGAGTTGACGGAAAACTCGAGGCAAAAAGTCTTGAAAGTGGCCGAGACGCTTGTAGATTTGGGCCATGAGATTGTCAGTGTGTCGATTCCATCCATAAAACGACTGTTGCTGGCATATTATACAATTGCTACAGCAGAAGCAGCATCTAATCTTGCACGATACGATGGTATTAGATATGGGAATAATGATGAGAGTTTGCAAGGAGAAGATACGGTGATGCGTACGAATAGGTCCACGGGATTCGGGACAGAAGTGCAACGAAGAATCATCCTTGGGAACTACACTATTTCATCTGACTCAGGGGATCATTATGCTAAAGCTACCGAATTGAGAAAATTATTGGTTGAAGAATTTAATAGTGTATTCTATTTACCGAATCTAATGACCAATGATGAAGTTTTGTTCTTGGAAGATGGATGTGATTTTCTATTATCGCCAACAACTATCAACAAGCCCGTGAAGATTCAGGATTTCCTCCAGCAAGAACAAACCAATTTACTCGAATCATATACGAATGATATAATGACCACCCCCATGTCCCTTGCGGGGATTCCGGCCATGAGTGTGCCGGTTAAGGATGAAGGCAGCCCGAAATCGACGCAAGGAATCCAACTAATTGGCCAATACGGAGATGACTATGCATTGATAACGCTTGCAAAAGACATCATGAACAATACTTGTAAATAGATATATTTGTTAGATACTTTATATATGGGGCAAAAAATATGAAGTTGAATGTCATAAAGTCATAAATCAATGAAAACTCTTGTTAACGTCGAATAATCTCTTAGGTCCTTCTGTTTTGTTGAAAATTATCGATCAAAAGGAATAGTTTACTTTCTCCCCAACAACGTGAGGAATTCTTCTCTAGTCTTCTGTTGTTCTCTAAAGCAGCCCAACATACAACTGGTAGTAGTGGACGACCCAGTTTTCTGGACTCCCCGGCTCACCATACACATGTGGGTCGCTTCAATCACCACAGCAACACCTCGTGGTTTCAAGATTTCGCTTAATGCCATAGCAATCTGCTTGGTCAACCGTTCTTGGACCTGGAACCGTCTGGAGTACATTTCCGCCAATCGTGCAAGTTTGCTCAATCCCAAGACCCTCTTGTTGGGAATGTAAGCAATATGGGCCTTACCAAAGAAAGGAACAAGATGATGTTCACACAATGAATACACTTCAATATCTCGAACAATGACCATTTCGTCGTGGTTTTCTTCAAACACCGCCCGTTTGATCACGTCCCGGATGTTGTCCTCGTACCCTTTGGTGAAATATAACATTGCCCGGGCGTATCTTTCTGGGGTTTCAAGTAATCCTTCTCTTTCAACGTCTTCACCCAACTCGTGTAAAATCGTTTTCACGGCTTCGGCAATCCGGCCCTCCCGGGCCTTTGCTTGCTCCTCGGTCTGCTCGATCCGGTCACGGGCTCCTCTCGAGGGCCATGATAATCCATCACTATCTATGGGTGGATTAAGAGTCATTGGGGATGCCACTCGGGTTTGTAAGGGGGTTCCCAAATCCCGGATTTCGGTGGTCCGGGTGGTTTTGGGTCGTTTGAGGTTCGAGCCGTAGATGTCGTCCTCGTGACTTCTGTTTGTGTTGCCGTTCCCGTTCATTTCAATGGCTTAATGTGAACTTTGGATGTGGGTTGATAAATTTCACTTTCGCTGGGTATGGAAGAGTCGTGTCCCGAGCCCCAAAAAGTTTTTTTTGTTCATTACTCGTGCTATAAACTGGTGCTAATTATTAAGGAAATCTGGCCCTATTTGGGAGCCAATTGGTGTGTCTGACATTGTTGGACAACTACTCACTGACAAATGGGTTTAATACTCGAACCGTCAAGCATGGAAGCGCCATTCCGATTTCTGCTCGAATCAAAACTGGAACTTGGGTTAATTCTTTGATTTCTTGAATGTTATAATCCCCTTCGATTCTTGTTGTCAATCCTTGTAAGTAAGGCTCCAAACTATTCAGACTTGTGTCACTATTGGTGGGAGCCTTGAGTTCTGGAATACTGAGGTTTAATTGGCCTAATCTCTCGGTGATTTTTTGGGCATCTGACTCAATTGGTTTTTTTCTCTGAAGTTTGGCTGCTTCAACTGATGATGTTCTATATTTATTTTTGATTGATGACCGATATGATAAGCTGGTTTGTTCATCGGGTGGGATATATGTGGCTGAATCGATTCCCCTTTCCCAGTATAACTCGAGTTTCCGGTTGGTTTTATCGAATTCGGCTTTGGTTAATGGTAATTGATCTCCATGGACTCGTTTTTCCACTCCAAATTCAGGAATAAACACGTCAAATGAAGACTCGTAAACTTGAATCACAGTTCCCATGCATAATAGTTGGCCTGCCGATTCACTCAATCCATTGATGGTTTGTGATAACAATAAATGGATTGCCTGTTCTTGTGCATTGGCTGCACAGTCTTTTTTGAAATTACAATAATCTGCAATTGCCTTGATGGAATCGAGATCTTGTGTCTTGCTGTCCTCATTATCTCCAATCAACGATTTCAATTGTCGATGAACAACAATATCTGCATATCTTCTTAACGGGGCCGTGAAATGCGTATACAATGGCAAATTGAAGTAATAATGACTGTAGGTATCTGGATCTTGCTTGCCAGCAACATAATACTTACTACGAGTCATACACTTGAACAATAACGTTTCCACACATTGTCTGCTGATTGGGTCCTTTATAGCCAAAATGCTTCTCTGTAAAGTGGCAGAATCAGTGGTGTCAATCTTGAACCCCAAATTACTGGCTTTTCGAACAAATGTCTCCATCTTCAGTAATGTTGGCAATGGATGACGACGTAATAATGCTTTATCGCCCAATCCCGCATGGATTTTGGCCGCAATTGCACTGTTGACTTTATGAGAGATTTCGGTGATCACATCATAAGTTCGGCTGTCTTTGAAGATATTCAAATCCAATCTGGCTTTTTCGTCATCCAACCGATCCAATAATGTCAAATTAGGAACAATGTCTAGATTTTTATCATTGAGTCTTTGGCGACGGAATTCTTTGGCAATAAGATTGAATGTTTTAACATAATCTGACGTGGCCGAAGAAACGGTTTCATTCAGTTGGCCTTCAAGAATCTTATCAACTGAGTCGTATGAAATCGATTGTTTGGGAACAATGACCGATTCATGGATATAAAGATCTTCAACCTCGAAATTGGTGGTGTCAATTTCAAAAACTACTGAAATGGATAAATTCTTTTCGTTTTCCTTGAAGGATAATAAGCTGTTCACCTCTTTGGGAAGCAAATGTGCATTTTTTTGGGGCAAAAACACTGAAGATGACCGTTTTTTGGCTTTTCTATCCAATATTGAACCTGACTCAATGAAATAACTAACGTCTGCCACATGGAATCCCAACTCGATTTTGGTGTTGGATAATCTCTTCACATGTAAAGCATGGTCAACAAACTCACCATTGGGTGAAAACGATATGATATAATCGTGGAAATAGTGAGTTCTATTGGGATTTTCTAATTCGGTCTCTGCAGAAGGCAACTCGCTGATGTATGAAGATATCAATGAATCTTCATCATCTGAAGGGTACTCATCACACATAAAGTTGTTATCTCTTAAAATCGAATCCACTTCAGTGTCTGCATCATCAATTTTACCCAACTTATTGACCAAAGTTCCAAACGGGTGTAAAGAAGTAATTGGCCATCTTTTGATTGTGGCAACAAACAAGTCATTGGCGTACTTTTCGTGATTTTCAACGAAATCTTTTGGAGCTTGTTCTGTTGGAATTGCAATCAAAGGCACTTTCTTGTCGGTTGGCTTAAACCACACAATTTTTGGAGCCTTTGGGGTTTGAACCGACGATTCCTTGCCATCTTTCTTATCTCTTGCGGCTTGAGCAGCTTGAGCAGGTCTTAATAAGCCCAATGTTCCAGAGAATAATTGGTTACCAATTCGATCAACAACTGCTACAACATGACCAGCATATAATGGTTTGACTTCATCATTGATTTCTTCTTCTTCAACCAAAAGTAATGATTGACCTTCGACTTCCACATCATCATTTTTCTTCATGGTAGGTCTTTGTTTGAGAGAACCTCTTCTCACAACAGAACCTTCTGATTTTTCGTTTGAATCGGATTTATCATAGTCGTTGGATGAAGGTAATGATGTTGCATCATTGTGGATATCATCATTCAAAACTGAAGTCACGGGAGATTTTCCAAAATTGTTGTCTTTTCTACGTTTCTTTTCTTCTTTTTCCTTTTTGGATTCCCATACTTCGTCCACAACCAACAACTCAACGGCAACAAAATCGTTTTCCAAGGCTCTGTTACGGTCTTTGGACCCACAAATGAAAATGTCGGCATCCAATAAGCCATCAGTGGACACGTACGCATCACTTCTATTCTTCTTGTTGACTCTCAAAATCCCCGTGACCAAACGGCCTTCGTTTATCAATTCAGGTAATGACGATTGAGGCAAGTAAGGAGCAAAAAGGGATTTTCTGCCATTTTGATTGTTATTATTGTTGTTGTTATTGTTGTTGGGCATGAATTGTGACAATGAAGATACAGAACCACCTCCACCACCATATGAACTATTACGAGGTCTATGACCAGGAACAAAGGATTGAGGAGGTTCCAAAGAAGACGAATTGCGCTGGTGATTCTGTTGAGTTCTCCAATTGCCATTGACACCATTGTTATCATAATTTCTGGAGTTAGTTCGATAATGAGACCCCCGTCTTTGATGAGATTGAGATCTATCGGGACTATGACTTATGTTGAAATTAGGAGTCGGAGGTAGTAAGGTATTTTTATCAGGAGGAAATTTGAATGACGTTTGACCATAAGCCAATGATCTTGACCTTCCATGAGAAGAATTGGGTGGAGAAGTACTTAAAGAAGATTCTGATTCATTATTAGGATTTGGATTTGCAGGAAACTTAAAAGAACCCACATCATCATCGTCATTGGGGCGAGTGGGACTGCTCTGGTTTATACTGGAAGAAGGACTCATGGAGTTCATATTGGATTGTCTTTGGTTAGCAGCAGCTTTAATGGCTTCATTGAGACCCAAAGAATGTCTTCTATTATGGCCCATTTGAGAGTTCGAACCGGTTCTTCTATGGTTTCCAGAGTTGGAATTGATGGATGAGGATCTGGAATGGCCCCGATAGTTAGACGAAGGAGGTAACAACTCATTATTAGGGCCATTATTATTGAAATTGCGATGATTATAACCCTGATGCAATTGTTGCTGTTGTTGCATGAGTTGTTTTTGTTGAGCTTGAACCGCTTCCAATTGACGCTGAAGATTGTATTGTTCAACCATGAGGTTTGTCAATTCACTGGGGGATCTTCTATGAGCAATATGCAAATTTTTAGGCTTTTTTGAATTGGCCCCCGGGATATTCAATAAGTCCTGATTATCCCCAGGAATTTGATCATTAGAGCTCATTTTTTGACAATTGAAAAAGACAGGGCAAGAACAACTATTAATGAATGGAAGGTATGTGAGTCAAAGAAACGTGATTGGCCAATCAATTGACAAATTGCTAACGTTTTGTCAATGACGATAATTTAAGATTAAGGGAATGACTGAGAAAATTTTCAGCACTCCTTAAAGTAAACTAGGGTTCACACGACTTGATTATTCTCGGGCCAGGGTGCAGGCCAGGACTATTTATAGTTAACCGAATGGCATTATAGAGTAAAAAATTTACTACAGTTAGGAACATAAATAACCATTAATTAATGGTAATTGTTTTATTGTTCTAATTGAAAAATTCATCTTCAAAGTTTTCCTCACTCGGTGTAAGCATTACGTGTTGTGAAGAACCATCGTATGACATCACGTAGCTTTTGTTTTCAGTTCGATCCAATTGACCTATCCATTCAATGATTCCTCCTAAAAATTTAAGGGATTTCATGCAATTAATTTTATCCTTTAATAACACTGGTATTTCATCAGTTTCGTAAATCTCAACATTTTTCAAGAAAAGCCTATCATCTCTGAAACCAACTCCAATTTTTTTCACTCCAATGAGGAAACATTGTGCCCATGTTTTATAGAGTTTCCGTTCAAACGCTTCCATTTGATGGGGGTTGTTTACTAAACGATTGGTTTTCAATTCGATGTAATGACCCAAATTGCGTCCTTGTTCCTCGTAGTCAAATATCCCATCGATTTCTCCGGCAATCACCATTTTACTCTTTCCGATTCCGGTCCTCACCACACTAATAAACTGCTCGTAATTATTGACGGTTTGCTTATATCGATTTTCAATTTGGCTTCTGGTACTTTGGCTCCACGGCTGAGGAAGCGTCACTAGAGTTTCGAATTTATACCCTGAAAACTCACATTTCTGTTGGAACTCATTGCTCGGCTGCTGTTGTCGTCTCTTGAGCTCCGTTTCATCATCGTTTTTGATCATTATTGTCCCATTATGGATTAGAACTTTGAATTTGAACGGCTCTTTCAAAATTGGCAACGTGAGAAGTTTGGTCATTAAGCCCCGGAACGTGATAATATCTGCATCACACTTGGTGCCTGTTTGCTGCTCGTGTTTCTCTATTGCCTTGAGGATCGTCTTGAAATCACCAACATTCTGTTCCTCAGGAATCTTTTTGAATTTAGAGATGCCCTCTGCCAAATTAAAGTTCCGATCTATATAAGAATCTGGAAAGTAAAAGTACGACATTCCTTGGCCATCATACACCCAATTTCCCTCGGCGTCCCGTCGGTACGTCGTAAGCTCCTTGGGCTGTTTGATGGACGAGATCTTGGCCTTAGATTCAAGAGGAAATGTCTGCATCTTCAAGATGTTTTCGCAAAATTAATCGAGGTTGAATCGCGAGATGATAAGGCCAATTCTATGGCTTTTTACCCTATTGATTGTGGTTTTGGCGGAAGAGCCCGGGGAATTCATGTCATTTGAGGACTGGAAAAAGCTCAAGGTCAAAAACGATACTTGTTTTCGAAACAATTCCCAGGTTTCAATCAGTCATAACGAAGAAAATCGATTCAATTATGCATCAGTTGATTGTGCTGCCAAAGTATTGAAGACCAACGATGGCGCCAAAGAAGCTAAGTCAGTCTTGAAAGAAGACAAGGATACTTATCTTATCAACAAATGTTCGGCCCCTGATAAGTTCATTATTATTGAGCTCTGTCAGGATATTTTGATTGACTTGATCGAGATTGGAAATTTCGAACTTTTTAGCTCTAGCTTCAAAAACTTTAGAGTAAGTGCCAATGAGAGATATGATGAGTATAACTGGAAGGTTTTGGGGACGTTTGAAGGTTCGAACTCTCGGGATCTACAGAAATTCAAGATTTTAAATCCGTTAATTTGGGCCAAGTTTCTCAAAATCGAATTCTTGGATCATTATGGCAATGAATTTTATTGTCCCATATCTTTGATTAAAGTGTATGGAAAAACCATGTTGGAGGACTTCAAAGAAGGAACTATTGCAAGTGATGAAATTGAAGATGACGAGTGTAAGGTTCAGGAAACGTTACCTTATTTGCAATTAAATGAGTTCCTCAATAGTATTCCAGAATACTGTGAGGTACTAGAAGAGGATTCTACCACCACTAATATCAACCCCCAAGACTCGATATTCAAAAGCATCATCAAAAGATTATCACTTCTCGAATCAAATGCCAGTTTATCCTTGCTATACATCGAAGAACAGAGCAAGCTAATATCAGATTCTTTTACCAAACTACAACAACAACAATCTAATGAGCTAGACAAATTGATCTGGAACTTCAACCAGACATTCACAGACCATGTTTTAAAGTTGAACCAATACAGCCAGGGCAAAATCAAGGAGAGTACCAGAGTGGTTGAAAGTTTGGTCAATGATTTGTCGTTTTATAAGAAACTTGTGGTGGTGAATTTCACACTTTTGATGATTATGTTCTCTTTTGTTTTGTTTGCAAAAGATATTCCTCTTGAAGTTCCTACAAAGAGGAACTATCAATTCAAGGTTGGAAGCACCAAACGCAAGTACAGAAAAAAGAACAAGTTTAAAATCTAATTTATATAATTGGAAAAACACTATATACATGAATAAGGGAAAAAAGTAATTACATGGGATCATCATAACAGTCGTTAAAATTAGCTGGCAAGGAAATTAGACTGTGTTGGAGATCTTGAATAACATTTCGATTACCATCTAGACTCAGATCTGCTAAATTCCTTTCTTTGATCACGGCGCCCGGAACCATCTCTCGAGTTACCTCTGTTGTAGTTATCATTGCTTCGGGATCTGTTATTGTATCTATCATTTGACCTGGAGTTGTACCTATCGTTTGATCTATTGTTGTATCTTTCATTTGATCTATTGTTGTACCTGTCGTTTGACCTGTCGTTGTATCTATTGCCACCACGGAACAGATTATCACTGAATCGATTGAATTTGTTATTTCTATTGTTGTTTCTGTGATTGGAATTATATCTGTTTGGTTGTCTGGCAAAACCAGAGAATCCTTCAGGAATATCAAACACCTCTTCTGCTTGATGTTTTGGAAGTCCTGATAAAGTGATGAGTCTAGGAGCAGCTGGGATCACGTCATCTGGCCCCCCAACAACACTTCTGTAGAAATCTCTTACTCCTTTCAAAGTATCATACTTATTCAATTTGTATGTATTGTTGATCTGCGAGTAGAAAAGAATTAAACTCCTAATGGTCTCATCAGTGGACAATTCATCTCTGTCGTATTTCAACACTTTTTGATCTTCAGTGAAAGTATCATATTCTTTGATTTCTTTGAAATCAATTTGCTTCTCGTCAATTAATGTATCGATATATTTGTTTTCTGCTTCAGCAGCGAACTGGATAGCTACACCTGCTTTTCCTGCTCTACCAGTTCTACCAATCTTGTGGATATAAGATGCTGTTTCTACACTAGGACCAACTTGGATAACAGTTCCAATATCAGGGAAATCCAACCCACGAGCTGCAACATCTGTACAAATTAACACTCCTGCTTTATCTCTTCTGTAATTTGAAAGACTTCTATCTCTAGCAGCTTGTGTCATTTGGCCATGGACCCTTGATACCTTTTGTGCCAACGGACGTGGAAGTGACCGTTTCAAAGTACCAAAAAACCAGTCCACTGCTCTAATGGTTGGTAAAAATAAAATAGCTTTATAGTCAGGATCGTTTTGAAGTCCCTTTATACATTCAGAAAGTGCAGCATGAATCGATTCATTAACACTTTTCGTCCGAATTAATACCTGATCGATATTTTCGTGGGCCTCAGTGTCTTCCTTATCAACACAATTGATATACTTAAAATCTGGTGAGATATTGGACTTGGCAAACTCAGCAACATTGCCATCAATAGTTGCACTATAAAGCAAGTATTTATAAGTTTGCTCTTCACCTTTTTCAAGACCAACATTCATGTTTTTTAATTCAGAATCAATAAGTTCCATATCGTCTTTAAATCCTTTATCCAAAAGTCTATCGGCCTCATCGAGAATCAAAGTTCTCAAGTGCCTAAATCTATTGCCTAGCCGTCTTCTATCTCTCAAAGTAGCAAGTAACCTACCTGGGGTGGCAATAACAATCGAGGGATTGAATTTCGACTGCAAATCAGATCTCCTGGACCCAGTCAAAACATCAACACGTGGAGTGAAGATTTTCTTCAACTCGGGATTCCCTCTACAAAACAATAATAATTCCCTTTCAATTTGAAGAGCCAAATCCCTAGTGGGGACAACTATCAAATGGAAGACCTTTTGTTTGTTTTCCATATTGTTGTTTCTAGTGGGATACAAGTCGTTAAGAACAGGTATGAGAAACGAAAGAGTTTTCCCAGTACCAGTTTTGGCTCTGACTACCAACCCTTCTTTCTCTTCGATGGCAGGAACAATCGTCTTATCCTGGACTTTGGTCAAGGATTTGAAGTTCAAGGCCTTAAGAGTGTCTGAAATAATTGGAAGTACTGCTGGATTTTCTCTAAGTTTTCCTAAAGTATTTTCAGGATCAGCATCACTTAAAACATGGAAGGTTTGGTGGAAGCCACGAATGTTCAATAAACACGGTCTAGGAGTACTATTGAGTACCCGTGAAGGTCTACAGACCCGAGAGCTGATATTTAATAATCTTTTAATGGCCATCAGCAAAAACTTCACGATGGGACTTTTGAGATGCGTTAGATTTTCCTAAGTGCGAAAAGTCAAATTCAAGTGTAACAATGAATCAATATCAGAACAGGAGCTCTGAAGAACAAAAGACGTTCTTGTCGAAGATCAAAGACAATTATAGTGCTAAGTTTGGAAACTTATCATTGACATCAAGCATCCAGAAGGTGTCCAGCTATGTTGATAAAGATGGCGATTCGGAATCTGATACGTTGATCCATAATGCTTTTGTCAAGTATTTCGATTCCAAAGGAGAGCCATACCCGGAATGGATGGGAATACCGCAGAAGTTCGGGGACAACAGACGAAGGGCGTCTGACGGTGTGCAGTTCAAACCATCATATACCCTGTATAACGGCTCCAATAATGGACAAAGCAATCACCATAACAATGACATGAATGGCAGACCTCAAGCATCACCAGGACAAGGAACTTGGCAGCCTCGTTCTTCAAGTCGACTCCAGGACATGTACAATAGGTCCAGGCAACAATCAACGCCTGGAATGGGTTATACCACGACTCAAAGCCCCAATCGGACCAATAGTTCAACTTCTGGCAGTAGACTCAGAGAAAGGATGATGAGTAGTAGCAGTATGACAGGCATAAACCGTTCAGTTCAATAGTATAGCCAACTAACGAGAGAAGACAATGGGGTTTTTTTGTAGAATATCATGAATGAATATAAAGGAAAAGGAAACGAGAGAAGGACCCCTTTTATAAACCTCTAGGACCCCTTTTATAAACCTCTAGGACCCCTTTTACAAACCTCTAGAACCCGAGTCGATGTATCGCTGCTCACTGAAGATCTGCAGTGTTGTGTTGACAACAATAGATAAGCAACGAGCCGTTAACCTTTCTGTTTGAATGAGCTACATGTCACATCAAACTGAAAAATATCGATATTCGACGCGAAAAGTTATCAGATAGTATGGAAGATTCGTTCTTCGTTAGTGCTCCTGGGAAGGTTATTCTCTTTGGCGAACATTCTGCGGTGTTCGGGAAGCCAGCAATAGCTGCGGCATTAAGTCTTCGAGCTTATTTATTGGTTGCGCCCTCCGAGGATGATGATATAGTTCGTTTAGAGTTTCCAGATATCGAGTTATCGTATAAATGGAATCGAAAAGATTTACCATTCAAGGAGGTTGAACCATTCATCAAATACGAAAACGGAACTCCAAAAACCACTTCCGAACTCATACCAGAGATCTTTGATAAAATAAATGATCTTCTTGTGAATGTTGATAACACTTTCCACTATAATGCATGCGCTTCATTCTTGTACTTATATTTGCATTTATGTACGGCCGAAACTCCAGGAAAGGATTACTGTATAAGATCCACAGTACCGATTGGTGCAGGACTTGGGTCTTCTGCATGTACTTCAGTGTGTATTGCAGCAGCTTTAGGATTTTTAGGTGGATATATTTCCAAACCATCATTCGAATTGACTGAAAAAGTCGATAATACCGATGTGACGGAATTAGATTTTATAGATTCATGGTCATTTTTGGGTGAGAAAACTTTCCATGGAAACCCCTCGGGCATCGACAATGCGGTCGCAACTCACGGAGGTGCTGTGATGTATCAAAGAATGACCAACCCATCAAAGCCTTCCATCAGAACCACCATGAGAAATTTCCCTCCCATAAAATTGCTACTCACCAACACAAAAATCCCCAGAAGTACAGCAAACTTGGTGGGGAATGTGTCGAAACTCAATAACGAATACCCAGATATTTGTGGTCCGGTGTTGGAAGCCATGGAAAATATTAGTAACACGGCGTATCAGCTAATGGTGAAACCAGTGTTTGATGAAGAAAGTAAAACCAAACTCAAAAAGCTCGCAGATATCAATCACGGTCTTTTGGTTTCATTGGGAGTGTCGCATCCGGCTTTAGAACAGATCAGAGTCATATCTCAGCAAGAGAACATTGGGGTCACCAAACTTACGGGCGCAGGAGGAGGAGGATGTGCCATCACCTTGGTAGATGAAGAGGTTGGAGACGAGCAAATCAAGAAAGTCATGGATCAGTACGCTGCCAAGGGGTTCGAATGTTATGAGACCTCTTTAGGTGGTAAAGGTGTAGGAGCGGTTTTCCAGACCGACACCAATAAAGCGTTGTTTTCGCTAGAGAAATTCAGTCAATTTGAGTCCAGCGCAGAGATCCAGGAGGCGTTTGCCAATGGCCAGTTGGATTGGACTTTCTGGTAAGTATATAAGTATATTTACATATCTATATGCCTCTATTAAATTGCAATGATTCAACTGGGGCTCCCAGCGAGGTTTTCAAATTGTGGAATTCAGGCTCCAATTGGGACACTGGCAACGTTCTTCTTTGCGGGAACACCGCCAAAGCAAATGGTAATGCCACCAACGACGTGGAGAAAATGAGTCCTATATTCACTAAAGTGTGTAGAGCCTTTGATTTTCCAGCCAAAAACCTCGTTTTTTCAAGCCTGGCTAAAATCAACGGAGGAATCACCATGATTGGCGTAGCATTGATGACTCTACTAGCAGCAGTCTCTCCCACGGCGTAGAACGCAGCTGTCTTTGAATTCCCCACGTCTTTCCCATCGGTATCGAAAACCGAGATTCCCTTTTTGATCTCTTCGCTTCTCATCAAAAATACGTTGACGATTCCTGCTGAAACCACAGCTGCAAATGGCACTAATCTTCCAAGGATTAATCTGGTGCTGGGGTTCAAAGATTTCAACCGGGGCACCAACGAATTCAATCCCAATGCCACTGAGCACGAAGCAGTCACGGCCAAAGAATAGTTGGTGATGATTTGTTGGGTGGTCAAAGGGTGGGATTTGTTAGCATTTGCCGTGTTAATTGCCACATTCAAACTCTGATTGGCAATTTGCCAGAATAACGTTCCTGCAGTTTTAAGGTTTGGAGTTAGCATTCCAGCAGTCACCACCAAGTTCGATAACACACACGAGCTCATTCGGAACGGCAAAACCACTGTTTCCCCCGTGTCGGGGTGAACAGCAGAGTCCAATACTTTTTTGGCCCTCCATAATTCGGGAGTCATCTCTGGTCTCACGCCATTTCGGTATTCCCAGATCATTAGTTTGGCCTTTTTGATGTCTTCTGACGTGTTTAAAAGCATGGTTGGGTCGGAGATCTCCGCACAGTGCTTGACACGGCCCCAATACGTGGCCAAATCGTGCTTGGAATCCGGTAATGGTACTGGACCTTTAACTGAAGATGCCATTGATGAAAAAAATCAAAAATTTCACCGCACACTACACTCATGAAATTACTTGCAAATGTTGTTGGACATGGGGTTGACATTGTGAGGATTTCGAGGTTTGACGCCATGGTTCGCTCACGTGGCGGGGCTCTGTCGCTGTTCACCAAGAAGTTGGGTCAAAAAGTGCTAAGTAAACATGAAATGGCTCACTTTGAGCGCCTCATTAGTCACAATGAGTCAACGAATTTGACCCGATTTTTGGCAGGGACTTGGGCCTCCAAAGAAGCTCTATATAAGAGTTTGGATCCCGAGGACCAGCAGACTTTCCAATTCAAGCATTGGTACAAGTCATATGACCTGAGAGGCAAACCGTCTATTCGCAGTGATGATTATCAGAAATCAGATACTTTTCAATTAAGTATAAGCCATGATGACGATATATTGATAGCGTCAGTAATACGTTTGGAGCCAATAAGGCTAGAGGATCAAGGGCAAAACCAGAGTTGAAAGGGGGGGGAACAAAAAGCCAATACAAACACATCTATCTATTCCCATTCTACAGTTGCAGGAGGTTTGGAGGTGATATCGTAAGTAACTCTAGCAACTCCATCCACTTCATTGACAATTCTCGAGGCAACTCTCTTTAAGAAAGCGGCTTCAAACACGTACCAATCAGCAGTCATGAAATCAACAGTTTCAATTGCTCTTAAAGCAATAACTTGTTCATAAGTTCTTTGGTCTCCCATAACACCAACCGATTTGACTGGCAATAAAGCTGCAAAAGCTTGGGAGATTTCTTTATAAATACCAGCTTTTTTAATTTCTTCAATGAAAATGTAATCAGCTTCTCTGGCAATTTTCAATTGTTCTCTAGTGATTTCTCCCAACACTCTAATGGCTAAACCTGGACCTGGGAAGGGATGTCTCCAGACCAAATCGTGAGGAACTCCCAATAATTCTCCTAAATGTCTAACTTCATCCTTGAATAATTCTCTCAATGGTTCGATTAATTTCAATTTCATGTCTTCTAATAATCCCCCGACATTGTGGTGAGTTTTAATGGTTTGAGAAGGTCCCTTGAAAGAAATGGATTCAATCACATCAGGGTATAATGTACCTTGTAATAAATATTCAATTTCTTGGCCAGAAGCTGGTTTAATCTTTGAAGCTTCATCTTCAAACACATGGATAAAGGTGTTTCCAATGATTTTTCTCTTCTTTTCTGGGTCAGTGACACCTGCCAATCTTGATAAAAATAAATCTCCGGCGTCCACAACAGTCAAATTAATACCTAAACCTTCAGTTAAAGTCTTGTAGACGGTTTCAGTTTCGTTCTTTCTCATTAACCCATTATCAACGTAGATGGCATGGAAACGCTCCCCGATGGCTTCTTTCAAGATTTTTGCCCCGACAGTCGAGTCAACACCACCGGAAACAGCACCAATAACCTCGGCAGTAGGACCAATCAATTTTCTGATTCTGGCAATTTCAGTATCAACAAAGTTTTCCATGGACCAGTTGGTGTTTGCTTTACAAATGTCAACAGCAAAGTTCTTCAAAAGAGTTCTTCCTTGAGTGGAATGAGTCACTTCTGGGTGGAATTGGATTCCATAGATTTTTTCCGATTCATGAGCCACAGCTGCATAAGGAGAATTATCAGTAGTAGCAACGATCTTGAATCCAGTAGGCAAAGCATGTAACTTATCACCATGCGACATCCATACCTGGGAGTGGTCCACGTCTTTAAATAAGTCACAAGATGAATCTTCAACGTTTAAAGTCGCAGGTCCATATTCCCGTTTATCACCTCTTGCAACACCTTTACCATTGATCCATGCTAATTCTTGCATACCGTAACAGATTCCCAAGATCGGAACGTCCAACTTGAAAATGTCGTGATCAACGTGAGGTGCATCTTCAGCATAAACAGAATAAGGTCCACCTGATAAAATAATACCTTTAGGAGTCCAAGACAATTCTGAAATCTTTTGAGTACAAGGTAACATTTCAGCGTACACGTTGAACTCTCTCAAACGACGGGTGATCAAATGAGAATACTGGGAGCCAAAGTCAAGCACCAAAATGGTGTCAAAGACCTTAGAAACTTCTACTGGGACATCTTCAATGTTAGACATAATTGATAAATTTTTTTTCCTCACGAGAAGAGTCAGAAATCAACGGTTGAGAGGTTGGGAGAAACCGCCAGGCTCTTTCGCGGTAGCCCGCGGTATTTTTCGCGGTAGCCCGCGGTATTTTTCGTGGCCGCCCGCGGTAGATTGCGTGGTGCGGCTGGTGATTGTTGTCGCGGTGTCGCTGTTGGCAGTTCTCGCAGAATTCCCGCGGGCGCACCGCGGTACGGTCCTAGCTCTTTAGGGCACGAATACAAGCAGTAATAGTACAAATATGAGATCGCTTCCACCACCACGAGTGACCCGAAAACGGCGCTGGCGCCGGTTCAAGCGAGCCGTGCGAGTCTTCTTCACCACAGGCCGGCTCAGCGACCCAGAAAGCTACGAATATCGCAATAAATCTCAAAGCATAAGCAAAATTAAACGTCTGAGACTCAGTAATCGGATTCGAAGGTCTCGAATGACAAAGAGTGAGAGAGTGTTGAAAAGCAGCACCAATGCCGGGATCAAGACGGCGTCGATGATGGGTCGAATGGCCTCGGCGTCAGTTCCGATACTTCGGCCGTTTGGGTCGAGAAACCTGTTCAAAGTGTCGGTAAGAATGTAGCGTTATATGTGAATGTATGAGTTCGGGGAGGGTGCGCGCACGACCGTTTCTGTAAATGTTGATATTTGAAAAAAGTGAGATGAGATAAATTTTGCAATGAGTGAAGATAAATCGCAGGTGAAGATCAGATTTGTGACGAAAGAGGGTCCCGAGCTCCAGGTATCCGAGGCACCACTTTACGTGCCAATTGCATTGAAGCGGTACGGGCTTTCGGAGGTCGTGAACCATCTTTTGGGCAATGAGGGAGACGTCAAACCCGTGCCATTTGATTTCTTGATTGACGGGAAATTACTCAGAACTTCATTGGAAGATTACTTGACGAAGAACGGATTGAGCAGTGAAGCGTTCATCACCCTCGAGTACACACGTGCAGTGCTTCCACCGTCGTTTTTGGCGTCTTTTAACAACAATGATTGGATTTCAAGTATCGATTCCATCAAGTGGGCTGGCCACTCCAAAATCTTATCAGGGGCCTATGACGGCGTCGTGAGGATATATAACATGTCCGGTGCCATTGAAAAACAGTTCACGGGCCATTCGGGCTCAATTAGAGATGTCAAATGGATCTCCCCCACTCGGATTGTCAGTAGTGGTAATGACAGAAATATTCGGTTATGGAAGAACAAGGAGTCGGGACAGAAGGATGAAGACGACGAAGAGGCCGAGGAAGGAACCACCATTGCCCTTTTGGAAGGCCACAAGGGCCCCGTGGTGTCGTTGGCTGTGCATGACAATCGGATATTATCTGCAAGTTACGATAATGATATCGGATTATGGTCCACTAATCATAAGGAAATGAGTACTATTCTGCCTATGGAGTACGACGATAATGTGTTATCGACTTCGTCCAAAAAGAGAAGAAAAATGGCCGTTAAAGATGCCACATTGAGAAGAAGATCTCCCTTATCTATTCTCCAAAACCACAAGCAACCCGTGGAAGATATCACGTTTGATTTGAATGATAGCACTGTAGCATACTCGGTGTCGCAAGACCATACCATCAAAACATGGGATCTCGTGACCAGCCGGTGCGTGGACACTCGAACCACCGGGTTTTCATTATTATCGGTGTTGCATTTACCCTCCAAACATTTGTTAGTATCGGGATCTTCTGCTCGCCATATTAATTTGTATGATCCCCGGGTTTCGGCCAATGAAACAGAGTTGACGTCCACAAAGTTGGTGGGCCACACAAACTTTGTTGTTGGTTTGAGCAGCTGTCCTTATAATGACAATATGTTTGCATCCGCATCTCATGATGGATTAGTGAAGGTTTGGGATATAAGGTCTGTGAATCCGTTGTATACTATCACCAGAGATGAACCAACCAGCTGTAAGATCTTTGACGTGTGTTGGGACAACGATATAGGAATAATAAGTGGTGGTCTGGACAAAAAATTACAGATTAATAAAGGTTCTAATCTTGCATAGACAAGTTAATATACAAAAGATGATTATCTAGGGGTTTTTTTGCTACACCATCCGTTCAATCCGTAGAATCCCTGCCATAAGCTTTTGGTGTCTGTAGCATAGCCATACAATCCACTTTGCCCGGGGTTGATTGGGGTTTCGAGGGTATTTATGTAATCGACATCTTGCCATCCCATCAACTGTCTGATTTGGGTCAACTCATCCATACTTAGCTCGACCTTGGGCGCTGTTCCGTATTTCAAAGGGCCTATGTTGATCCAATATGCGTGTTTGAACGACTTGGCAAGTCCATTGATTGAATCCAAATAATCGATCAAGTTCTCAGCAGTGTCGATGAAAAATGCCGTCACCACTACTAAATTTTGGCATTGTTTTGAGGTTGCTGGAAGCTCAAACGTATTGAAATCCTCGAGATGCAGGGTAAGATTGGTGGGACGGGTCAATTGTGGTATCAATACAGATCGGTTTTGGTCATTTAAGTTCTTGAAATTCGAATTCGTATGTATGAATGGGTAAACTTCGAGGTCCTGAATGTCACAATTGGCATTGGAGTACACGAAATCGTTCATCAAGTACATCAAGCCACTGAATTCAATCGAATGGACGTGCTTAAAGTTCAATAAACTCAATTCGTATGGAATCCGGCCCAATCCTGATCCGGGAATCACCAAACATGTATTTGAACGGTCTGGTTCCAGAACAACAGCATCAAGATTCCGCTGCACGTAATCCAATACCGGCTGCAACTCAAAGGCCGAGGAATTGGAGTCCATGTTCCAATCCCGATTGTAATGCGTTAGAGACTCAATGACTCTGTATCCACTGGAATCGGCGAAATTCTTTATTATATCGAAATCACTGAAGCTGATTTGGTACAGGTCAATGGCATTGGAGATCACCTTGTTTAGAAACGTCTGATTGCGCTCAATCAAGCGGTCAATCATCGATAATTTGTCCAAATAGCCCACCTGTTTGCACATGTTTTGTTGTCTCCAGGTCATCATTTTGAATAATTTGCGCCTTCGATCATTGGTTTTCTTGCTGTTCGTGGCATACATCTGCATGGATCGCACCGCTGACAACAACTCCCGTCTCTCGGTGATATCCAAAGCGTTGAATGGAGTATCAATTCCAGATGACCTCACGGGAACGAGCGGTTTTGATTTGATTTTATCAACAATTCGCTCAAATGCTCTTAGTCTAGATATCATATTTCCTAGGATGAATACCACAAGAAGTAATGGCAACTGTTTGTTTGCAGAAAGCACCAGCAATACAATGTACAAGACGCTTGTTCCTAAGATAGTGGATATTATTATGTCCAGATCATGAATATCCATTACTGCGAAAATGGACAGTGAGAAAAAATCAGGACTTACACATTTATTGTTGAACCCCCAGATGACAAACTACAATTATGACGACGTAAACCCGGTGATTTTGAACGAAGAACAACCCCAGTTGTGCCAGATCATGTACACAGAAGAGTACAAGCGGACAATGGGGGTTCTTTTGAAGCTTATGGCCGAGAATGAAATGAGTGATCGGGCGTTTGCTTTGACCACTAAGGGGATCGAGCTTTTGGCATCTCATTATTCCATATGGCTTTATAGGTACAATATTGTGGTGGCCACGAAGAAAGACTTGTATGAGGAACTAGAGTTTTTGGAGTCGATTGCCTTGGACAATGAAAAGAACTATCAGATATGGAATTATCGTCAGTTGATCATTGAGCAAATTATCACCACTCACGGCCTGTATGAATGCCACCGGGAGTTTCCGATTGTGGAAGCCATGTTGTCAGAGGATTCCAAGAACCATCATGTGTGGACATATGCCAAATGGGTTGTGAGTCGGTTTGATTTGTATGAAGACGAAAAAGAGAACAAGTTGGTTGACACATTGATCGATTTCGATGTCCGAAACAACAGTGCATGGAACCATCGATTTTTCTTGAAATTCAGCCGGGATTCAGCCATCACAAGCGATTTGATGGATTCGGAGTTGGAATACGTTAAGTTCAAAATCAAATTGAGTCCTCAGAATGAATCAGCTTGGAGTTATTTGAAAGCGATTGTAAATAAATGTGGACTTGAACTCAAGACTTTGGAATCTTTTTGCAAAGAATTCGTTAGCACCGAAGGAGACTTGAATGATGAAAACGAATTGGAGTTGATCAAATCTTCGTTTGCATTAGAGATTCTTGCCAAAATCAGTTCTTCAAGTGAATCTCATAAATTCTATGATTTGTTAATTGATAAATACGATCCAATTAGAAAAAACTATTGGAATTTTATGAAATCTCAAATCCCCGTTTAGAATGCCTGAATACCAAAACATCCTATGGGATGAATGGCATTGATTATAGTTTTGATAAGGAATAGGAGAAATAAATAATTATTTTGACGGTTGCATGAAATCGCACAAGGTCTAAGGAGAATTTGGAAAGGTTGATCTTGAATTTCCGTAAACTGGCTCGCAACTTCTCGATTAGTATAACGCCCGGTCCCAATGGCTTATCCGGCGGTCAAAAAATTGTCCCCATATAGGAGATAATTTTTTCCACAAAAATGCCTAAAAAAAAATAAAAATCGATAGGCGGTTTGCATATAGAACGAGAGAATTTTCATTTGAGTTCTAGACTTGCATCAATATTTTCAACTGTTAGCCAATTTTGTTTCGATGAATGGGTCCCCTTAAAACAAAATAATATCAACGTATACCGAAGTAGGTATAATTGAAAGGTCGTTTCATGCATCTCCAGATCACTTTGGAATTCGCCGTATGATATTGATATCTTGCTGGTTTTTTTTCCAAGTCAATTTGGCACTTTGTAGTCGAGGCAACATACCAAGGTGTCACAACCAATAAGTTACTCGAACCAGATCTGTTGAACGAAAAGGGGGTAGAGTTGCAACAAGGCTCGAGCAATTATTGTTTTCACAATCCCCTGCTTTGTGACTCTCCAGAGCCATTGTCAATGCAACTATACACTATCAATAGCGTTCGTATAATCGATTCAGGTTCTCAAGGCTCTCGATAATATAATGAGTTTGAATAGTTCAACATGGCAGAGCACCTGTATATAGTAGAAGAAATACGTTTAACCGAAATCCTGTGTTCAAATCGTATGCAAGCTTTGTTTTTTTTTTAAAATTATAATTGTAAAAAAAAAATTTTTTTTCACCGGTTGTGTTTGAACCAAAGAGGATATCCCATTACACTTCCAAATAGATTTATAAGGAAAGCAGTTTTTTGACTTGTGAAAAAAACAACGCTTTACTAGGGTTGGAAGTATTGAAAACCTTTATTGGCATATCTCATCCATAATTTAGACTGCATTTTCTTCGTCATTAATTGCCATTTCCTAGATTTTCATATTGTCTTTCCTCATTTAATCGGTGAGGCTACCTATAGATTTACAAGTCCAAACCAAGAGTATAAAAAAAACCCGCCCCTTGTTTCAGTTTCAACATGAATGGTCTAGGGATACTATTGGAAGAGTCGTCAGTTGTTGATACCGGTAAGTCTCCGGAACATCAAAAACCCGGTAAGGTTCCCGAACCTAAAGAATCGTTATTGCCACCATTGCCAAATGAAGATAATTTGAATGAATTTTCCACCAAGGGCGAGGATAATGATAGTCTTAATGACAAAGCTAGTTCCAAAAGTGATTCCAGTAAGGGAAGTCACTTGTATGCATTTTCAAGTAGTGTGATAAGCAGTGTGAATTTACCGGAGGATCATGGATCGGGGAATGTTTCAGACTTGATGATTCACAATTCGAACTTATCGAGTGATAATGATTTTTTCTATAAAACATCAAACAATTCGTTTTCCACGTATGAGTTGGATAGTCCAAGTATCAATTTGGATCCGTTGTTCACAAACCTATCCACCAACAATTCCACCAAAGATTTATCTAAAGATTCAAAAGAAAAAGACACTAGCCCATTGAGAGGGCTCAAGAGTTTGAAAAAAAGCATACGAAAATTGTCGTTGTCCAAGAGCAATAGCACAACCAGTATCAGCGCCATCAGCACCGCCAGTAACTTACCTACTAACTTACCTACCACATTAGGCCCAGCATTGAATGTGGCCATATCTGGCTCCAGTAAGGTTGAAAGACCTCAAGTGAGTCCTTTACAAGATCATTTCAAAACCATGAGTCTTGATAGTAACGGGTCTACTGCCACTACCGATTCAAGACTCAAATGCATCACGCCAACCACGCCTCCCAATCTGTCTCCAATCATCACTTTAACTGATAACACTGCTGCTTCCAAAGAGGCTTTACAGAAAATCGAACAAAATTACTTCGCAACGTTTTTGAAAGCGCACCCATCCTCAGGCCCCAATCACAAGGATTTGGATGATATTGAGGATCAAGCAACCCTATTGAGTTACTACAATTACTTGGTCAATGAAAAAAATCTCATTGACGAAACGTATTCCTTGACTAAAAGTCGATTGGTCAAAAGTGGGTGGTGTTCTACGGATGATTTGAACAATTTGAGCCTTCAAAAGAATACTCAGTTGACTCAAATTAATGCAAAGCTACAAGAAATCAATGAAAAATTGTCGAAATTTTAATGACTTACGAATATAGAGCTACCCTATGAATTAGTTTGGGTGATAGAAATAGAATGTATATTAGTCAATGTATAATAATAAATCTAGACTTTGCATTTTGAGCATTGTTGGGTTTTAGAGTTAGCAGTGTTTCGGACTTAAAAAGGCGTTGAGCATGTGAACCCATTCTTAGACATGTTTGCAGCCTATCAGCGATTCACTTTTTCGAACTTAATTTCAATCGCTCAAGCCTTCAATTGCCGTCAATTGAACTTGAATTCGAGCTTCTTGCCTTCGATTGTCTTCAATTCGAATTTAATTTCAACTGCTTCAATTGTCTTCAATTTCAACTGCTTCACTTGCCCACATCCATATCACTATATGCCATGCATCATATCTCTTCTATACGCAGCGGCCTGTGCTGATAATCGACCTTTTGTCGTTTCCGATTGGCATGCGTGACGTTTTTCTTGTGCCTACGGCTGTTTAAATGCACTTCCCATGCTTCTTGCCCCACTGCTATGAGCGAGTTTCCTTGCTTGTCCAAACAATGCTCACATTTATAGTGCTTCCAGTTTTTCACCGAGTCCAAACGCTTGTTGCTGTTGAATTTGGAGATTTCGATTTCGTCCGGGAATATATCTTCAGTAATGGACTCGGGCTTTTGGTCTTCCGACACATGAGTAGGCCCCATATGCAAAAACTCTTGTGCGATTGTAAGCCCTCTCTGTTTTACGTTGATATCCCATTGCGTAAGATCACTGGCATCTAAAAGGTACAATTTCCCTCCGTACTTGAAATTGAATCGACTCTCCTTTTGAAGCTCTACTGATAACAACTTTTTGATCCATTTGATCTGGTATTTTGCGTATTGTCTGGTCCGGATTTTCATTCGTTCCACACCCTGCTCGAACGCCTTTGACACCTGAGCTGGGGTGCCAGAATCCTTGATTTCCAACCACGGAACAAACTCCTTGAATCCAATCACTTGCCAGATTCCATTGGTGAGATTGGGCGTGGGCTTCGTGGTCCTATACACTTGATACATCAGCTGGATCTCATCCACAGCGCCATTTTCGAGCATGTCATCGACCCGTTGGTCCAAGCGATTCTGAAGCGTTTGGCGATCGCTGTACACCCAAAACAATAACGTGTTGTAAATCAAAGAAGAGTCCTCCAACTCATCGAGTTTCTGCTCCTTATACAACACACTGGGCTTCTGGTTCAACGTGTACCAGATCTCCAACGCCCGCCGCAACTTGCGCTTGTCTTGGGGATGGAACTTCTGGGCGATCACCGGATCGTACTTTGAGATCTCAGCAAAGATTGCCTCGACAGGCCCATCCAAAATCGCAAGCTGCTGATCCGTGAGCGGGCGGCGATGCTCGTCCTCAATGGTTTTGTTGTTGAAGAGCAATTTCTGGAGATAATAATGCGTGCCTCCTATGATTATGGGGATTTTGCCCGCTCGATGGATCGACTCAATGGCCTCATTGGCTTCCTGCGCAAAACGATGTATGTAATATTCCTCGCTCCAGTCTACGTGATCCATGACGTGGTGCGCCACGCCTTCGCGCTCCGCAATTGGGTGTTTGTTCGTGATGGTATCGAGCCCCTTATATACTTGCATCGAATCGGCGTTGATGATTTCGCCGTCGATGGCCTTGGCCAACTCAACGCTAAACTGTGTGTGTTAGTGGCCCGAAGTCCGTGGTTCCCCGATCGTGCTACGTACCTTCAGCTTGCCCACGCCCGTCGTGCCCACGATCGTCACAACCGTCTTTTTGGGCCGTGTCATTATTCGGTTGGTGATGTATCGCAAGTATCGCAACATCGCGAAGGGTTTTTTTTGTATATTTGATACTCAGGGGTTAGCGTTTACGGATGGTTGTTTGGGCAAATTGCTGCTGGAGATGCAAGATGTCTTGGGTCAGCGGCGTGCTGGGACGCGACGGCGATGGCTTGACGAGTCCTGGGCCGGGAATCGGCGTGAGAACCCGCGTGTTGGGCCCGCTCTGTTGGGGCCCAGCGGCGTTGGCGCCCGCCTCTTTTCCACCGCTTTGCATGTCTCTGGCCTGCTCCCGGCGACCGTTGACGAACTCGTCACATGCCTCCAACACTTTTTCGCCCCGCGTCTTGAAATCCGTGTAGAATTTGCCGGCTTCGTTGATGTTGGTGATGATCAGTAAGTATCGCGAGTATATATCTTCTAGGAGCTGAAGCGTGTCTTTTCTGGCCGTGCTGGGCACCGCCTCGTCCAGCGCCCTATCTGCGTGGTAGTGCTGCTGGAACTGGTGGTTGAGCTGGTCGATTTTCGTTTCTAGCGCCGTTTGTTTGTTCTTCAGTTCTTGCACGTATTCGACATCGGCATTGAACATTTTCATGTGCTGGTTGAAGCTGGCCTCGAAACTTTGTTCCGTGAGGCTTTGCATGAACTCAGGCTCCGCACTGCGCTGCTTGTATTCGGCAATGAGCTTCGGAAGAATGTTGTTGTTCTTGCTCTTGGTTTCGAGGGCTTTCAAAAACCCTTTTCGATCTTCTTCCATTTTGCTTGTTTCATTCAACGCCAATCGGATGTCGTTGATGATTGTCGACGTTTCTTCGTCCATTTGCACGTACGTGGAGTTCGGGATAAATGGACTGAGCGTTTCGTATCCTCCACAATACAATTCCAAGTACCCTTTAATGTCATGATAGCTCAGAATTATGATGTCATCTGCTCGGTCTGCTTGCGTCAAGTACTCGTCCATGCTCTTGACTTTGCTCCAGAGATCTTTGGCCGCTTCTTCCGACTCCTGCCGCGTCCATTCAGAGCCGTATCGGTCTCTGAAAAATGCATCTTCTTCCATCTCGATCACCAATCGTTGCTGACAGCCTTCGAAGATGTCCCGTGCGTCGGACGAGAGCTGAAGAATGTTGTCGTATAACTCCTCAATCAATCGAGTTCCCCCGTTGCTGATTATATCTCTTGAATGCTGAATGATCGATTCGGGAATGTTTTCTGGTTTTTGGATCAGGTCTATTGAAGCTGGCAACTGCCGTTCGGTGAGAAAATAGTTCATCATCTTGTTGAGGGCCTGAAGAGGCTCGAGAATGTGTTTCATGATGAAATTCTCTTGTCTATCTCGATACGCTAAGGATATTTGAATAATCATATATGGTAACAAATCTTTTAGGAAAAGACGGTCACTCGACAACGGTGTCAGTAGATCCTCCACCACCACCGGCTTGACAATTGCCGTGATATTCGACCCATCTTCAACTACTGTGGATGAGTCTGGAACAGGTTTCAAGTATATCAAATCGTTGTCACGCTCAGCCAACCGCAAAGTATCTTCGATTGCACCTTTCAACCCTTGTAGATCCTGTATCACCAACTGCGACACATAACTCTTATATTTCAACCCTTTATTTACCTTTTCAAGAGCCAATCTCAAGTACGCTATCTGATGACCATACTTGAGCTCATCAAGCATGATGGTGGATTTTCGAAAGTAGCTGGCGGCATAGAAATGATAGTGCTTCACTGCCGTGAAATTCACAAGCTCCAATTTGACAAAATCAGACTTGTTGCCATATTCAAATGCTTTATTATACAAATTGCTTGTGGCCATTGATAATTTGGATATCACCGACACCTTCATTTCCGAGTGCACGGCCTTCTGCCACATGGTTTCTTGGGCCTGCGCCAACATCAAGTACTTCAAATGCGTCAAAGTATCATGCGAAAGGTCATTGTCTTGACAATAAGCCTCAAGAACCTCATCTTCGTGAATCAAGCCAATGAGAAATTGAAAACAGCCTGCTGCGTTCTGGAAGTAATTGCATGCCCGCTTGAGTCCCTCGTCGGTGTACCGGGACTCTCGCACGCCAAGCTGCGAGTATAAACTGCCGAGCTGGTACACCACATTGGCCTGTTCAAACCGCAAGGATCGTAACTTATACGGGCCCTTGGGCTTATATCCGAGAGTTCCAAACCACTCGAACTCCACCACCTCGTTGCTGAACTTCATGCGGAGATTCACCACCTGAATGTAGTAGTGCTTGACGATGATTTCGGTGCTTTTATCAACCAGTTCGTCTTTCAACTGCTCGATTTTGCGCCGGATTTTCTTCAATTGCTGGAGATCCGTTTCAAACATGCTTGGTGTCTGGAAGTAGTCCTTCTTGATGACTTCCCGAAGCTGGTCATGGAGATTGTTTTGCTTCGTCCGTCGAAACGGAATATACAACAAATTATTGTTCATTGGCCGTTAATTTGAACCTTGGAAAAATGCGAATTTTCTATTTAAATGGTGTTCTGAGTTTGAGATCGAGCTGCGTTTCTTTGGCTGCAACTGCGTCCACAAGCAGCTTGAGCCGGTCTGTTCGGGCCGCGATCGCACGTTGCTCGGCCTGCGCCACCGCGGTGTAGACCTGCAAATCCACCGCCAAAGTTTCGTGTTCTTGGTGGGTGAAGGACCGGCGAGGCGTGGTGGGACGAGGAAGCGAATTCTGCGTCTGTAGGGCCGTTTCTTTTAGGGCGGTGATAGCACCGTTGATGGCGCCAGCATCTGCGCGCGGGAGCTCGTACGAGCTAGCGCGGTCGTCGTGCGACTTTGCGTGGTCGTCGTACGAGCTGGCGCGGTCGTCGTGCGAGCGCGGAACCGTTTCTGCACCACGCGGTACGCTGGGCAGAGCCCGTGCTATTTCGGCGGCGACTAGCGCCCGCACCGTGCTATAGATTTCTTCATCAAGCACCTCGACAGTTGAAGTTTCATAATTGCCATCCACGTGGGATTTGTAGTCGGACTTCACGAGGCGGTGGACCTCCGAGGCAATGGCCCGCTCAAGCCCCAGGCCCGTGATAGGCTTCAAATGCCGAGGGTCGGGAATCGTAAGTTGTCGTTGAACCACCTGGGTTTGGCGAAGTTTTTTCTGTTGATGTTCAACCTGCTGTAAAATCTCGAGCTTTTTGATCCGCTCGAGCTCTGCCTGGCTCTCGATCTTCGCCACAATCACGTCTTCGGTCTCATCAAACAGAGGAATCACGGTTAGGGCGTTTTTGGGTGGTGGGAGCTGTGAAAATGTGGTTTTGAGGGTCTGCACGATGGTTTTTTTCTGCTGTTTCAACGGCATCTGGCTCCACCATTCGCTGGACAGTGCCTGGACGGCCGAGGTGGTGCTGGGCGTGTTCAGAAGAGTACTAGCACGAGCCTGCGCACTCTGAATATCTCCTAATGTTTGTTTGATTCTGGTATCAATATCGTCTTGTTCAGCAGTTTGACTGGGGCCAAAGACGCCTTCGAGGTCACTGGCACCATAAAAAGTGGTGTCAACATCTTGCACGGCCGGAATCTCGAATTTCGTGCGCTTTTTCATGGGTTCAATCGCAGTTGCTTCACCTTCCACCGCCATTTCACTCTTTTGCAGAGCATGTTTCCGTTTCTGCTTGCGGTTCTCGAGCTCCACGCCCTCCCGCAGCACCTTACTCTGGAACTGCAGGGTCTCGTGCCAGTTGCTGATGGTTTCCTCAGTGGTATCGTATATTCCAGCTGCAGGCAGAGCCTCGAACGGAATATCACCATTATAATCAAACTCCTTGGACTTTTTCTTGAGCTTCGACACCAAACTGACGTTGATTCCCGCGGCCTTCAAGTCCCGCCGCTTCTGCAACATCGAAAGCCGCTTGGTTTCCTCCAACATTCGTTCTCTATCTCGTCTTTTGGCCTTTTTCCCCTTGGTATTGGCAAGCCTAGCACGGGCCTCAAAAAGCATCTCCCGGTCATCGTCCTCGAGGGTTTCGTCGTCCGGCCTCGCGGGCTTGCTCTCGGGATTGATGTTGAGATCTCCCACACGCCCGCCGGCCGCTGGAAGCGCTTCTATTCCCGCCCCAGTCAACGCGAGCTCATCGCCATCTTCAGAGGCTTGATCCAGCAAGAGCTTCTGGTACCGCTCCACACACTGCGTGGCGGTGCGGCCCACGATCGGCGCAATGCTCCGCCACTGGTTCGGCATCAATCGGACCACCTGGAGCAACTTTTCGTCCTGGTCTCGAGTCCAATTGGTGGTGTTGATGGTGGGATTGAGCCACTCATTCCACCGGGCCTTGGCCTGTTTGGCGGATTTCTTGGTCAACAACGACGCCACACGTGACCACTGGTTGAGCCCGTACTTCTGCACCGCTGCCTTCAAGATCTCGTCCTCAACGTTGGTCCACACGCCTCCTTTCACGTACACGGGAGCCATTATAAAATCAGAAGCAAATCGCGAACCTGAAAATTCGACTTTTTGCATTGAAAACCATGCCCAGTTTGTTTCTTCCAAAGCACCAGAAGTTGATTCTTCAGTGCTATCCGCCGGGAAAGGACACCGAGAAGAAGCCGAACTCCAGTGAGCTCAGCTACTTGCTTTACTATGCGTCCACGCGACGCGTGAAGCTCGAGAAAGTCATCACGTTTCTCCACAAGAAAACCACCAGCGATTCGAATCGCAATCGTCTGGGCAACGTGCAGGTGACATTGGCCATCGTGAAGGCGCTCATTGAGAAGTGCAGGGACAACTTGAACGTTTTTGCCCAGCAGGCCGTGCTTATTTTGGACATCTCGTTGAATTCGAGTGGGTTGATGCTTGCCAAGTCGGTGTTGGACACTTATTCGGTGTTGTGTAAGAACTTGGACCTGGGGCTTTTTGCCGGGGATAAGGCCTTTGTCGCGTCGTTTGTGGCGTTGACCCAGCGGTTGGTGGACTTGGGGGCTCGAAATCGCTCCGGGCCCTCGGCAATGGAATGGCAAATGGTGTCGTTGTTGAGTATAAGATCGTTATCTTTTTGTTTGGGAAATAGCCCTGAAATCAGCAAATCGGTGTTGCTGAAGGCCGTGCCTTTGCTCATTGATACGTTCCATGATGCGGGCGATGGCAATGACGATGTTTTGAAGCCGTATTTCTCAAATGAAGGGCCCGAAAACGCTAGACTTTCGAAAATCCAAAGCAGAAAGGCCATCAAAGTCGAAGAAAAAATCGTCCTCAACCTTGAAAATGACACCGTCTCCAAAAAGGACTTGTATGATGAGTCGATCGCTGCCATCAAGTCCATTTTCAATACCTCGTTAACCACCCAAATCTTGCAGGCCACTCACTGTGTGGTCAAATACACTTTTAATAACAAAAATTACACTCGTCAATGGTCGGAGAGCTTCCTCGAGTTCTGCACCACTTGGGTGCCTGTGCAATTGCGGTTTGTGGTGTTGAATACGTTGGTGTTGAAGCTGAAACATTTGACTTCGGGGGAGAATGTCGAAATGCAAAAAGCTGTTGCGGGACATATTTTGAGCTTAGTGTCTTCCAAGGTCAATATGATTGGCTTGTCCATCAGTGACCTCATCCAGTACATGCTTGATTTGAAACAATCGCTTTATTTCGACCAGCATGGCCAAATCAACAAAGCTGATTTCGTTCAACTATCAAAGACATATTCTCAATCAATAGTCAACTTATCAACACATATCTACTATTACGACCAGGTTCCCGACTCAATTCACGAGGTGTTCGTGAAGATCGACTCGTGTTTGCATCACTGCTCCAATGCTATGTTGTTTGAGTACACAGTCTCGTTGTTGACAGATATTGAAGAAATCTTGACTGAACTTGACAATCACGACTCCAAAAGCAATATCACCCGAAACCACGTGGGCTTGCAGCATTGGCAGGCCAGTCTATCACTAATTGCTTCCAAGGACAATGTTTATTTCAAAAACTTGGACGCTGGTCAAGTGAAATCTATTCAGATCAAATATTTCGATGTGTTTCAAAAATTCTTGAAATATGAACTCGTTCCTGATGAGGATGACACCATTGGCGATATCAGTCAAGCAGCCATTGGAGACAAGTTTTCTGATCCAGATTTCAATCATTTGATTACGGAATCCACCAATTTCATTTCTCATTTCTTTGTTTGTTCCGATAATTACTTCATGAGCAGTCAGATCTTCGATATCTCCATTGCCAAGAGCTTATTGGCCACCACAATCACCCTTTGTCAGATCTTTGGCATCAACTTTCTCAGCAATTTCATACCGTTCTACTTCCATTGGACATTGAAAGACTTGAACAATGGCTCGACCACTGAGCTTATCAAAGACACTTTTGCACAAGTGGTATTCCAACGGGCTTTGGAAGCTGTAGACGACAAGTATCCCGGCGAAATGAACAACTATTCCAAGGATTCTGCGCTTTATGTGGATCTCAAACGCATCATCGATTATCGAATAACCAATGGGTACTGGTCACAAGACTTGGATAGCCAAGCAGCAGACAGTGCTGGGGAAAGTGGGTGTTTGACCACGAAACAAGTGGACGAATACGCCGAAAACAACGAGTTTCTCAAGCAGTGGATCAATGCCCAAAAACCGTTGGTTCTCAATGTTCTTTCCGGAGATTTAATGAGCCACGAGTTCGTAGAAACCCACGAGACCGCCAATGGGTTTCCAGATATCACGTTCGAAAGCACCAGCACGAACTTGGGCGACAATAAACCCGGTTTGGGGCTCGGATCGATGGCTGATATTGCCTCGATTCATTCGGGATTACGCAACCTGTCTTTCCCGATAAACGGCAACGGCAACGGAGGAACATACGGCAACGTGTCGCTCGACTTCACCAACATGTCACTCATGACGAACGAGAATTTTAGACCGCCAAAAGTCAGTGAATTGAAAGGAGTGCTCAATGAATGGAATCATCGAACGAGGGCCGACACGAGTGTCAGTGCCACGCCAGGAAGCATTTTGTCGAAACAGATGACGACGCAGGACGTGGATTCGATTCTCAAGGGTCTTGGTGATGACGATTCGTTTGTAGTGTAGAAGTAGAATAAGAGATTAGGATTAGAGATGAGAATAAGAGATTAGGATTAGAGATGAGATTAAGATCAACAGATTGAGACATTAACAGATTGAGATTGAGATAAACAGATTGGATTAAGAAAAAGATTGGATTAGAAAAAGATTGGATTAGAAAATGATTGGATTAGAGATGAAGTCGATTCAGCTCAATGGAGCCAATGGAGCCAATGGAGCCAGTCATTGTGGGAGTGGCCAGTATCAGTATATCATTACACTATCTATTCATCGTCTTCGTCTTCGTCTTCGTCTTCATCGCCCAAAAACGCAAACGCATTGAACTTGATGGTCTGCTTGTCAGCAACAGTGTCCCTCGAATCAACTGCCTTGGACGACCCCATCTTCTTGTTGCTTATTTTGACCTTTGTTGGCTCTGATTTCACGGTTTCTCTGAACTGATCTCTTTCATCGAGCTCGTCTTGTCCAAAAGACTTCTTATGTTGCTTGAAAGTGGCCCAACCATCGTCGTCAACCTCGACCTCCTGTGTCTTTTTCTTCATGGGCTTGCCTGCGGACCGTGATCCTCTTCTTCTGTTGAATGTACTGTAGCTTCTTTCGTTTCCATGTTCGTCAATGAACGTATCGCCATTGTGCTTTCTGTTGGCGCCGGTTTTCGACAATTCCGCCGCGACTTCGTCCACAAGCTTGTTGAAGGCTTCTAAGAGTTCGGGTTCGGCCACGTATGCTTCGTTTTGCACGCTCAATAATTGCTCTTCAGTATATTTAACCATTTGCTGTGTTTTAAGTAAGGAAAAATTTTAATGCGCGGTCACACGACTTCGGCACGGTCGTGCGATGGCGAAAAGCGTGCGACAGGAAAAGGCGTGTGCCACACACATTTGCTGTCGCACGCTCTCAAATCTGTTAAATCAAACTGCGATGAGCAAAACACCAACATGCCTTTAGCCCACAATTTACTGAAGGTCAGCAAGAGCGTGTCGAAGTCCAAAGGATCGATCCACGTGAAGGGCCGCAACTTCAAGCGGCTCAACCGTGCATCGTTGCGTCACGAGAAGTTGGCCCTCAAAAAACAACAGCATTTGGACCAGAAACAGAACCAGTTGATGATTGTCAAATACATCCAAGAAGAGGTCAACCAAGTGCCGGAAAAAGCGATTTTTGGCGTGCAGGACATGAAGGCGTACGTGGAGAACTTCATAGGCCGGTTCGATGCCGAATTGGCGGCCTTGCGGGCCGCTCGAAGACCGGGAAGACCCGCTTCTTCTCGTCAGCAAATCTTGGAAGAGAAGGTTAAGTATGACCAGGCAATCTATGCCACGGGGCTCCGGGTCCCGGACTTGACCGATGCATTGACGGTGGAGCGGTTGCGGCAGTGGAACGGCACCATTGGCGGCGTCACGGCCTTCAAGTACGTGCTTATCTCCAAGGATATGTCCGAGCCAGATCACGAGATGAGAGATGCGTGAGTGATTTGATAAAACATACATTAGTCCATGTCCCTTCATTCGTTGTTCATTTCATGTTCATTCCATGGTTGTTCATTATTGTTCCTGTTCATTCATTCATTCCATGTTCGTGTTCATTGTTGTTCCTGTTCATTCATTCCATGGTTCATTGTTGTTCCTTGTTCGTGTTGATCTAAGACCTTGCATCACTTCCAGAACCAGCCGGACTTGTGCTGCGTGGCTTCTTCGTCATGTGGCGCCTCGGGTTCAGGCTCCTGTATTTGTTCAACCAATTCGACTTCTTCTGCCACTTCCGGCACCTCAATTGCATAATTCAATCCCACCAAAACCAAAAACGTGGCACCGGTGATGGCAAATAATGTTCGAATTTTGCCTAAAACTGTCGATGGGCGACGGTTCGAAGGTTGTTTTTCAAAGACCAACACATCTTGTCCCGAACTTCGGTCCCCACCGATCAAATTCCACGAGTGATTCTGCAAGTTTGCTACCAAATCGCCCAATTTTTCCGCCTTGTTCCCATCCAAATGACTGAAAATTCCAATGGCATCCTTGTATTCGATGTTTTGAAATGGTCTTTTGGTGTAAATCATCCGAGTTCCATCCATTTTTAATACAAGATATCTGTGTCCATGTCTTGATGGGCCAAAAAAGTTTCGATCTTCCAAACTCCGATTGTTTTCTGATTTCTCTTTACTCCATTCGTACGCTTCAGCTTGTCTGAATAGCTCTTGTTCCTTGTGCCTTTTCTGCTCGTTAACATTCTCAAGATATTTCTGGAGATTGGCTCCATCGATACTGTTGCTTTTCTTGTAATTGGCACGAAGTTGTTTGGGAGTCATCTTCAAGAGTTCTTCAACATCCGTCGATCCTCGAGTATCCTTGTTATCAAGCAGATGGAAGATTTGATTTCTCACAAACAATTCAGAGTCTTCAAGACTGTCTTCTTTGATGTTGAACTTGTCATTAAAATTCGAGTACTTGACGTTTGAATCTTTAAATTCTTTCATATCGAATTTGGATGAAGCTACTGGGATGTTTTCCTTGATTTCTTCGGAAGAACATGAGATTTCTTTATAATCCGATAATTTGTTGATGAAATTTTTGATTTCTGTTTCAATTCTTTTGATGCTTGCATCTGTAATGTCTCCATCTTTGCTTTCATATAAAACAGCTAAGCTGATTGGATCTTTCCGGTATAAACTCATGATTTTGCTGACTAAATCGCTGAACATCAAATACTTGTATTCGTATTTGTTTTTAACCGATTCAAGAAACTTGTCTGTCCGCCGAATGAGTTGTTCTTCTGTTAAATCGTAAAAGTCTACCAAATCAAACTTGTCCATTCTACAGCCTTCAAAAAATTCAGACAATTCGCTCTTGTAGGTGTTCAAAAACTGCTCGAGATCGGATTTGAATGGATATTGAATCCGGCTTGTCACATCGTTAAAAACTTCGTCACTGATCAACACATTATCCAAAATTGAGGTGTTTTCCCCGTTATAATTGAACAAGGTGCTCAAATTACGAGCCAACTTTCGGAAATTCTCCCGCTTTCTGGTGATAAAGCCGTTGTCTTCGCTCATAAATTCCAACACATCAATGATTGTTCGGTAATTGACATCATCAAACTTGATTGATCGATCGAAAAACGCCTTGGACTCCAACATCGACTTCAATTGGTATATCTCGCTGCTAAACTCGTGTAATTTGAATTCTTCGGGCAATTGTTTATATGGCTGTTGGTGTTTAGCAGCTTGGTTTTTCGTTTCAAACTGCTGGAATACTGAGTCACTGTTGATAACTGCGTCCAAAACTTCAGTATTGTGCCCATTAATTGAAAAAAGACGGGCCAAGTTGCTCGAAAGCTTGAGAAATTCATCGATATTATCCGAATTGACATAAAAACCAGCTTCACACGTGCTTTCCAAGAAACTGTTAATATCTGACGATAATGTATCCAATATTGTCTCATCAGTGGTTTTCGAAAACCCATCAACAAATCGTGCCTGTTTCAAGGCACTCAACTCATCTACAAATTCATGGATGTAATTGTTGTCTGGGATCTGAATGTACTCGTTTTGTTTCTTCTTTTTGGCCAAAATGTCCCGCTCAAACTCATGGAACTTATCATGACTGATGCATATAGTATCAAGAACATCAGTATACCCACCGTTCATTTTGAAAAGTTTTCTGAGCTTATTGTCCAATTTGACTATTCTGGTGTAATCAAAAACCATGTTTTCTGGAGTTGAATTAACCAAGTCGTGACTGGCTTTTAGAACTTGGCCCATACTCAATTGACTGAATTTACATCCTAATCCGTGCAGAATGTCAGATAATAGGTCGGCATATTCATGAATCGAAAAGTCCGCAGGAAGTTGTCTGTATTCGATCAAAAAATCCAATCTTTTGGTGGATTCTGACACTTCAAAAAGCTTGGTTAGAGTGTTGTGTAAATCAATGAACTTGTTGATGGTTAAGTAGCTTAATCTTGAGCTGGGATTCGAGTTCAACCCGCTTAAAATCTCCTTAATTCTCTTATCCAATACTGACAAAATGGTTTGGGGAGTCTGGGCTTCAAAATTCGTTTGGAGTTCGTCCACTTTCAAGATTTCCAACTCGTACTTGAATGCTTTCAATTGGACTTCGAGCTCCTCAATTACTTGTTTAGGGTCAGTTCCAGCTGCCTTTTCAGCCTCATACAAGATCTCAAGATTATCAAGAATGACAGGATCCTTAATGAGATTGCTATAGTATCCAAAATGTTTTTCGGTATCCATTTTGGTGAATTCTCTGAATGGTTTCAGTTCCAAACGTCTAATTTGAGGTAAGTCATAACTCAAAAGGTTGAACTGAAGAGTCTTGAAGCTTTCCACCAACGCATTGAGATTCTCAAGATAAACGTCCCCGTTGTTCAAATATAACTTCCGTAACACTTCACCGGCTGCAAAATCATTCTTAAACAAATCAACATACAAGCCGAGTCTGATAGCAGATAAATCGACGTTGTTTTTAGCCGAAAACGTGCTCAATGTAGGGAGGATGTTGGCCAATTCGGTCGTGACCCTAATACATTTATATGGGTAGTCAGACAAGTTGGAATAGTCAATTAATAATCGAGGAGTCTTCATCAAATGTTGTTCCTGACACCAATCAAACCAATTTTTACGATTTATCAACTTGAAAAGAGAATCCGACTTCTCAACTACCAAAGAATCATTGAACTCTTGAAGCAACGTCAGAAGTTGCTCGAATCTGGTTTCCAAAACCACATTTTCAAAAGTCAATGTTTTCAATTGATGGTGTAACAACTTATCCGACAAATCATAACCCATTGAAGTCAAGATCTTTAACTCATCCACATAATTGAATAGATTGCAAGCAAAAATCAAGGAAAATTCGTAGTTTTCCATCGAGTCAGAAGAAATTTTGAACTTCGAGAACGGGAAACACAAGGGGGTTTCTAATTGGTAGGCTTGACCAGAAACCAACACTTTCAAAACACTCTGGAACATTTCTTCCGCTAGGGGGATCTCGGGATTCGTTCTTAAGTCGCCGAGCTTGATCAAAATATCCAAGTACAGAATATTATTTTCCATGAAAAGATATTTCAAGTATTTCAAATTGGGTAAATTTTTTGGGGTTTTGAGTTGCATAGCAGCCGTAAGTTTCGTGAATTGGTCATGAGTGACAAGAAAGTAGAGATCTGATGGCAGAAGGTGGGGGAATTTTGAAATTGTCAGTTTCAAGCCCAGAAGCCGATAAAAATCAATCAACAGCTCATAATATTGATTTTTGGACGTACTACATGACAATTCCTGACTGGCCGTGTAGATCCGCTCATCAATGCGCTGGAACAACGCCTCATTGGTCGAACGACGATTATCAAAGTCAAACGACTCGTGCAAAACCCGCAATTCGGGAAGATAATTGTCGATTCCCGAACCAAGCAACTCAACCCCATGCTTGTTGATCAAAAACAAAAAGTTAAGCAAGCACGGGAAGTTGGAGTACTTTTTGGCATACAGTAAAAACCCATCAAACATCAAATTGTAATTATCGTAGTTGTACTTCTTGATGGCCGCAACCTTGTTCTTCAAATAGTAGTCTTTAAAAATATATAGCGAGTTCAACAACTCAATGGACGTCAACTGGCTGAATCGAGTGATCTTGTGGTCGTAGCTCGATTGAATGAATTCAAGAAACACGTCCAATTCTGACAAATGACTGGTGATAAATGCGTTTAACTCGGGGTCCGCAGTGGCATTGATGGCGTGCTGGATGCGGCCCATGTCGACCGACGTGTCACGGGGTTTGCAAGCGGTCAAGAGGTCTGGCAACCGGGGGATTTCAGGTTTCTTGCCACAGGGTTTGGGGGTTTTACGGAGCGTTATTGCATCGATTTCGTACTCCATTTCGCTCGACGTAGCGAATCGCATGGCCTGGTACGACATGGCGTACCGCCTAGCACCATTGGCCCAGCGAACGCCCGAAATTCGCTTACAATTCCTCAACATTTGGGTCTTCAACATACAAAAGATGCACAAATTATAAAAAACCCCTTAAATGACTTAAAGTGCGGTCGTGCGTGCACCGATCAGCCCCTAACCCCCATAGTTAGTTTTGTCTGAGACTTAAATAGTATCAGCCTGACACAGGAACGGTCATGTGATCCTACAGCCTGTTGCACACTAAGTCTCTAGCGCCAATAGATCGCGTCAACCTCCATGAACGATTTCAAATCAGTGGCCCATATGTTTTGCCGGGCCACGACCCCGACGATTGAAATCCGGGGTAAGTTAAACCATTTGGTTGAGGCTCCTGACGGCGAGTTTTAGCAAAAAACTGGCCCTAATGAGAAATCCGGGCCTCGTTTATGGATGTAGGGCCCGAGAATGTTGTAATGGCGATGTAATTCAAGGCAAGATTATGCGGTTCACGGGATTATTAACGTGCATGAAGCGTCTGGGCTCCAGAGTCATTAATGAGAATGCCACGAGTCAGAGTCCAGAATGTATAGGAGTCGAAAATCGAAGTCCCTAGTCAACAACGACGCCAGACAGGCGGGAACCAAGTCACACGAGCCCAAGCCACGGATTTGTTGATCAAATCAAACAACCTGAGCCGAAAGATCACCTCGAAAATATACGCCCTAGCCACACATTGTTGCCTTAGATGTGGCTAATGACTCTAGTTGTGAATTGTTTTTGGCCGATTTTTTTCGGTATTGATGTGGGAGTTTTCCACGCCATTGACTGTGCAATCAGGTCAAGCATATCAAGATGATGATTCTAACCTTATTGATAACTTGAAACTCAAGGTGAAGCTCGGGTAAAATTCCCACAAAGTGGCAGGAAAAACATGGATCGAGTTGACTCTGATTTGACGATTGCTTTTTGCAAAGTGACACCACTTGGAATTTCTTTTTTTTTCCGAGAATAGAAGTCCGACGGGAGTATCTGCAGATCATACAGGATCTCGCCCTGTAGGTTGCTGGGTTATGTGTCTGGCTTATATACCAGAACGGCCCTGCCTGCAGTACGCGCCATAAAAAATGACCCAATTATATACCAGAAGCATCCATACTCCTCATGCATCTTAAACGGTTGGCATTGTATGAATTTTATTTTTAAAGGTTAATTTCTGTTTCGAGTAATCTAAGTGCTCGTGGCCAGAAGCTTCTGCGATTTCTTAAGGGTTCTTATAACATCATCACCCGTTATTTTCATATAAAGAAGTGTTTTTTCACTAAAAGCCAAAAAATTTTTTTTTAATTTCATTGTTCTTTTATGTTTGACAGTGATTACAATAGTTCATCAAAGTCCGACACATGCTCCTCCAAAACATCCCTAGACAGAATCGAACCCCATCCCAAATATTATTTACCATCAATTGAAGAGTTTCTTAACGATGCCTTTCTTTACTCGGTCAAGGAGCTCAAAGAAGAGTTCAAAATCCGGTTCATCAAGAGCTTCACCAAGTACATCACGTCGCTCCACTGCCTCGAAAACCTTCTGTTCTTGATGTTGATTTACCATTACGAAGTCTCGTACAACAAAATCTTCAACCTGTCTTGCACGCAATTGAATCCCCAAAAAAACGATGCGTTATCTATCACATCCGGATCGGTAGAAGACATGCGCCACAACCACTTTGCTTCCAGTGTGGATGAGGAGATCTACAGTGGCGATTGTTGGGATGGCTTGCGGGACACCCAGCTCCTGCAGGAACTGGATTCGGAACAAGAAGAAGATTCCAAAGATGTGACGATTCTCAAAACCCAGTGGAAAGAAATCCTCACTCACTTTATTCTCCCATACGCCAAACACCAAGTGAATTTATCCGACAACACATATAAAATGCTCACGAACTGCGAGTCGCCAACCCCGAATCCCAACATCTTGATCAACGCCCGCAACGAGATTGTTCTGTTGCTCAATGAAAACGTGTATCACGGGTTCTTGAAACGATACCAAAAAAACGCTCTTCCGTGTGCCGAGTGCACTTGTGAGAAACAAAAGGAGCTTCAGCCCTCGCGGTCCGCCAGCACAAGCTCAAGCCCAAGCCCTCGCCGAGGGATCTCCTTCAAGAAATCGCCGCCGTTGATGTCGTTCAAGCTTTCCCGGCCATCGAGCCCCATTTCCATCAGTTCGCCGATTCTTTCTCCTGCCGAATCCCGCAGCTCGTCGCCAGCCTCGAACCTCAAAAAAAAAATCCGGGCATCGAACCTTTCCCACTCCAACAGCTCGTTGTCGAGTCTTTTTGCCCATCTCAAGCTCAAGCACTCGGACGACCCCAAGGAAATGTCCTCCCTTAATGATGTAATGACTTAATAGACTGTACCATACCAGCGTGTGCGCACCACTTTTTTCTCACTTTTTTTTTCCCTTTTCTTTTCATTGCCTCCTGATCTCTCACCGCGCTTAGCCCTCACTTGCCTAAATTGGTAGATAGACTACCCCAATCTTTGACTCATTGAAAAATTCTCACAAAATTTTTCAGCTTGACATGTTTAAAACCTTTGGCAGTATCGCCCCACATCGGGCCAGCGCGTCTGTCGTAGCGGCCGCTCGCCACTCCGGCCGTGCTTTGGCCGCCGTGTCGCTTTCCCGGGCAAAATGCCCTGCTTCTAGACCCTATTCGACCCGGTCAACCGTGGTTCAATTGTTGAACAATATTGGTTCGAAACGGGAAGTCGAACAGTATTTAAAGTACTTTACGTCGGTCAGCCAGCAGCAGTTTGCGGTGATCAAGGTGGGAGGCGCCATCATCACCCAGCAGTTGCCGGAATTGGCCTCGTGTTTGGCGTTTTTGTATCACGTGGGCTTGTATCCGATTGTTTTGCACGGAACCGGGCCTCAGATCAATGAGTTATTGGAAAACGAAGGGGTCGAGCCCCAGTACATCGACGGAATCAGAATCACCAACCCGGAAACCATGAAGGTGGTCAGATCGTGTTTTTTGGAACAGAATTTGCGGTTGGTCACAGCTTTAGAAAAAATGGGCGTTCCCGCAAGACCCATTACAGCTGGAGTGTTCAATGCCGATTATTTGGACAAGGAAAAGTACCAATTGGTGGGCAAGATCACGTCCGTCAACAAATCGCCCGTGGAAAGCAGTATTGAGGCGGGATATTTGCCGATCTTGACGTCGTTGGCCGAAACCAGTTCGGGGCAATTATTGAATGTGAATGCCGATGTGGCTGCCGGCGAATTGGCCCGGGAGTTCGAGCCGTTGAAAATCGTCTACTTGAACGAGAAGGGCGGGATCATCAACGGAGAAACGGGCGAAAAAATCAGTGCCATCAATTTGGATGAAGAATATGATGACTTGATGAAACAAAGCTGGGTCAAGTATGGAACCAAATTGAAGATCAAGGAGATCCACGACTTGTTGCAGCACTTGCCTAGATCGTCATCTGTGGCCATCATCGATGTGGATGACTTGCAAAAAGAATTATTCACCGATTCGGGGGCAGGAACTTTGATCAGAAGAGGTTACAAATTGATCAACCGCAACTCTTTGGGCGAATTCAGCAACCCGGACTTGTTAAGATCCGCCTTATTGAGAGATCCTGAGATCAAATCCGGCAAATTATCGGTGGCTTCATACTTGAAATTATTAGAAAACTCCAATTTCAAATCTTATGGAGATGAACCTCTTGAAGTTTTGGCCATCGTGGTGGAGGAAAATGAATCGGGCCTTCAGACTGCCAAGTTGGACAAGTTTTTATCTTCCAAGAATGGCTGGTTAAACAATGTTACCGATAATATCTTCAATGCCATTAAAAAGGACAATCCTTCATTATATTGGATCGTTAACGAAAATGATAGCAATTTATCGTGGTATTTCTCCAAGTCCGATGGGTCCTTCACCAAGAATGGCGAAATCTTGTTCTGGTACGGCATCCAAGACACCGAATCCATCAGTAAATTGATCAAAAAATTCGACAGTGGCTCGAAATCTTCTTTATCATCGTCGAAAGAAAGCGGTGTTTTCACCAGCCCCGTGCAGAAAAGAGGCTTCCACACGGCCCGCAGAACCATGCTCAACACCACCAAGAACCCCAATCCCCCCATTGTCGATGGTACAAACACCCAGAAGTCCAAAATCGCTTTGATTGGTGCCAGAGGATACACGGGCCAAAACTTGATTCAATTGATCGACAACCACCCCAATTTGGAGCTCAGCTATGTTTCGTCGAGAGAATTGGACGGGCAGAAGCTCCAAGGCTACAACAAAGACAACATTGTCTACACGAACTTGCAAGTTGAAGATATCAAACGCATCGAAGAGAACCAGGAAATCGATATGTGGGTCATGGCCCTCCCCAACGGAGTGTGCAAGCCGTTTGTGGAGGCCATTGAGTCGATCCCCAACACCAAATCCAAAATCATCGATTTATCTGCCGATTATCGGTTCGATACCTCGGGAGAATGGGTTTACGGATTGCCTGAATTGGCCAACAGAAAGGACATTGTGCACGCCAAAAAGATCTCCAACCCCGGATGCTACGCCACGGCCGCCCAGATCGCCATTTCGCCCATGCTCCCATACATCAGCTCCACGCCATCGATCTTTGGAGTCAGTGGATACTCAGGAGCAGGAACCAAACCTTCGCCCAAAAACGACGTCAAGTACTTGGCCAACAACTTGATTCCGTACTCGTTGACGGACCACATCCACGAGCGCGAGATCTCCAGCCAGCTTGGTCGCCCCGTGGCCTTCACACCACACGTTGCTCAATGGTTCCAGGGAATCAGCCACACCATCTCCATTCCGATCAAACCCGGGTGTTTGAGTTCCAGAGACATCCGAAACATCTACCAGGACCGCTACCAGGGCGAGCAGTTGATCACCATCAGCGGCGAGGCGCCCGTGGTCAAGGATATTAGTGGCAAACATGGCGTTGTTGTTGGAGCGTTTGCTGTGAATTCCAACGAAGATCGCTTGGTTGTTGTGGCCACCATCGACAATTTGTTGAAGGGAGCCGCCACCCAGTGTCTCCAGAACATCAACTTGGCTCTTGGCTACGGCGAGTACGACGGCATTCCCACAGAGCATGTCATTAGAGGTTAATATACGCTTGGATTTTATCAAATCGCTCTAAATCAGTTTTTCTCGCACCAATCGCACCAAAATCGCACCAAAATCGTACCAAAATCGTACCAAAATCGTACCAAAATCGTACCAAATCGCACTAAAACAGTTTTTCTCGCCCTAAATGATTTTTCTCGCACCAAACTCGTACTAAAACATTTTCGCACAAAACGATTTTCTCGCCCTAAATGATTTTTCTCGCACTAAACAGTTTTTCTCGCACCAAAAATTGGTCTTCTCACACTAGATGATTTTTCTCGCACGAGGATCGGACTAAGCGACTTTTTCTCGCACCAAAATCGCACTAAACATTTTCCAGCTTCAATTTCTCACACCAAGATCGTACTAAATAAATTTTTCTCGCACGAAGATCACTGTTTTTCTCGCACTAAATGATTTTTCTCGCACGAAGATCGTCCTAATGATTTTTTCTCGTACTAAACGGTTTTTTCTCGCACGAAGATCGTACTAAGCGATTTTTTCTAGCACCAGAATCGCACTAAAAATGGTTTTTCTCGCACCAAATTCGTGCTAAACCATTTTCCAGCTTCAATTTCTCGCACCAAGATGGTACCAAATGATTTTTCTCGCACGAAGATCACTATTTTTCTCGTGCTAAATGATTTTTCTCGCACGAAGATCGCACTATTTTTCTCGTACATTTTCTCACATTTCTCGCATTTATGCTTGTTCCCCCCGACAACTTTGGACTTGTTGAGCCGGGCCTCTACCGGTGCTCGAAGGTCGACCCCGACAACTTCGCGTTCTTGGAGACGTTGCGGCTCCGGACCATCCTTTTGTTGGACGCCGAAAACCCTCCTCGGCCGTTGAAATCCTTCATCAACGACCATCAAATCGATTTGATCAATTTGGGAGGCCTCAAGATTTCCAACCATAATCACACGGGAGTCAACAACCGAACCGCCGGCAACCGCGAGTACGACGACAAGGCCATGTCTGCCGAGCGAATGGTGCGACCGGAGCTGTCGTCGGGCAGCAGTCAGAATTCTCGGTCGAGCTCGGTGGTCAGTGCCTCTTCACGACCCAATTCCGCCGCCAATTCGCCCCATTTAAGCACGGTGGACCCCCAATTCAATAGGGAGATCAACTTGCAGATCATCAACTTGAACAACACCACCAAAAAAAACGATCAATGGATGTTGCTTGAGAAGAATTTGATCAAAAGAGCATTTGAAATCGTGTTTAATAGCTCCAAATACAACATTCTCGTGGTCGATAGCTCGCTGACGCTTGTGAGCATCTTGCGCAAGATCCAGAAGTGGAACTTCAACTCCATCATCAACGAGTTCAGAATCTATAATGGCAATAGTGCTAAGAGTAATTACTTTGCGGAGAATTTCTTGGAGTTGATTGATGTGGAGTTGGTGGCGTTTGAAGTGGACCAGGTCAACAACTTCATGAAGCTCCAGCTGCGGGACAAGGCCCGGGCCGACGATTCGGTTTCCAAGAGTCCGGAATCGTTCAAAATCAATGGGCCGTTGATTCTGATGAGCAGAAACAATTCGCTTGATGATGAGAATATGTGGACCAATTATAACAAAGACATGGTGGACGACGACGACATCGACGACGATATACTATCGGCATCTCCACAGATCCCCGAAACCCTACTAAAAATGGTGGAGAAAAAACGAACCAATCTGATCGAAGTGAGTGATGATGAAAAATCCATCACTCCAGGAACTTCACCTATGCATCAACACGCATCCGGATCCACTAGCAGCCCGGGAAACACCGAGTCGTTGACGATTTCCGCCCGGCATTACTGGGAAAAACGAAGACCTTCGCTCGACTCCAAACTGAAAAAACCAATTTACAACACGATGTTTCGAAACTCGTTTTCCAACAGTTTCCAACTGCCGGTCTCGATGTCCAACAGGTCGTCATTTGAGAACGTGGGCGCCATTCCAGGATCCCGAAGACACTCGAGAGCCGATCGAAAGTCGTCATTGAAGCTCGAAGATAACGACATGGATGAAAAGAAAATCAAACTGCAATACGATTTCAAATACTACAAGAACATGAATAAAAACTACATAAACTTCGACAACGTGGGCTACATAAAACTCAAGTTGCCTCCCACCACCAAGCTTCCCGATTGGTTCATCAGAGGACGAGATTTTTGGGAGGATTCGTACAAAAAATTCAATGCTTACACTTAGGTTGCAAGATAATCTTTCAAGGAAGTGATTTCTTCAATGATGCTTTGGACAAATTGGTCAAATGGTTTGCCACCATTCTCAATCAACTTCTGTTCTTCAGTTGAGCTTGGGGTTATTCTAGAAGTCAAAAACTTGGGATGTTTCAATAAATTGTTGATATAATCCAAAAAATCTTCTCTTTTAGCTTCAGACTCGATTCCCGGCAACACTGGCACATCAGCAACCGTACTAGAGGGTTCCAATGCCGCACCCCTTGGGTCGTTATTGACTTTGAGATAGCGATCCACATCATATGCTTTTAACATCTGGAAAATCATTAATATTTGGCACGTTTCGTTGATTCCAGCCGTACTAATTCGGATGGTGGACGAGTCCTTGGACCATCCATCAATACAAGACTCGATCTGTTTTCTGAACGTCGTGAGTCCAAAGCAAATCTCTGGCAATATCGAAGGACCAATATTACTTAAAGAAAATAGAAATATTGGCAAGATTCCATTTGTCCAAATTCGATGGAACTGGGGCGACGTTTTGATACTCAAATCGCCGTTTTTAATGACCCGGGAGATCGAGCTGGCTTGAAGAACAGTGAACAACCCACTGGCAATGAATTTCTGCGCCACAACATCGATTTTCATCAACTCCTGAACAAACATAAGACTAATTTGGGCAAAAATATAGTCTCCACCAATCTCAATCAAATGGGAAAAGGAATAGAGGTTCAACAACGCTCTGAATAAGTCGTTGCGCTCCATCACCTTGGCAATCTCGTATTGGTTATTGGGGGTTAACTCAAGGCCCACAAACAATTTCAAGATCGATAATATCAACAGAATATCATCCACACGTTCGGACATTTTCACCAAATCATGGTTTTTGTCGGTCTTGGATAAATACACATCGTTTTGGGTCTCTACCAACAACGCTTTGGTACCTTTGCTCACAATCAAATCGAATGAGTCCCGAAATATACTGAAATACTCAATGACAAATTGACTCTCGTGTTGAACAATCGACAAACAACAGTAGATTATTCTGATCAATGGCCGATGGAACCCACAACTCTTGGCTAAGTTGGCGATGAAATCCATGTCTTTGGAAAGCAAAAGCACCGAAGATGTCTTCAAAAGCTCAAAAACCATCTTGGAATCCTTCTTATACTCATTGTGGTTGTAGATGGTGTAAATTATGAAGAAACAAACCTCGATTCTCGTGTGATACACCAGTTCTAGCATCTCAAACGCCGGGCCCTTGTCCAGTCTGGGTATTCCACTGTCCACATTGGTCTTCAACAAATGCACACAGAGATCCAAAACATCACCACTCAAAAGCTCAGGATTTTTACGACAATATGCGGTGATGAACGCACTCAACGACTTAATCAAGTCCGTTTGAACACTGACAAACTGGAGCTCGACCGAAGACGCCACGACCATTTCTCTCAACTGTTGCCACGAGTGATGGCTCGAGAAGTTGCCGTCCAAAACGTGCAAATTGTACACGGTCGCCACGCCAAACCGATTTCTCTTGATCAATGCGGTTCTAAAATCCGCTATTTCGTACTGTTTGAAGCGGGCTCTGAACTCAGATTCCAACTGGCCGTGGATGTTTCTGTATGATCTGATGGTAAAGGACGATTTCAATGCACTTTTGAAGCCCTCAGACTTGATAAAGTCGGTGATTTTTGTCTTGATTTTGCCGTTGTGAGACGAAAACAAGTACAATGCCAACACTTCGTACACTTTGGAAACCACCTTCAATTGATAACAGCCAGTGATATAATCGTCAACGGACTTCAAGCCGTCCATTTCGTACAACCGGGCTTTCTGAATCAAGCAATCAACGAATTCCACATCATCGTCCAACCCCGAATCCGACAACGCGTGGATCGAGCTGCTTCTGTTGATGACCAACACCATCGAGTCCACCAAGTGCAACGCCACAGGGTCCGGCAAATACTCGATGTTTTTGACGTTGTTCTTCAAAACTTTGATGAGATTCTGATTACTCAACGGCGATTGATGATTATCCTTGGTCAAATTGTTCACAATGTCTCGGACTCCCAATAGCATCACCGCAAGCCCTTCTTGATCTCCCTTCATGACACTGGTGATGAAATCGTACACGGCAATCTTGACATCATAATTGTCGAACTCGTTTTCCAAATCAGCAATCATGGAGTTGAGAAGAATCTGGGTGTTGTTTCTTCCCAAATGAGACAATAACGAAGGTCTTGTTTGCATGGGCCACACTCCGTTGGTCAAACTGGCCATCAAATTGACGATGTCTTTGCGGAATTGCTCGTGGCTGGCGTAACATTTGACCAAAGTGGGTAATTTGTTGAAGATGGTGATTTCAAAACTCGAAGGAGCATAGTTTATCGACGTTCGGATGGAAATCAACAATTCCGAATACTTCAACACCGCCAAAATCCATGTTTTGTACAAGGTGGACGTGGTATCTCTGAGTTCGTAGTCCAACAAGTAGTGCTGTAACGAGTCTATCAAGGCTATCAATGGATAAAAAGATCGGGAAAAGTCGGCCTTATCAATGAGAAACGAATCAACAATGACTTTTGCTGAGCTGGCAAGAATCACGTTGGCCTTGTTGGTTTCGAACTCTTGGAGCCCATAAACCACCGACAATACCGTAGCAAAAGTATCGAGAATCATCGATCCCAATTCCAACTTTTGACTCGATTCGTTGAACCGACAATGAACAAACGTTTCGAAAACAAAGATCAAGTGGCTTACACACTGACACATGACTTTGATCTTCATGTTGTTGGCGGCATCGTTTGTAGGTTTCATGCAATCTTTGGTCAACGATTCCACCAATTTGATGAACGAGATCGTGAAACTGAAATCGCCATTCACCATTTCTATCGATCCAAAAAACGTCGATACAAACCCTTCTTTGCCACCATCTGAAAGCACAATTGACTCGGCAAGATACGTCCATATTCTGTCGCTGATAACTGGGGTCAAATAATAGAGCAATTCAAACACAGATTTGGCTAATTTGATGTTTCGAGTATGGAAACTCTGTTCCAATAGCCTCAATACCGTTTCAATGAGATCAGATCCATCCATGTACATGGACATGGTTTCAATCAAGTATTTGGTGTCCAGTTGTGTATCGATTTGTTTCAAGATGGCAGTTATCAAATCCAATATGTCGATGGTAGCAGACGTTTTGTCTGAATCTGCTGGATCGTAGATGGTCGACAAGTTCTGAAGGACTCTTCCCAAGAGCGCTAGACCATTATAGTTGTACAAGAATGCAACAAGAGTCTCTGAATCTGTTGATGAAGGTAATAATTTGGCCTTGGTGTTTTCTGCAAAGAGTAAAGAAAGCTTGTTGTTGAACTCAAATGGAGGGAAAGCATCAACTGATTTCACCAACTTGACGAGTTCGGTGTTTTCGTCATCAGTTATCAATTTGGGATCCAAATCTTGACGTTTGAACTGGCACATGTAAGATTTCATGTGTTTCAATTCATCCAATGCAAGAGCCCCGTTTATGGAAATAAGCTTCAAGAACGGCGTGAACACGTATGGGAACTTGGCTCTGGTGACCACCAACGCATCAATGGTGGATTTGGAGGCGAAAAACCTCTCGATTATGAATGTGGGGCACGAGACCAAAACGTTTCTGATTGTTGAGCAAATCTCGGGCGTCAATGTGATCAAAGGCATAGCAGCTAGGATTAACGTCGACAACAACGACGAGTAAAGATTATCGAACTTGATGATGTTATTGGTGGTGTTGATTTCGTTGAACACGTTTTGCTCTTTGCATTTCAAGCTCAACCGGTTGATGCTTTCGTCTATGGTTTTCATGGAAATAATGTTGGTGAATATTCGGTCGTTGGCGTCTTCTAGGATGTAGTACTTCCGCAAAAGGATTATTGACCATGCATACATTATCAAGGCATTGTTGTTAACCGAAGAATTGATTATGCCATTCAAACTGTTAAAAGCCCCGGGATCTTTCATATAAGAGTTGGAATCGTCATCTTCCAAGCCAAAGTTTCGATCTAAGCCCAACAAGGAAATGGAAATGATCAGGCATAATGCATTTATAAGACTCAGACACTCATATTCAGCATCTTTAAGTAAGGGATTCAAACACGAGGTGAAGCCGGTATTCTTCATGAATTCAAACCATTTCAACACCGCATTGGCCCCGAGATTCGTGTTGTTGATCGACAACTCCACCACGATCTTCAAATACACGATTATCGTCAACAATGTCTCCTTATAAATCAACTCGTTATATTCGGAAATGTCTCCCGCGTAAGACCTGTCAATCAACGAGGTGAAAAGCTCGTGCAACAGGTCAATGACCCCGAAGAAATACTCCGCAGACAAAAACAAGTCCTTGCCCATGTTCTGCATCACCAAGGGACTCGAAGAATCCAATTTCCTGCTCAATAATTCCAATGATCCTTCAAGAACATAACGTCTTTCTCGCAACACCTTGGACGCGTACAACAAGATCCGCTCCGTTTGATCATGGGTCTCGAAGTCGTCGGGAAGCTTGATCTTCAACACCATTTTCAAGTCTGATAGCTTGCTTTCTGGGTATTTTCGAGACACTTGGCTCACGACTCGCAAGCACTCTTTGACGTCCAACTTCAAAAGCTCCGCCACTTTGCGGGAATCTTTGACGTTCTGCGGCGTGATTCCCGTGTAGAGAATGCCGTGGGCGGTGATTTCCGTGATTTCATCGGCAATTGTGTGGGAAAGGGTGTGAAATGGCGTGGGATCACTGAACAAATCTCGATGCAACATCAAAAACTCGCACAACGAATCGGCGGTGCTCGGGTCAAAGATGTGTTCCATCAACAGGATGGCGTTGGGAATGCTCCACGACTGCGTGGGCTGGCCGACTCGGAGTTTTGCCGGAGCATTCATGGTCAACGTATTCCCATCGAGTTTGGAGGGCATGTTTATAAAAATTTTTGTGCGAACCCACAACAAGAAGAGGTCCCGCGAGAGTTAGCGAGAGTTAGCGAGACGGCGCCTGAGCTAGCACCATTTTCGCGGCAGAAAGAAATATGAATTCTACGATTCGACATAAGATCCAGGTACATTCATGAAATTGAACTGGAACTGAGCTTAACTGAGCTGAACTCTGAACTGAGCTTAACTGAGTTTAACTGAGCTGAACTGAGCTTAACTGAGCTTAACTGAGCTGAACTGAGCTGAACTGAGCTTTGGAACTGTTTGAATGGACACCCAATCGATCCTCATTCTCGTTCTCATTCTCATTCTCGTTCTCATTCTCATTCTCATTCTCATTCTCATTCTCATTCTCGTTCATTCCTCGTTCTCGTTCATTGTCATTCTCATTCTCGTTCATTCCTCGTTCTCGTTCATTCCTCTTCATTCCTCGTTCTCCTTGAACTTGTATGGCTTGTAGTACAGTCTCTGGACGTCAAACGGCAACGGCGAATCGGGCAGTTTGGGCGCCAAAGGCACATCGAGCGCAGTCTCGAACCCCGGACTTTTTTCCACCGTCGTATTGACAACAGTCGGCAACCCGTCGCCACTCACACGGCCATTGACCAACGCCACCCACGCCAGGTGGTTTTCCTGCACCACTTTGATGGTCTCGTTCTGGCCCTGGTACCGTCCGCCCACCGCAAACTCATTTTCGGGCTTCCCGTCCGGCAACTTATAATTGCGAAACCATTCTCTCGTGGCATCTAGCATCCCCGGACAATGGGTGTTGATGTCGTCAATGCTGTTCAATTGGTCGCACATCGCATCCTGGGTGCTGATGGCAATGATTTTCCAGTCAAGTTCCCCATCGTCAATCAACGCAAGAGACCCAAGAATTTTCACCTCGATGATGTCGCCGATATCGTGGACTTTCGACCCGATTTCCACCACGTCGAGCGGGTCGTTGTCGCCATGGAGCCCGAGCTCGCCGTGGGTGTTGGTCACGTCCTCCCACGTCTGCGGGAACGCCCCATAATTATGAACGTACCCGTGGTGGGGGAAAACGTTGGGAATGAACCGAACCTTGCCGTTCTTCACGTCCTGTTTGATGGGGTTGCCCACGGCGTGGGTGTCGATTTCGAACTTGGCATGGCTCCACCGCGGGATCTCCACCACCATTTGGGCGGTCTTGCGGTGCAAATCGAGTCCTAGGTCCACATCATGCATAAACGACCGCATTTGCCCGCTCGAATCCACCAAATACTTTCGGTACGTCGTGGAGTATTTCGATCCCAGCTCCACGGTGCTATAGTGCCGGCAGCCCGCCAAATGGCTCAAGGTCATTTGAAGTCGTTGTTTCGAGCCCATTGTCGGTGTAAAGAATCTCCAACCTTTGCCTGTGATCATTTTCAATCTACCGAGGCCATTTGAAATGTGCGCACCAAATTTGTTTATTTAATACAAACTCTAAGCGGGAGGAGGCCCTGTGAATTTGACCTTGCCGTGGGAGTCCAATTCGGAGTTGTGGTCCAGCATGTCCACCACGTGCTTTGCGTTTTCGATCTCGTGTTTCGAAAGACCCATCGGGTCACGTGGAATCCAGATCGTGGGCATCCGACTGCTCACGATCGGAAGATCATACGCGTGTTTGTTATCCGACACCGGTGGTTCCACGTTGTAGAGAACCGGAAGCACCTTTTTGGCGTGGCGGTAGTTGGCAAACACGTCGGGCCGCACGAACCGAACAAACGGGTTTTTGCTCTGCAATCGCTTGAAATCTCTATCGGCAATCACCGGCGTGATCGAGTACATCGATTCATTTTGATTCATTTCAATGTCCGGACTCAAAAGGTCTTGCTTGACCTGGTTGTTGATTTCGGCGTCCTCTTCGATCGCCTTGTCTAGTTCTTGATCTATTTGGGTTTGTTGGTGCTTATCCTTTCTTTTGTCCAATACTTTGGCTTGATAATCGGTACTGCCATTGAACGAAGGTGTCTGACTGACTCCATCCAATGGCTTCATGACGTCCACAGGAACCACGTGGATCAAATGCCCGAATCCTTGTGAGATCGAATAGTGGCAGAACCCCGTGAACGCTAAGCCAATCACCTGTAACACGATGGGTCCCCAGCCTTTCCCCACAATGAAGATTCCTAAAAGACAGATTTGCCCCAAATACACCCCGGTAAACGTCTGCATTAAGGCCTTGGGGTAGTGGAGTCCTCGGCAGTCGGGCCCGGGAACCGTCACGTACGTCAAATTGTAGTTATAGGCAAGAAACACCAAGGCAAATGCTAAAAATGCAAATACAATAATCATGGGGGAAATCACCGCGTACGCCAATGTGATACATGTGAGGTTGATAAACACCGGGAACGTGGTGCCCCAGACCATTCCGTCCAACGTGTTCCAACGAGTGTATTTTTTTCGGGTGGTTTTGTCCAATAATGCCCCCAACATGTAAAAGATGAAAAATCCCACAATTTGAAACAATGTGGCTCCACTGTTTAAAAACCCTTGTAAGATGATGTAAGATATGAAGAAGTTCGATGACTTGGGTAAATTATTCGCCAATAATTGGAGGGCTGATGTGGGATTATTGACGATTTGCGTGACAACTGATGTTGCCGAAGATGCTAAAGTCACCACAATAAACGTATTGACAATCAAAAAGCCAAAATATGCATTGTGAGCGTACAACTCGACCTGCTGCACAGTCACACAGCCCGAAACATGTGCCATCGACCGGATAAATGTGGGAAGAATAATAAATAATGTCATCAACAATGCCGTTGGTAAAAGACCAGTAATAAGACCTAACAATGCATCGGGCAACCGATAAATCCACCTCAACCATGGCAACTTATTGGTCAAGTAAGTGATGTTGGAGATGACCCCGACAAATGCCACCGGAATTGCCCATAAAATAATACAGGCGGTGATGGCTGCCGCAGCAATGAATTTTCTCACCGACGATTCCCACCAATACATCCGGAGATTCGACCAAATCACATCGCCTGGTTCGACGCCTGTGGCTGCGGGAGTCATTCGCAAGGGGTTGTGATGGACCGTTGCTTGATACGCCAATTGAGCAGCGTATTGGTTTTCAAATTCAACGAAAAGAGAGTTTTTGGGTCGAGAAAATCGAAACCGTTTCTGCATGGATCTCACTTGCTTTTCGACCTTGGGGATCTCCTCCAAACAGTAGTCGATGGTGTCGACTTTCTTACTGAACCATCCTCCAGCTCTATGCCTCGGTCTTTTGTCAACTGGAACGTACGAATCAATATTGTCTGGCTCAGAGATCACATGGTTGTTTTTATCGAGCTTTCTCTTTTGCTTGTATGCTTTCTTCAACAACTTGTGCTCTGCTGTTTCCAACATGTTGACCAAAGCATCTCTTTGCTTAACTTTACCATTCAATCTTCTGAGATTCCGAACCACGTATATCCGTTTAACTCCATTGAACAACTTGAAAAACTGCTTTTCATCCAACATCGAGTTGGGCACGTTCTGGAACAATATGGTCTTGGAAGACACCTTTTTGGCGTATTTTGGAGACGCCAAAGCGGCAGATCGAAGAGAATTATAAAAAAACATTTCTCTGAAAATGATAAACACAACCACTCCGTAAAACAACCATCCCACAAGCACGTGGGCATAGTACCGGTTCTTGTTGGCGACGTTGGAGATCGACAACAGGTCGAGGCCCTGATTTCCGTTGCCTCCCACCGCATTAACGGGCAATAAAATCACATACGTCAAGATCCCACAGAAAAACACAAGGGTCATTATCAACACATATCTCAAGAAAAAGTACCCGTCCAAGCCCGCATACTGAAGAAGCTGGGTTTGCGTTCGGCCAGACACCTTGAAAATCCAGGATATGGGGTCGATGGACAATTCGGGAGGTCTGAGGTCTTCCTCGATGATCTTGTACGATGATCTGGGACTGTAAATCCGCTTGAATTTGACCCGAAGCAAGAGAAATCCCCCGGCAAAACACCCAAACAACAACAGGTTGGCTGCCAACGAGGATATCACCGCTTGTGTCGATGTGCCTTTGGCGTCGGACATGGTTAAATCGTGGGTTTTTTTTTATGGTTGCTCTCCTTGTTGATGGATTTGAATGTTACACGATTCGCTTACAATGGCCAACTGAAACTTCGTGCGCCGAAATGACGTGTGAGTTCGGGTGGCTATGTGGGGCGTGGTCCCGTGACGGCCATGGTGTATGGCATTTCAGCCCAGTGTAGGGAATTTCAGCCCGGCGTATTGCAATCACGGGTTTCGACCCGTTATGCTTCGGTACCTGAATATTACCGTTTTCGGTCATTTTTTTCAGTTCAATCTTTGAAGCCAAAAGGGACAACACAAGGACAAGGACAAGGACAAGGACAAGGACAACAAGGACGAGGACAAGGACAAGGACAAGGACAACAAGGACAAGGACAACAGGAACAACAGGAACAACAAGGACAACAAACAGTCAGGACAACAATCTGGAACAGTCAGGACAATACTTTAAGTATGTTGAAAGGTTAAAGACTAGATCTAGGCTTAACTTGTTCATTTAGTCACACACTATTAACTAAAAACTTGTGTGAGATACTGAGTCCATTGACTGATTTAGACGATCCGAGCTACTTACACTTGATGACTTTATACTTGATGACTTGTATTCTATCCCATTTATATTTGATGACTTGTACCTCTATTTATACTTGACTTGTAACTCTATTTCTACTGATTGCTTGTAATTCTATCCCTATTTATACTTGATTTGTAACTCTATCCCTATTTATACTTGAATTGTAACTCTGTTTATACTTGATGACTTGTAACTATTTATACTTGATGACTTGTAACTATTTATACTTGACTTGTAACTCAATCCCATTTCTACTGATTGCTCGTCCCTCTACCCTATTTATACTATTTTGGACGTATCTTATCTCTGGGCTTTCTACATATCCCTTTACCGTATCTGGAAGTCCAGATTATGTGTAACATAGCTGAACCAATTTCTTAACTATGTGTAAACTCGATTCGTACCTCCTTTTCCGATAAGACGCATCCCATTTGCTATTGGAACGATTGAATAATACCCACGGTGGGTATCTCACATTTGGCCTGTTGTTACGTATCATGGTTGCCTCTCAGCCTTGGTTGCCTCTCTGCCTTGCTCTCAGCCTTGGTTGCCAGCACTTAGTCGTTTGAAACGTTAGTCCGTCGTCTTCGACATTGTGGCCGAGTGGTTAAGGCGACGCACTCGAATAGTTTGAATATCTGAGTTATGCGTTGGGATTTCCCGCGCAGGTTCGAATCCTGCTGATGTCGTTATTTTTTTTCGGTTTCTCTTAAAGGTGTCTGTTGGTTAGCCCATGATCGTGTGGCGTATCGCTGTTGTTTCGCCCAGCTCCGCTTCCCATTCGTACAAAAAGTGTCTCAAAAGTCCCTCAAACACACTCTCATTTCTAAGCGTGCGAACTCATCTTAACAATTGACAGATGGCTAAGATTAGAACAAGCAAACGGGGCGGAAAACCGCCTGAAGGCTTCGAGAAAGTCGAGCCCACGCTAGCCAAGCTCCAGCAGAAACTCCGGGACGTGCAAGTCCAAAACAAGCCGGACTCCTCCTTCAAAATCGTGCAAATCAACCATCAGATCTCCAGATACGTTTATTCGATGTACTACGACCGAAAATTGATCGATAAAGCGTTGTATGAATGGCTTCTTAAGCAGAAGTACGTGAATGCGAACCTCATTGCCAAATGGAAGAAGCAGGGCTACGAAAAGTTGTGTTGTTTGAGTTGTATAAACAAGGACGATAATAATTTCAAAACTGCTTGCATTTGTAGGGTTCCCAAACTGGATTTGGACAAGGACGTGCAGTGTGTCAAGTGTGGATGCCGAGGGTGTGCTAGCACTGATTAGAGGCCTTCGAATGGGGGGACAGGGTGGCACGTGGTCGGAATCACGGGATCGAGCCGTTGATGGTGAAACAAAAATAATATAATATAATATAATACAAACAACATAATAATACAACCAATAAATGAAATATCGTCTAACCCATACCCATTAATGCTATCATCAATCATAAATGCCAGTTCCAATCAGTTTTTCTGGTCCGTCTCTTGATTTTTTTCGACTTTCTGAAAAAGAGCTTTGCCTGTTTGTTCAACCAGCAAAACCGTATTTTTCTTGTACGTGTTTGCCGGTGATTCAAACGCTCTAAGTATCATATCGTCATCGTCGTACGAATGCAAAGCACTTTGGCTCGTGAAAAACGGACTATAATAAAAATCGTCAAGGTATCCCGGAGAATTCCAAAGCTTTTTCAAGTTGGTTTGAGGTGTCTTCAATACTCGAAGTGGTGTTTTGATGGAATTCTGGGGGGTTTTGTTAATCAAGCTGCCTGAATGTTGCCTTGTATGCGAGATTGTATGTCCTGCAGGCACCAAATAAGTGGACGGTGGAACATTCAAAGTGTTTGATTGACCAATGGCTTGAATATTATGACTTTTTTCCATCGAATGAACGCCTTCTGTCATATGAGAAGAAGTGTTTGATTCTGTTTCTTTCAAGTTCAGTCGACTCGAGTATGATATGGTTTGAGAGTTGGAATGGAGTTCAGATAGGTGATTGGTGGAATTCAACTGGGCATTCAAGTGATGATTCATGGCTCCTGTTTTATAGACTTTTCCAGGAGTCAATGGTTCCAATAACGGACCGGTTTCGTTAGGTCTTATTGGACTTAGTTCGAGATTGGAATTACAACTAAAACTCGACGTGAAAGTCAAGTTTTTGCCAGCAATAATGGGTTTATTTGGACTCTCATTAACCATGAAGTTAGGGGTGCTTAAAATATCAGTTACTGACTTGTGATTTCTTCCTTGTTCAGGAGATTGGTTCCAGGTTTGAGAAAACGTATCATCGTATGATGTCAGAGAGTCCATCGAGTTCTTATACTTTCTATTGGCATAAACTTTGGTTTCATTCTTGGTGATATCCTGAGATTCTCTTCGATTACTCAAACGGTGATAATTAGCAGCTTCATCCAATTTACTGAAAGAAGGATTTTCTTTCGAGTCTTCATAATTGGGCGATGAAGGTAATGAAAACATTGACGGTTTGGTGTGGAACCCCACATCATTATTTGGATTCTGGGCCTTTTGTGATTGGATTTGTTCCATGATTTCTTGGTACGAGCTCTTTTTATTATTTCTCAGTTTCAAAAATTGGTCTTCGTATCCATTTTCAATACACCAGAAATGGCCCTTGCCATCTTTGGATTTTTCGCCCTTCACGAAAGCTTTATTCAAAGATAAGTTATGACGAATGGAGTTTTGCCAGCCCACATCTTCTTTTTTGTAATATTTGAAGGTATCGGAGATCCACTGATATATTGAAGATAAAGTCAATCTCCGATCAGGATGGGACAAAATGCACATGCCAATCAAAGTGGCGTAACTGTAAGGAGGTTTTTCGGACGACAGAATATCAAAAACCTTTTTATCTTTCTTTGGTTTCTTCTTTTTTGGTTTTTCCTGATCAAAATCGGCATCAAAAGGCGATACGTTCCCTTGAGCCTGAGTAATGGGCGACGAGTTATACGCCGAGTACTCTGCTGAAGAATCCATCGACTGGATCTGATGGGTTGGCTTCATATATTGATAATAATTGACGCCATTTGAGGTATTGAACTTCTGAGGACTGGAGAAAGCCGGGCTTAATAACAAATTTCTATTGACGTGGTCGAACTCGTAGGCATCGTGACCCTTGACGGGGGTTTGGATGGTGGATTCTGGGACCTTGCGCTTGAAATTACTAACACTTTGAGGAGGAGTGGTGATTTTTGGATTGGTGATTTTCAAAGGCATGGGCGTATTGATTTCATTTTTTTGTTCCAGTAAAGGAACTCTAAATCCATCTACAGACATCATATAAAAGTCTGAAGTAATTCCAATGATTGAAGATCAAACTACTAACTAAAACAATTTATGTGAAAAGGGGATTAAATGAACTAAAATAAAATTTTGCTATCTCATTACTGACATTAAATCGCGTTTTGATATTTGATTGATCCCAATTGAGATTTCGCGTTTTGAAATCGTGTCGTGTTTAAATGAAATTGCTATTAAGGGTTCAATAGGATTTGGTTGTACACAGGTGCATATTTCCATTGTAGTTGCACCAGTGGTTGGTTCTTTTACTGGATTGGGAATGGGAAAGTACACGTCCTGGCAATCAAGAAACCCTAATGGGTCGGTTTCTTACCTAAGGCGTCGGTTTCTTACCTAAGCAGGATGGTGTAGGGAGCCAAGAGTATTGTAGGAAATCCCGAGGCCGCAGCATGTTTTGAGCGGGCTATCCATGTTACTCACCTCTTGTTTACCAGTGCTGCATGTTTAAATCTCCCCAAACCCGCCCCGAACCCCAAAATCATGGGGGTAAGCAGGTATGACATTTACGCGGGCCCCGAAGCCCAGTATAATATTTCAGGCCGCGACAATTTTCTTCACATACCAAATCATGGATGATACCATCAAGTCGTTAATTCGGTTTGTGGCAAGAGGATTCTACTCCAAAACATGCATATTGGTGCTTGACGCCGTGCTCATCCACTCGGTATTGTCAGAAGACGATCTCATCTACCTTTTGAGTGTCAAAAGAAAAGAATTAAGAATGTACTGTAATCGATTAGTTGAAGATCGGTTGATGTCAGTTCATATGCAAAAGGAAGAGAATGTTCAACAAAGGCTCATCACCCGCACATACTACTACATCCATATTACCGAGGCCATTGATGCCATCAAATGGAAGGTTCATTCGGTGGTGAATAAATTAAAACAAGAAATGAGTCAATACGGTAATCCCCATGGGTATATATGCAAAAGATGTGGGAAGAAGTTCAGTCAATTGGATGCGATGTCGTTATTGAGCTCCGACCGATCACAGTTCATTTGTGACAACTGTGAGTTTGTGTTGGTGGAAGACGATTCCAATGAACAGGCATCGATCAAACAAGAATCGCTTGAGAAATTGATGATTCAAATTGATCCTATAATTGCATTTCTCAAGAAAATAGACGATAGTGAGGTTCAAGACAACGATTTCGAATCGGCATTGGTCAAATCCATCCCTGCACAGTCGAGTGCATCGTCCACTTACTCATTATCAAACAAATATAACAAATCGAAATTATCGAGTCCTACCGCCTCGAATTTGAAATCTCAAGCCACTTTACATGTGTCGATCACCGCTACAGATGAAACCGAAGATAAAGAGACCAAGCTCCGGGAAGAAAGACGGCAAAAATTACAACAGAATGCATTGCCTTCATGGCATTCGACTTCGACGGTGGGACAAGAAATCTCCAACGATAACACGCCGGAGCCCGAGCCGGCCATCAAACCCGAACCCGAAGTCAAGCAAGAGCCCAGCGGCAGCGGCGAATCCGAACAAACCACGTCAGAGGTCACTCCCACACCAATCGATGCATCCGAAGCCAAAGACCGAGAAGCCCAAGATGCTTTGGCGGCATATTACGCGGAGTTGGCCGAAAGAGAGGCAGAAGACGACGACGATGACGACGACGACGACGACGATGAAGACGACTTCGAGGACCTCGAGATCTAGACCATTTACATTCTCCCTGAACTCTAAATACACATTTCTATTTGACCGTGAAAAGTTTTGGAAAAAACCCGAATCGCACATTTGCTCAAATGACCAGTGACAAAAATGTACGTAAACCCACGGGTCAAAAGAGCCCTGTTACTAACCGAGACGTAGAAAGTTGATCCGTTCAAGTCGTTCATTGCGGGAGGAGTTGCTGGAGGAATCGAAGGAATCATCACGTACCCTTTTGAGTTTGCCAAAACCCGGCTTCAGCTCATCGATAAATCGTCCAAGGCCTCGAGAAATCCCTTGGTGTTGATCTACAACGTGGGCAAAACCCAGGGCGTGTCGTCGTTGTACGTGGGGTGTCCGGCGTTTGTCGTTGGAAACACCGTCAAGGCCTCGGTGAGGTTTTTGGGCTTTGATTCCATCAAAGCGTTGTTGGCCGACAAGGACGGCAAATTACTGGGGCCCCGGGGGGTTTTGGCGGGCTTGGGGGCCGGGTTGTTGGAGTCGGTGGTGGCGGTGACTCCGTTCGAGGCCATCAAGACCGCGTTGATCGACGACAAGCAAGCCAAGGTTCCCAAGTACCAAAATGGATTGATTGGAGGAAGTGTGAAATTATGCAAAGATATGGGCTTCAAGGGGATCTATGCGGGCGTGGTGCCTGTTTCTTTGAGACAGGCGTCCAATCAGGCCGTCAGATTGGGCTCGTACAACTCCATCAAAACCATGATTCAGCAAGCTACAAATACACCTCCCACGGTTCCGTTAAGTAGTGCTGCCACTTTTGCCGTAGGTTCGGTGGCAGGAATCGTCACTGTATATACCACGATGCCAATCGACACCGTCAAGACCAGAATGCAGGCTTTGGGGGCCGATAAATTGTATTCGTCGACGATCCATTGCTTTGTGAAAATCTTCAAAGAAGAAGGATTATCGACGTTTTGGAAAGGTGCCACTCCAAGATTGGGAAGATTGGTGTTGAGTGGAGGGATTGTGTTCACGATCTACGAGAAAATGTTGGTGGTGATGAATTAATTTATCCTTGCATTGGTTCCATATGTATAATTAACTATATAAATAAATTCATGTTGCCTCACCATGGCATTTGATTTGATTGATTTGATTGATTTGTTGATTTGATTGATTCGTTGATTTGCGTTAGACCTTTTTAGACCTTTTCGTTGATTTGCGTTAGACCTTTTTTTGCGTTACACCTTTCGTTGATTTGCGTAGACATTTCGTTGATTTTTAGACCTTTTATTTCGTTAGACCTTTTGCCTTTTATTTCGTTAGACCTTTTACCTTTTATTTCGTTAACTCATGACTCGTAGTTATTGGGACGATCCTGACTCGGGGGCTTCCCAGTTCACATCTTGAGCCTGAGATGTTGTGGTTTGGGACGTTGGAGGATGCAAAATGACTCTTTCCATCTGCTTGACCCGGAAATAGTCCACCACCGATTTGAGAATCATCAACATCCCAAACGCTATGAGTCCATAAGCAAGATATGGAGTGTTATCTTCGATTTCTGGAGGTGATTGTTGATATAAATCCGACGCATATTCGTCGATTCCGGCGCCTCCAATGTCACTATTGGAATCAATGTTATAGTTGTTGGGGTTTTGCGGTTCATACTTGACGGGCAATTCATCCAGAGACCCAAAATTCGAAGGCACCAAATTCCACCCATAGAAAATGAACGTTATCCCCAATCCAGCACGAGATCCATGCTTGGCCGCATGCGACGTGTGTAGTAAATAGCATAACAAGAACCCCACGAACTGAAATGCTACCGTGACCAAAGCATTCCACACGAAATTGGCAATGTTGCCCACCGGTAATCCCTCAACAAACACTTCATCCTCGTAGATGGGGGCAATGACCGACGTTTCCCAGTATTCCGGGGTCGCATCTGCCGCCGCTTCTTCGTACGACGGAGGATTGGTCTCATTTTTGACGACTTCGGCGTTGGTGTCAGGTTTTGCCATCAAATTCCGAAACACTCCATCAGTTCCTTGGCCTATAAACCGTCCGGGAATGTTGGATTGCATGCGCCCAGTGGTCAAGCCGTTGGATATCCGCTCGTACGTTTGTTTGATGGGCACCAAGTGCTGCAAAACATTCATGACCCGTTGGGTTTTGGTCAATCTGATGATGGGAGTTTGGTTTTCAAGGTCTGCGTCCTCGGCCACCGAGTCCGTGGCGTCACCCGTGGCGTCACGAGACTCGTTTGCGGGTGCCGGCGCATGCTGTGTGTCGCCTTCCGCCCCCGGAGCGTCGAATTGCAACAATCGGGCGTCGTGGGAGTCGTTTGGAGCCGACTCGTCATCGTTGAACGAGTCCAAAAGCCCGGAGTTTTCGGGGGCAAAATCCTTCAATTCCACGCCGTTCAAGTCCGCGCCGTGCAGTTCCACGCTGCTCAGTTCGATCTGCCCTGTTAGTAAGCTGCACTTTGCCATGTGTTCGTTCGTCTACGTACCTTCTGATAACCGTGCCCCATTTTGGATAAAAACGTAAAACAGAAAATATATTTGGTGCGACTATTTAAATTACTGGGTTTTTTTATCGCTCTGGCTAGCGATATTTTTAAACACCGTGGTTTGTTTAAAGAACTTGGCTATGGCCCATTGGATCAACCAGAGCGGGAAAACCACGTCCATGAAGTGGGAAATGCCCGCGGCCTTGCCCTTGTAGATATTGAGCCCATAATCCTTGTTGCTGGTGATTTTATCAGCAATTCCCTCGGCATAAACGTAGGGGTCTTCTGAGTGTTTGGTCATAGCAGCGGCCGAGCTAATACTCTCCACCATGCCAGGAACGTTGTAGTGGGCGGTGGCGTACTCGCCCGACTGGATTTTCTGCGCACTGCTGTCGCCCACAGCGGTTTTAACGCCGCCGGTGATGATGGAATACACCTTGACCCCAAACGGTTTCATTTCTGCGTTCAAGGTTTTGGCGTACATGTCGATGGCGGCCTTGGTGGAGTTGTAGGCAGCGATCCACGAGAGCGGGACGATCGAGGCGATCGACGACGTGTACACGATGGTTCCCCGGGTGGCAATCACGTAATCAATCATGTGTTTGGTCATGTTGATGTGGCCAATCACGTTGATTTGGAAGATCCGGTTCAATTCTTCTTCGTCGATTTCACACGCAGGGCCTCCGATGGCTATGCCGGCGTTATTGTACAAGATATCCAACCGGCCGCCCGTGGTCTGGGCCACCAAATCTTTGGCCCGTTTGATATCTTCGAGTTTACTGATATCACAGTCAAACGCAACCACCCCGTATTCTTTGGTTAAAGGGCTCATTTTCACCAATTCTTTTTTAGGCGAACACCCAAGAACTTTGAAGCCCCGTTTGCTTAACGTGGCAGCCATCGCATATCCGATTCCTGAAGAAGCTCCGGTAATGAGAGCATATTTTTGTTGGGACATAATTTGAACCGTGGCATTTCGCTGGAAATTTTCACCCTCTTTTATATCGACTGTAAATCATCATATGATGTTTTTATTGGTCCCCCCAATCCCTGATATGGCAAAAAAGTCATGTGGTTTATTTTTTATTACTACATTATACTACACTGTTCATTGATATAAGTAAGGATTGGCATATCCAAACGGATCTGCAGGTTGAGCAAGTTTGATTTTGACCAAAAATCGGTTGTTGAATGCGTCATTATTAAACACCACTCGTTTGATTTTCGATTGCGGGGGCTTGTACGAGGCATTGGGGATGTTGGTCTTGTGAACAATCACTTCGTTGTAGGTGTAAACATCCGGCACTCCAAGATCAACACCTCCGGGTAAAACACTTGAGGGTTGAGGGGTTCTGAACGTTTTCGGAATATCTGATAAATCCGGTAACGTGGGGCCTCCACGAGGGAGAATGGCTCGTCTGCCTCTTCCGGAACCCGCTTGATTCTGGTCGTTATTTTGTCTTCTTTTATGTCGGACTTCTCGTTCCAATTCTTTGTCCAACCGTTCGATTTCCAATTGGGTCATTTTAATTAGTGCTGGCGTATAGTCACTGACATTACTGGGGTTTCGAAGGATCGAGAAGTAGTCATCGACAAGACTGCCGTATTTCCCGCGTTCTTCTTTCATGAGCCTTAAAGGTGGAAGTAAATGCGTTCGAATTTCGTCTTCATGAACCGCCAGTCCATCAAAACTGTACCCACTCAAATAGAGCGATTTGTAGAACATTTGCGTTTGTTCACGAATCGAATGGGCTATGGCCGTGACAAACTCTCCCGTCAAACACATTTCCTCACATAAAATCGTGGAGAATTCTTCAGGGTCATTATCTTCAAAGTTGAGAATATCCCACTCAAATTGATCGGTGTATTGCGTGTTGTTGACAGTGATGTTGATTTTGATGGGGATCCGAAGCTCGCCTACCGCTCCATCGGGCCGTTTATGGAAATCTTCGATCTGGTCCTTGATATTCTTGACTATCGAGTTGAAAGCCGTTCGATCAATGAATTTATAATCTTCAATCAAATTTTGGGCAAAATCTTCAACTTTCATGTCTTTTTCGTCCAAGTCCCATAGAAACGTATCTCTAATCTTCAAATTCGACGCTTCATCCACATCGATTCTAATAGGAACCAAGTTTCTATTGGGATCTTTTAATAATCGTTTGAGGATCTCCTGATTACTTTCTCGTTCTGTTCGACCCGTTTCCGGGAGTTTCCGCTTGTTTCGAACGTCTTTTGGCAAGAGCAATTGCGTGGCCACATTACTAATCCCGTTGCCGTACCCTTGGTATCCTTCGCCCCAAATACTGTTGTTGAACTGTTGTTTTTGAGACATTTGAATGGCCGTCATTCGCAACTGTTTGATTTCGTTGTACGACCGGGCGTCTTCCATAAGATCATTGAGCACCGCCTTGTTGTGCTCCAACTGCCGGGCGTAGTTCGAACGGAATTTCAGTTCCTTGTTGATTATCGATTCGTACACTTTCAACTCGCTTGGAATCGGTTTTCCTTCCCTCTCGAGTTTCTTCGACCACATATCCAACGACTCGAGTGGGTTCATATCCACGTCTCGTATCACGTCCATCGCTACAGGCTCATGCTTGATGGCGGGCGTCAATACCGACTCCACTGAAGGCTGTTTAGAAACACCGGCCATGGCCGAACTCGACATTGCGCCGTTGCCCGCACGTCCAGACGCCACTCCCGAGGTCCGGCTACTCCCTGAGGTCGCCATAGACGCAGGCTGGGGCACGCCGTACCCTTGAACCGCAGATGGGGCTTGAACCGAAGAGGTGGTTCTACCACGGGCATCCATCCCCACCACTCCAGGGCCGCCTGCCGACCCGGGCAATGCGCCGGGCGCCATTCCCGCCGCCATTCCCGCCATTCTCACGCCGCCTGCCTGGCCATGTGCTGGTCCAGGCCCCATGGGCCCCATGGCTTTGGCCGGCTCACGCATCGGCTGCATGGGCGACTGTAGTTGGGGCTGGCCGGGCGCAGGACCGCTTCCGGGCGCCGCCGCGTCCCCGCCGCCCTGCCCGTACATCTGTCTCTGCATGTAGTTGCGTAGAAACTGCTGGAATTGTGGTTGTTGGCGAAGATGCTGGATTTGTTCGGGCGTGAGATTGGCCAACTGGGGCGGCAATTGCATGGGCACGTTTGGTCTTTGTTGGGGCCCGGGCTGCTGGGGCGGTCCCTGGCCACCGTACCGCGGGCCGGGCTGCGTCGAGTACGGCGTGGACGCCCCGTTGTTGCCGTTATTTTGATTGAAGTTCATGTTGGAGGATTTGAAAAGTGAGTGCGAAGTGGAACGAGCGAGAACGAAGTGAGCGCGAGTGGAACGAGAATGGAACGAGACCGTGCGAAGTGGAACGAGAATAGAACGAGACCGTGCGAAGTGGAACGAGAATAGAACGAGAGCGCGAGAGTACAGCGCGAGCGTAGAACGGCACCAGCGTAGAACGGCACGAACGAGAGTTGAACGAGAATAGGACGAACACGAGAGTACAACAACAGCACAATAGAACGAGACCGTGCGAGAACAGAACAGCACAATAGAACGAGAGCCTGCGAGAGTAGAACGAGAATAGAACGAGAGTAAAACAACAATAGAACCGGACCTTGCGAGAGTAGAACGAGAATAGAAGGAGACCGTGCGAGAATAGAACGAGACCGTATGAGAATAGAACGAGCGCGTGTGAGAACAGAACAGCACAATAGAACGAGACCGTGCGAGAACAGAACAGCACAATAGAACGAGACCGTGCGAGAGTAGAACGAGAATAAAACGATACCGTGCGAGAATAAAACGATACCGTGCGAGAATAAAACGATACCGTGCGAGAATAAAACGATACCGTGCGAGAACAGCACGAGAATAGAACGAGACGTGAGAGAGTAAATCGAGCGTAGAACGGCACGAGAATAGAACGAGACGTGCGAGAATAGAACGAGACGTGCGAGAATAGAACGAGACGTGCGAGAATAGAACGAGACGTGCGAGAACGGCACGAAAATAGAACGAGACCGAACAGCAAATAGAACAAACTCATACATCCTATATCTACATAAAGTCAAAGATGGTGCCCATGTTGACGTACCTCCGGCCACAGTCGCTCAAGTACTTGTTCACCACGCTCTTGCTGCCGGCAAAAAGCTCACGATTCTGCTCACTCAAAGCTTCCAATGTCCCGGCCGCCAATTTTCCAGGCCCATTTTCGTCTTGATACAACGGTCTTAGCACGAGTTTTTTGGCCTTATCGACGTCAAACAACGCCTCGAAGTATAGAAGCTGGTTGTAGAGCGCCTTGTCGCTATACTTGTACCTCATAATCCCCTTGCATCCGTAGGCTTTTCCCGAACTTCCAATGCATCTTTTTCCGTAAACGGACATTTGTCGAGTGACTATTCCACACGACGCATCGTCACACACGAGCCATCCGGCGTAGTACGTGGCAATGTGGGTTCGGATCGCCGTTTCCATCTGTGCATTGACCCGGAATGGCAGGAAAACCTCGTCACATTTGCTGCAAACGATTCCGTTGAACGTCATTTTATAGTCGTGGGACGCCTGGATTCCTCCGAATCTGAAGCTATTGCCACATCTGCACGTCAAAATCAAGTGGCTGGCCTGCCTGAACCGGTCAATATCCGAGATATTCGCCTCGATTGTGCCGAAATCGGCCATATCGCCGTTCTTCACCTTCAAAATGTACTTTCTGGTGTCGATTCCAAGACACTCGGCCACTCGGACCATGTCAATGCCATCAATCCGTTCCAATAACCGTTCGACGGGCGCAAATATCTGCTTTTCCAAATAGAACTGGGGGTCGGGCTTGAGCCCCAACGCCTTGTTCATCACCTCTTGGAACGCTCTGGCTCTTTCTGCTGGGGGTTGTTGTTGGTTGTTTTCGTCAGACCCGGCTGTGATCACATAGGTAATCACACTTCCAGCCCTCACAACCTTGCCTTGATCTCTCATTCGAAGGGCCACTTGCACTTGAGGCATGCTTTTGGCTCCGGGATATTGCGATGGGTCTTTGGAGAGCTTGGTGTTGATTCGATATTTGTCCAAGGGGATCTGGTTTTCCTGGATTTTCTTACTCATTTCGGTCAAATAGTCATACACTTCACTGAGAGCCTTTTCTGAATCGGCATCCACAAGAATCTTGTTCAAAATAAACGTGGAAATATCCTTGGATAACTGGCAGTATTCTCGACGCCTCATGTCCAAACCTTTGACCTCCAATTTCAACACTTCTTGGCCGGTTTTTTTGTCGATTGAAACGTCCATGGCGGCGTATTTCTTCTTAGCATGAAGGAGAATCCGCTTGAACGCGTTGTCCACGTCCAATTCCAAGAGCTTGTACCGGTCATTGACCTGGACTTTGAATTCGTTTCCGATTTTTATCGCCTCGTGATACTCTGTGACTCCCGTATCGATCATCACCGAATCGGTGTCTCCATAAACCACTCTGAGCCCAATGGATTCCGCCAATTGCCTGGTATCCATCAAGATCTCTCGCCCTTTGTTGGTGACCAACATTGCCAACGGCTTGGCGTAGAACCTCGAATTCACATATCCCAAACATCCGTACATCGAATTGGCCGTCAATTTCAATGCTTGTTGTTTGATATCGTACTGGGCCCGTTCGGCTGGCGTGTTTTTGGGGTCTTTGACCAACTTCTTGACTTCCCGTCGACGGCTCACCAAAGTGTTCAAGAGTTTGGGCAAAACTCCCATGTGTGAGCCCGATTCGGGAATCGTGGGAAGATCTTTTTCTTCATCGTGACTTCGATTGTAGCTGTCTCGTTCAACGGTCGTGAAACAGATGTTGAATTCCTGGATGATGCTGGGATACAACGAGTTGAAATCCATCACCAAGATGTAATTTTTGTGGAGTCCTTTTTCGGGTTCGAAAACCAATCCTCCTTGATACTTGGGTTTTTTGTTGGACGTGACTGTTGAAGCATCATCTTCGTTCGATTCGAGCTTCGCTTGCTGCGTGAAACTGGTATTCTTGTGATACTTGTCCTCTTTATCTGGACAAATGTAATGATTTTTATGGAATTCATGGAGTAAAATGTACTCATTTCGTCCGGCTCTTGTTCCGTATAACGTCTGAGACCACGCATTGCCAGCGAGATTGGTCAATTGCTTCGAAAGTGACAAGATCTGGATGTTGAACGAAATCTCAGCTGCTATTTTGCAGTTTGAACAACTGTCTTTTAAGGCCATCAATAAAAAGTTGGCATCTTCAAAGTATTTGGGATTGTTGTAATTGACTTCCAAAACTGCATGTTTTTTGTTGCAGATCAAATCGTACATCTCAGCCAAGTCCCATGATTGACATTTCGGGGTCAAAGATTGGCCAAGTTCGTTAGCAATATCACAAAGTAATCGTCCGTGGAAAACTTCTCGAATTTGAAGATTATTATTGAATCCCGAGCTGTTCTTGCCGAAACGTTCGGGCCATGCTTTTCTATTCCGCCGTCCCAAGTTGGACCACGTGGTGACTTTCAAATCGTACATTCGATGAACCAAAACATCCAATGAAATATTTTCAAGCCGGTGGCCAACAAACACGTCTGGATCTTGGGATTTAATCATCGCTGAGAGACAGTTCAAAAGGGCCTTTTCGTTGGGGAATGTCCGGAGACTCATGCCCTGCTTTTGGGCCTGCTGGACCAATCCTGGTGGGAAACTGGGTGCATTGACTGGTCTCACTAATGTCACCAAATTTTCAGGCTCACTATTTTCTTCAATGGGAATATCCTGGGGCACGTTTCTGTAGGTTCCAATGGTCACGGCCGCCACCTCTTGCTTGTTCTGCTTGGTGTTTAACACCGTTTGGACCGCGATCGAAGTTAGGGTCAAATTGGGAGCACTTAAATTCGCTTCATTGACGGGCTTCACGTGATTGGCCAGGTCCACTCTCACCTCCACTTGACAGTGGGTGGAGTTTCTGATGGCATTGAAGTCACAGTTGCTGATTTCCAACCAGCACGGGCCCATAATGTTCCGTTGAACAACAAACGACTCGAAAATATTCGTGTTGGTTCCAAACACATGACTGAACGTTTCACCTTCCAAATCGGCGGGCATTACAATGTGCTTGTTGACGGGAGTCTTGAACGGAAGTAACACTTTGAGGTACTTGGACTGTTTGGGAATTTCGGGCAATTCAAACGCATATTTCATGGTTTCCGGTTTGGATTTGATGGTATCCAACTTGTACTTATCCATCAACAACGGGATGATCTCTTGCGCCACATCTTCCGTAGAAATCTCGTCTTCCAGGTCGGGTTCTCCATCGACCATTCGGAATTCCCGGGGTAAAAAATACAATTCTCTTGCCATGCCAGTTATTTGAACTGCACCAGAAACAAAATTTCCGTCTTTGGTTTGGACTTTTCCGAAAAGAACCAACGAGTGGTCGATTTCACAGAAGTCTAGCCAGAACATCCGCATGGTCCCGTCGCCTGACAACTGGTGTTTGTCCAATTTTTCAGTGTAATTTCCCGAGGCACCAGGCGAGGAAACAGGGTGGGTTTTCACGGGCGAAGACGACGCAGCATGCGCAGCTCGGACCGACGAGAGATTGGCGATCTGCGGTCTGGTGGCAGCTGCTGCTTTTGGTCGTCTAGCTACGACTATATCGTCATCTGAGTCGTCCTCAATGTCCTCTATAATTTGCTTAGCACCGGCTGAAACTTCACTTTTTTCCACCGCAATCGGCTCCGTTTTGATCGGAGACGATGGCTGGTCGTTGTAGTCGACGGGAGTGGCCGTTTTGTCGGAAATCGTGAGACTGGACGGAGATTTCGATCCCGATGCTTGCACGAACGGACTTGCGTTGGCCCCAAACACGTTTTTCCGGGGTCTTTTGGGTGCTGGCGCCGCGTCCTCGAAGTCGTTGAGAATGTCGTCGATGTCAGCCTCAACCACAACGGGCTTGGGATTTTTTGAAGACAAATCAAACGCCTTGGGCTTGAAAAAATTGTTGATTTGGGCGGTTTTGGCGACCTTGGCCGGCTTCGACGCCTTGCGTTTGGCTGGGCGCTCGTCCTCGTCCGAGTCGTACTGCGGCCCGTGCTGCTCGTCCCACTCGTCGGCCCCATTGTCCACATATCCTTCTCCATCGTCATCGACAATGAAATCGTCGTTCATCATTTGGTGGCGTTTGTGCGCCCGAAACGTGTCTTCGTCGACCTCGTCGTACACTTCCTCGATCTCGGAGTCCGAGAGCTCCACGGCCTTGCCGTGACGTCTGGCTTGCGTGAGCTTTTTGAGCTTTTCAAGTCTGGCACTCTTGGACAGCATAGTGATAATTTACGCGTACGCGTAGAATTTAAATGCGGGCGTGCGTGGGCTGAAACCATCCATTTGCAGGAGCTTTTTTTTGCTGGTCTGGAGGTGCTGTGGAGACGTGGCTTGTGGGGGACGCAGGTTGGGGACTGGAATGGGTGGGAAGTGAGTTTCGGGCGTTTTTTAGGGGGTTTTTTCCGTTTTTGGCCGGGTGTTGTGAATGGCTGCAAAAAGCGAAAACAATGAGTGAAATTCACAACTTTGAGAGACAAGTTAGTTGGATTTGATTTTTCACCATTGGTAGCGTGTTTTGCTGTACAAGTGATCTAGAGGAAAGTGATCTAGAAACAGTAATCTAGAAATAGTGTCCAGAAAGGAAAGAGATTTAGAAAGGAATGTGACCCAAAAAGGAAGTCTCATGTATTTGCAGCTAATGTTCCCAATACAGAAGTCGCAGCAAAACAAAATTAACCCAAAATGTCATTTTCGAACGTCGATATAGAAGCCCAAACAAGCAATGGCAGGCCCATAGAAGGCAACCAAGGGTCCGAGTTGGACGCAATCATTGCCAAAACGGCCAAGCAGCTCCAGGGATTCGGAAGTCTCATTTCCCAATTCGAAATGCATAAAAAAAGCATCGGCACCAAACGAGACAATCACCGTTTAAGGGATAACATGGAGATTCTAACCACAAAAATGTCGGATTTAGAGAGGGTCATCAACAAGCTTCTCGAAAGCATCACCGATTTGCTCAACAAGGCCTCGAGTGGCAAGGTGCACGACCAGTTGGGCGTCAGTAACCGTCAAATAGTCATCCAAGAGCGACTAAACAACGAGTATAATGAGTTGCATCGGCAGTATTCCAAGAGTTTGAAGGAGTACAACGAGCGGAGGCGGGCGTTTCCGTTGAAAATGGACGAAAAGACCCCTTTGCTTGTGCCAGGCCAGGGACCATCAAACGCAATTCAGCAACAACAACAGCAACAACAACAGCAACAACAACAACAACAGCAACAACAACAGCAGCAACAACAACAGCAGCAACAGACAATCAACGAAACAGAGCTCCAGTACCATCGGATGCTAACAGAAGAGCGAAACCGAGAAATCGAACAAGCAGCAGAAGGCATTCTTGAAGTCAACACGATCTTCAAGGACTTGGGAGATTTGGTGCACCAGCAGGGAGAGCAGTTGGATTTGGTCGAAGATAACGTGGCGCAGCTACACGGGAACACCCAGCAGGCGTCACGAGAGTTGAATAAAGCACATGAGTACCAGAAGAAAAAGGGCAAGTGGAGTTGCATTCTTCTTGTAGCGTTGTGTATATTTGTTTTGGTGGTGATTTTGGCGATAATCAGCTAACAGAGCAGGCCTGGGACCCTCAATCCAACGAGTCGACGTCCAAATCGTGTTCCCATTCGGTATCTGAGGCGTCAGGAGTGGTCATTTCGTCGGTCTCAGACGCAGTTTCGGCGCCACACGGGTCCTGCTCGGCGCCAAAGGGGTCCTGCTCGGCGCCAAACGCACCGTCGTCCATCTGGTCGGCGTAAATGACCGAAGCCCTGTGTTTTTTCAACTGCTGCTTACAGAAATCAGCTCCCCCCTGAAACACTTGCTCTCCCAATTCCAAAAGACGCTCTCGATTGTTCAACACGGCAATTGTTCCGCCAATCACTGCTCCGGTCGTCAATGCCACTTTGATCGAAAACGGGACTGCCTGTTAGTGGAACCCAAATCTTCCTTACAATCTTTGCTAATACATACTAAATAAAGGCATGATTAAAATGCGACTCTAATTTGCATTCATATGTGCATGCGTGCATTCGTGCATTGCATTCGTATTTGCTTTCGTCCACGTATTTGGGATACGGGCAAGCCTCAAAGCACTCGGGAGGCCGAGAGCCTATTTACACTTGTACTAAGTTTACGTCGTTTAACTCGTTGACTCGTTTAATTGCACCTCCAACGCTCGTTCTAGCTTGTTCTAACGCTCGTTCTAACTCGTTCCAACTCTCGTTCTAACTCGTCCTAAATTCGCACCTCTTTCTACCTCGCACCTCGTTCTAACGCTCGCTCTAACTCGCACCTCTAACTCGTTCTAAATTTACATGTCGTTCTAACGCTCGTCCTAGGGCACTCTACTTCCAACTCTCGTTCTAACTCGTCCTAACGCTTTCCAGTTCCAACTCTCGCCCTAACTCGTTCGAACTCATCCCAATTCTAAATTTGCACGCTTCTTCAAACTCGTCCTAGCTCGTTCTAAGTCTAGTTCTGAGTCTAGTTCTAAATTTGCACCTCGTTCTAGCTCGCACCATGTTCTAGCTCGCACCTCGTTATAACACTCGTTCTAACTCGTTCTAAATGTACATGTCGTTCTACCTCGTTCTAACGCTCGTTCTAACTCGTCCTAAATTCGCACCTCGTTCTAGGTCGCACCTCGTTCTAACGCTCGTTCTAACTCGTCCTAAATTCGCACCTCGTTCTCGGTCGCTCGTTCTAGGTCGCTCGTTCTAACCCTCGCTCTAACTCGCACCTCTAACTCGCACCTCTAACTCGCACCTCTAACTCGTCCTAACTCGTCCTAACTCGTGCGAATTATTCATGGACCCCAAACAACATTTGAACGTGGGCCAGCTCCTTTGCGGAGGATTTGAAGGCACGGGAGTCACGTCGCAGGCATACCACTTGATCGTGGACCACCGAATCTCCACCATGATTTTGTCCAAGAAGAACGCCGCCTCCGTCAAGCAAATGACCAAATTGATCCGAGATCTTCAATACATTGCGTACTCCGAAGGCAAGTATAAGTATCCGTTGATGTTTGCCATCGACCAGGAGGGCGGGGTGTTGAACGCGTTGTTTGACTCGGAGTACTTGACGCAGTTTCCCGGAGCCATGGCCCTCTCGGCCATTGGAGATGTCCAAGTTGTTTACGAGGTGCTGAAAGCTTTGGCCATTGAATTGAAACAGATCGGGCTACACATCATTTTTGGCCCCGTGTTGGACGTGGTGACCAAGCTCTCGCACCAGTTGGTGGGGGTTCGGAGTTTTGGCACCACCGTGGAGGATGTGATCAAAAATGGAAGAGCGTGTGCCCAAGGGTTTCGGGACGGGGGGATGATTACTTTTGGCAAGCATTTCCCCGGCATTGGCAACGCCAGCGTGGACTCGTTGCTCGAGCTTCCCATGTTGGGCGACTCGTTGGACCAGCTTAAGCATTTCAACGTGATTCCGTTTGCAGAGCTCATAAAAGAAGATCGTTTGGATGGCATTTCTGCTGCGGGCTGTGGAGTGCCCACCATAAGCCCCGACGAGATCCATGCGTGCTTGTCGCCCATTTTGATCAACCAGTTGTTGAGAACCGAGTTGAAGTTCAACGGCGTGGTCATTAGTGAATGTTTGGAGATGGATGCTTTACATCATTCCATTGGCCTTGGCCAGGGGGTCATTTTGGCACTCTACGCCGGCTGTGACTTGATCTTGGTGTGCCATGAGTCCAAATTGCAGGATGAGGCCGTAGACTCCATGCGCAAGGCGTTGTTGAATGGGAATTTGGACGAAGACGTGGTGATCACCGCATTACTGAGACTAGAAGAGCTCCAAAAAAGACTTCCCACATGGCAGCAGCTATTTCCCTTTGGTGAAGAGTCGGCCAAAAGTGACGATTTGCATCTTTTCAAAGATATGAATCCCGAACTATGGACCATCCATCAAAAATTGGCTCAAGATGCGTATAAAGGATCCATAACGTTGGTAAGAGATTATCCAGATGCTCTTCCCATAACCAAGTTCTTAACCCACCACAAGAAAGCCAAAACAAAAGCGAAATCCACCTCAAGCGATAATAATCTTCTCCTTTTAACACCGCTTTTGAATCCCGTTTCAAAGCCCAAATCTCCCGATTCAGACATGGATCTCAACGCCGATTCTACTCCAGAGGCTCAATTGTACAACGGCGAAGACGTGTTCAAAGAGTTTGGCAATCTCCTCGCCAATCATCCCTTTAACAAACAAATTGAGAGTCCCTATAATGTTTTACACACCACCTATACTGCCAATGGCCTCACCAATTTGCACGAGAAATTGATTGAAATTGCAAATGTCGTGATTGTCGTGACATCAGAAGCGTCCCGAAACATGTATCAGATCGGAATCGTCAAATACGTGTCGGTGTTGTGTGGAGCAAATCCAACATCGTTCAATAATTCGGGCCAAAATTACTCTCAATTGGCCAAGCCGTTGATTTTGATAGCTTCTTCGTCTCCGTACGATTTTTTCTATAACCGGTCCATTGGAAGTGCTTATTTATGTTGCTATGATTACACATACGATGCCATGAAACAACTAGTTGGAGTTTTGATGGGTGATTTTGCAGCAGAAGGATGTATTCCCGGCGAGAAAAAGTATATCAGCAGGTCCCGAAAACGAAGATTGACCGAAGATTCAAACAACCTCGTGGCCAGAAGGAAAAATGGCACCATCAAAAGAAGATGGTTGGTGGATGAGTTTGATTTGGATCGAGATTGGAATAGTTTGATAACACTCATCAAGAATAATAATCACGAAACCCCCTCCAATGACAAGAACGGCTCCATCAACTATCAGAACGACACATATTATCAGCATCTATACCAATTGTTGTCCAGTACCAAGAACACTCAAAAGCATTTTGTTGTGAGAAACTCTTCGCTCAATATTCTTTACGGAGTAGTTTTGACGTGGATCAGCAAGATTGCAGAGAGAAAGACCGGCAGCCTCATGTACCTCTTGGTTGATCGGACCAAAAGATTGCAAAGCATCGGCAAAAACTTACATGAACGAGCCATGAGATATTTGGAAAAGGAACAAAAAAGCGATATTTTGTGCCTAGGAAGCCCGTTCCCATTGGTGGTGCTTCCGAGCGACACCAACTTGACCAGCAGCAAGACCATAGCGTTCTTCAATGGATTGGGTTGGGAAGTGTCGCCGCGTGAAATGGTCTCCAAGAAACACATCATGCTATTGAATGAGCTTGCAACATGGCAAGTGCCGCAAAAGATCTTCCGAGAATTGATGATTGTTGGAGTCCGATTCGATATCTGTACCGAAGCGGAAAAGTTGATCAATTTACTTGAGAGAAATCGTAAACATATCGATGAGAATAGAGCTTCAGAATCCACTTTCAAACAGGAAAACATCCGGACTCAACAGATCTACCATCACGCCATCAAATACTTGAAAGACCCTCAGGACGGAGTGCGAATCATCATCGCATTGGAACCTACAAATCAAACCGTCATTGGTAGTGTGATCCTATTTACGAACAAGTCACTGCTTTCAAAGTTCTATCCATTTATGGAAGAGGCAAGTACCAGTCAATTATCGCCCAACGAGTCGCCCACGACCAATTCGGGCTACATGGGGGGAATCGTGGCGCCTGTGATTGACACGTCGTATTCGAACTTGACGGAAATATTCAAATATGGATTAATTTGTAGTGGCATTACCCTTTTGAAAAATGATCCTGCTGGCAATGTTAACCAGTGTATTATTATTGGAATAAGTGATGACAAATCCGGAAATATCAATGGAATCCGAGAAATCGGGTTCCAAGATTGGAAATACTACTACGATTATTATGACCAACAACCCACTTTAATTGTGGATTAACCCACTTCAGTCATCCACCTATAAAAAAAAACTCGGAGCTTTTTTTCATTGTTGCGGAACGGGCTCCGAAATGTTTGAAGTGATGGTTCCGATATGTTTGAACTGGTGGTTCCGATATTCTCCATTGCGAAAAACAAGGCTTTGGATATTTGTTTCTTTTCCTACCACGAGATTAGTCGGATGTTAACCAATGCCTGAGTTTCACCTCCCAAGCATCAGTCATTCATTTTGCTTGACAGGCAAATAATAAAAGTTCCGTTGCCCCGGCCAAACGGTGCGAGGAAGAAGAAGGTCGTGCGCGCGCTGGGTCGAGGCTCGGTTCCAACTTTATCCGGGGCAGGCCCCATAGTTAAGGGCTCGGAGATCCACACGACCACTGGGCCTGTTCCGATATTGGCCATCAAACCCCAGGATTTTGCTGCGCGCATGTGCAGGATTGCGTATGGACATCAAGTGATAATAAATGTTCCATGTCTCCGGGAACCCAGTTCTCCAGTAATATGAAAAGTATATAAATCCCCTGTTCCCCCAGTAATTTCTTATTATCAAACAATTCAATCATAAAAATGGTTCCTCCAGTTGCCTCAAGTATTAACTTTGACCGTTACCCAGACATCAAAACTACTCAAGATCCTCTTGTCAAGAAATTGGATTTAAGTCAAGACGCAATCATTCGTCATAATGCTCCAGCCCCAACTTTATATGAAGATGGATTATTGGAAAAAGGTACCACCATTTCCTCCACTGGTGCTTTAATGGCTTACTCTGGTAAGAAAACCGGAAGATCTCCAAAAGACAAAAGAATTGTCGATGAAGAAACTTCTTCTGAACACATTTGGTGGGGTCCTGTCAACAAACAAGTTGATGAATTGACTTGGAAAATCAGTAGATCAAGAGCTTTGGATTACTTAAGAACCAGAGAAAAATTATTCATTGTTGATGCCTACGCCGGTTGGGATCCAAGATACAGAATCAAGGTTAGAATCATTTGTGCAAGAGCTTATCATGCATTATTTATGACTAACATGTTGATTAGACCAACCGATGAAGAATTGAAGAACTTCGGTGAACCAGACTTCACCATCTACAACGCTGGACAATTTCCAGCCAATGTTCACACCAAAGGTATGACATCTTCTACATCTGTTGAAATCAACTTTAAAGATATGGAAATGGTTATCTTGGGTACCGAATACGCTGGAGAAATGAAGAAAGGTATTTTCACCGTGATGTTCTACTTGATGCCAATCAAACATCAAGTTTTGACCTTACACTCTTCATGTAACCAAGGTACTGAAACTGGAGATGTCACCTTATTCTTTGGTTTAAGTGGTACTGGTAAAACCACCTTATCTGCTGATCCAAACAGAAAATTGATTGGGGATGACGAACATTGTTGGTCCGACAATGGTGTTTTCAACATTGAAGGTGGATGTTACGCCAAATGTTTGGATTTGTCCGCTGAAAAAGAACCAGAAATTTTCAACTCCATCAAATTCGGAGCCATTTTGGAAAATGTTGTCTACGATCCAGTCACCAAAGTTGTGGATTACGAAGATTCTTCAATCACCGAAAACACCAGATGTGCATACCCAATTGATTTCATTCCTTCAGCCAAAATCCCTTGTTTAGCTGACACTCATCCTTCCAATATCATCTTATTGACCTGTGATGCCTCAGGGGTCTTGCCACCAGTTTCCAAATTGACTAACGAACAAGTGATGTACCACTTCATCAGTGGTTACACTTCTAAAATGGCTGGTACTGAAGAAGGTGTTACTGAACCTCAAGCTACTTTCTCTGCTTGTTTCGGACAACCTTTCTTGGTGTTGCACCCAATGAAATACGCTCAACAATTATCTGATAAAATCAGTAAATACAATGCCAATGCTTGGTTATTAAACACTGGTTGGGTTGGATCTTCTGCTGCTAGAGGTGGTAAGAGATGTCCATTGAAATACACCAGAGCCATTTTGAATGCCATTCATTCTGGTGAGTTGAGTAAAGTTGAATACGAAACTTTCCCAACCTTCAACTTGAACGTTCCAAAAACATGTCCTGGAGTCCCAAGCGAAATTTTGAACCCAATCAATGCTTGGACCGAAGGTGAAGCTTCATTTGCTAAAGAAGTCACTGGATTGGCCGGAAAGTTTGCCGAAAACTTTTTGAAATACGCTGACCAAGCCACCACTGAAGTTAAATCAGCTGGTCCATCAGTGTAAGCAAAACAATTTATAGGTTATTTATTCAAATATAGGGTTTGTTAGTGAGCGTGCAATTTCAAATACAAGGTTTGGCAAAGTGTTTAAATGGCTGAGTATTCAAATAAGGTAGTGGCTGAAGCATTCAAATAAGGTAGTGGCTGAAGCATTCAAATAAAGGCTTGTTGATTGACCAGAGAATGGTTTGTTGATTGCCAGAGAATTGTTTGTTGATTGACCAGTCCTATTGGTTTGTTAGACAGCAAATTAAAGGCACGTCAATGATTTGCACATTAGTGTCATCCATTTACACATTAGCACGGGCGGAGTTATTCACCGCACGCTACATGCAGGCCACAAGTACTATCTCCGCTCCATGCCTTTAATTCACATGGTTCATCTCCACTATATAACTGTCCAACAGGCCCTTATTTCCACGTAGAAACTGCTTGAAAATGTCGTCCACTCAAGAGGTTTTAATACACATTGCCAACTCATGGATCGGGTTTTTGATTGGTCTTTTGGCAATCTACAAAATTGCGCAATGGCTTCAGTTCAAATATTTGTCCCACAAGTTAGGATGTGAACCACCAACGTTTGTATCAAGGGATTATATGTTTGGGTTTAAAGCAGCGTACGATCTCTTGAAATCCAAAGAACAGGGATATTTCCCGTATTTTTCGTACGAGCGATTCAATTTGTATGGCTCCGATACCGCATCGATGATGGTTGCAGGATCATCAATGATTGTGACTCGGGAACCAGAAAACATCAAAGCGATGTTGGGGACCCAATTCAACGACTACGATTTGGGAATCCGTCACAAGCAATTTTTTTCGCTTTTGGGGGACGGAATTTTCACTTTGGACAGCAGTGGATGGAAGCACTCGAGAGCAATGTTGAGGCCCCAATTTGCTAGAGAACAAGTGGCCCATGTGAAGATGTTGGAGCCTCATGTTCAGAACTTGACGGCCCATATTAAGAAACATCAAGGCACGGCTTTTGACATTCAAGAATATTTCTTCAAATTAACCATGGACTCAGCCACCGAATTTTTGTTTGGAGAATCGGTTGAATCATTGTGTGACGAAAGCATCAACAAGTACCCCACGGGCCATTGTGACGTCCAGTTGAAACAAGAGTTCCCCAATGCGTTCAATTTGTCCCAGAAAGTCTTGGCTTCCAAGGCAGTTTTGCAGGATCTTTACTTCTTATACAACCCCCGAGATTTCAAAGCTGCATGTCAAACCGTGCATAATTTGACGGATTTTTTTGTCAATCAAGCATTGAACACTTCCACCGAAGATTTGGATAAAAAGCTGCATGGTGGATATGTGTTTTTATACGAACTCGTCAAGCAAACTAGAGATCCCAAAGTGTTGAGAGACCAGGCATTGAACATTTTATTGGCTGGTAGAGACACCACGGCTGGCTTGCTAAGTTTCTCGATCTTTGAGTTGGCAAGGCACCCGGAAATATGGCAAAAATTGACCAAGGAAATCCACGAAACTTTTGGCCATGGAGAGGAGTCAAGACTCGACGAAATCACTTTTGAAGCCTTGAAAAAATGTGAGTACTTGAAAGCTTTTGTCAATGAAACTTTACGAATGTACCCCTCGGTTCCTCAGAACTTCCGAACCGCCAACAAAAACACTTCATTGCCCAGAGGCGGTGGCAAAGATGGAATGTCACCGATCTTTGTTCCCAAACAAACCGTGGTTAGTTATTCGATCTTTTCGACCCACAGAACTGAAAAATACTTTGGCAAGGATGCCCACGTATTCAGACCCGAGCGTTGGTTCGAAGACAGCACCAAGAAGATTGGCTGGGCGTATTTACCGTTCAACGGCGGCCCAAGAATCTGTTTGGGCCAACAATTTGCCTTGACAGAAGCTTCGTACGTTTTGACCCGTTTGATTCAACAGTTCAGCTCCGTCACGTTGGCTGATCCTAACACCCAGTATCCTCCGAAACTCAACTCCCAATTGACGGTTTGTCTTTTCGATGGTTGTAACGTAATCTTCAACTAATGATGAAATTGTATATCATGCCAAATAACATTTATGAACAAAAGGCTTTTTCGATTCTCATTTTTCTCTATTTTGAGTGAAAAAAAAATATTCAATAACAATGAGCACCTGGTCCAATGATGTGCTTATAGATTGTTATAACACCATCCAGTACCAGTCACATGATGCGCCCGACGCATCTGTGGCTGCTCTTGTCAAAACACTCGAGCCTGTTCTCTCACAGATCCTCGTGATGCCTGCAAAACTGGAATCTTCCAAGCAGAGCTTGATCGATAATAAAACTCCAGTGGTGTTTTCTACGGGCGATCTGTTCAAATTGAACGACCACTTCATCGAGAACGCGGTTCTCTTGTCCACGGAGTTGGACCTCAACGAGCTAGTGGCCGCCGAAATGTTGTTTTATGCCAATGATTCTCAATTGAACCCGGATTTCATTGGTGGTGTGAGTTTTCTTGACAGAGGAAGACAAGCTTTCTATCGAAGATGTGAGTATATATTGAACATCTTGGGCTACTTGGTTTCCAAGAAACAATTGGGTCTTGTTGTGCAAGATTGGCGTCAATTTGGTGATAATCTATTGCTGTCGTTCATTAGGATCTACAAAATTGTTGATAATTTGAATGATTTGATCACGAAACAATCCGTTACCGGTAATGTGACCGACAACTTCGCTAGCTCCGTCAGATACTCGAAATCCCAGCTTTTCAATTGCCACGACTTGTTGGGCCAAGTCTTGTTCAATAGTGTTGAAACTTACTTTGACAAATTCGGGTCTTGTGCTTTTTACACCAAGCTTTCTTCCCATTTGTCCTCACACATCGATGACAATGACTTGATTCTTTTGCACTACCTCCCTGGTGTCTTGAACATCGTTTCAAACTTCGATAAACTCCCAGAAATCGAAATCAAAAACTTGCATTCTCAATTATCAACAAATCTAGATAATGATTATAAACTTATATCTCAAGGAGAAGATATTATCGACCTATCAAAGTCCAAAATCAAGAACTTCGAGGTCTTGATCACATTCATCTTCTTGACGAACTTGATTCCTTGGTGCAAACAAGGTCTGAATTATGAAAAATTCAACTTCAACGATGATATTTTATGTTACATACAAATGTGTTTGAACTATGGGGTTTTGGAAAATCTTATGAGAATCACTTATCAAACAGCCAACGACAAGACGATCCAACTGTATGAGCTAAATGGGTTATGTGATTTCAGGGGCTTACTTCAAAGAAACTTTCCTGACTTTCAGTTCATCAAATTTGTCGAATCGGCCAATAACAACAAAACTTCGGATCTTCAACAAAACATCACCTTCCAACACTCGTTTTCACCCAAATTCGAGATCTCAGCCGCATTCAAACATGACTTATTACCGTTTTACTGGCATACGTTCTTGATGAACTTCATTTCTCATGTGGCTATCATACTAACACAATTAAGAGACAGCGAAGAAGATTACTTACTTTCATCTATAAACAAGTACCAAAGAATCTCCAGAGATAGAGATCTCGATTCAATCGGGGATGGGAATTTGAGTAACCGGAATTTGAAACTTAAAAACAGTTTCAACGAATCAAGCACTACTCCAAAATCCAGTTCATTAATCTTGAGTGATAGTGTTGACGATTCAAATGAAGATCAACTCAATTTCAGTGAAATTTACGCAAGAGCCGACTTGGAAAGATTCTATTTATCCTTCATCTACACCTATAATGAGAGACCAGAACTCTGTTCTTTGATTTGGAATGACGAGACCATTAAAAATGAAATGTTGGGATTCATAAATTGGGGTGTCAACAATAATTCGTCACCTTTGATCACAGCAACGTTTTGTTTGTTACTAAGTTCCGTTACTTGCAGAGAAAATGTAGCTTCTACCATCAAAATCTGGGAGATTTTGGTCAATAATAATTCGAGTTTCAAGAAAACAGACTACTCAAAAATAAGCATCGACTCAATCATTGAATCATTAAATTATTACCTCAACTCATTGAATGAAAATTACGAAAATGACTTGAATGCTCAATTGAATCAAAAACAGAATAGGCACGAGCTTTTGTTCAGCCAAAATGGCGACAACAGAAACCACTCCAACAAAATCATCATCCAATTATCTGAAGATTCGACCATTTTCATCTCTGGTTTCGTGATGCTTATATCTTCCATCGTTGACAAAATCAACGATGGCTCAGAAAGATCAACAGAAATCCGTCAAAATTTGTTCAACCGATTCAGACCAGTCATTGTTGGGTTCTTGAAATTCGATAATTTGCTGATCAACTCGCAGTTGTCTAACGCCAGATCAACCGAAACTCCGGTTGTTTTCATCGATGAAGCCAATAGAAGCTCATTGGTGAATCTAATGTTGCATTTGTTGGAAACATTTGTTGATTCGTATGGTGAATACGGTTTGCGGTATGAAATTTGGGAACTTCTTGACAAGTGGATGTTCCATCAACTATTATTCGAAGAGTCCAAGCCCAACAATCAGTCCACAAGTACATTCTCAGCTGATCGAGCATCGGTTCTCTCGAATTCAAATGCAGGCCCAATGTCTGGTGGTCCAGTTTCCAACGACAAGAATAAACAGATGTTCCATCCCGTCAACATCAACACAGCCTTCAAAGTCAATTTGATTAATCTTCCCAATGTCACCAATTTCGTGGGACTCGTTAAGGCTTTATTGACACCTTCGAAGATGGAAACCAGCTCTTTATTTTTGAAATTGCAGTATCCCGCAAATCTTGGATATGGTTATAGAGCCAATAACCAAATAGGAGTTTGGCCGTACATTGAGTATATCATTCTCGAGATCTTGGGTAACTCTACTCTGTTGAGAGAAGAAACAGTCAAAACATTCTTACAGGGCCAAATCACATCTTTGATATTGACATCTTTAAAAGAAGTTGATTGGAAGTTCTTAATGCAAACTTTACCATTTATTTCAACGAAAAACGATTTCGATTTCCTGAAATACATTGGTGATGGGTTGAACCTTGATTTATTCATAAAATTGCATCATTCGATCGCAGTTTTGAACTACTTATACGAAGAGAAAGCATACAAAGCTGTGTTTGAAATAATCCACAAGGAAGAAAACGAAGCATTGGCGCTCAATGCCTTGAACATCTTGAAAGAGATGTTGGATGCCCAAGAACAATTCCACGGATCTTTTGCTCCAGTTTTGAAAGCAGACACTCAGATCACGGCCAACCAATTCACCAAGAACCTGGCACCTCTGAGTCAGAGTGCATTGAAGATGATTCTGTCGGCCACGAGAGCCAACTCAACAAGCAGCTTGATCAGTGCTTCAACAGTCAGTATGATGAACAATTTGAACATTTATTATCCCAGCCGGTTCAACGATATCAGTTTTTTGAGCATCTTGAGCTACAACACGGCCATGATTGTCAAATTGGGGTTGCTTGTCAACAGCGATAATGCTGATATTGTCAAGATTTGTTTGAATCTTTTGCATCAGGTCAATCAGAAATACTACCTTTCCAGCAATGACGATAACTTGTTATTGAAAAACAAACTTTTGACCTTATACGTTAGCAGTGAAGAAAGCAGTGAACTCAAGTATAGTTTCATCAATCAATTCACTCATGGTGATATTGACACCAAATTTAGCATATTGCAATTTTTGATTGATGATTTGAACAAATCAAATGGTGCAGCCTGTCTCACGCATTTCGTGTTGGGTTATGAGATCAAAGGAAACTATCTTATTCTCCCTGAAGGCTCAGATACTGAAGCATTCATCGGACATTTGATCTACTGTCTCATGGTAAGTTTTAAGGCCATTTCGATTATTGACTACAACAACGGGATAAACATCATCGATTACAACTCAACCAGATTGTCGTCGTTGATATTGGAGATTCTCCACAAACTATGTGGAGCAGTCATCACATCTAGCATAACGTTGCAATTATTGAGAGATTTTGTTATGGAAGAACATAATTTATTCGAACAACTCATTGAATATCATATAAAAGTGGACTCCCAAACGATCTGGAACAAATCCAAATTCAATGGGCAACTTCCAAATGACTCCAATGGCTTTGTCAATGATAGCTTGTCGACTCTCACATTCTTTGAGTTTTTCAAGATGAGAGATTTTATCATCAAATATTTGACCATTGAATTCCATAATTTGTCTCAAGAAGGATCGATATACAAGAAGAATCAATATTTAGAGTATTTGATCAACGGGGATAAGTTCTTGAATGAATCACATCGAATTCTTAACTTTTTGGATATACTCAATTTCAAATTCTCCCAATTCGAACAGTTTAGTTATCAAAAGTATCAGAATTTGAACCTCAACTTGATCCATAATGAAATCCGGAGCAAGAGCGTGCAAGGAGGCCACCAAGATGTTGGTATAATGGACCAGATGGTGGATAATGGCATCTTTGAGAAATTGAGTAACATCAGAGATTTCGATCCACAACAGCTTGATGGAGTTAAATCATACTTGACCAACTTCGTGTTGAATGAGAATCTCAATAACCTCCAACTAGGATATTTGCATTCCTGGGTGCAACTCATTGAAGTGATGATAAATGATGGAAACATGAGTAAAGAGAAAAACCAGAATTTCATTTTGGAGATCTTATCGAGTATCTTGCCAAAGATCAACGAGTTTTTCGATCAAAACAGCAGTTTCAGTGAAGAGTTGATTTCACTTTGTGTGATTCTATTTGACTATTATGAGGACGATAATTTGTTCATCGAAAGACTAGTCAATTTGTTTTCAACATGTTACAAAGGAGTGATTAGTAGTAATTCGACCATTGAATTGAGAAATGATTTGTACATCATCATGAACAACTTCATGCAAAAGAGCTTCAAGCAAAACAACGAAAGATTATTGAAGAAAATCATTGAGATATTGAATAAGATTGATTTGAATTTTTTGGCGATATTATGCAATGATGCAATAATCAATGAAGGGTCTATTCGAGTCACGTCCGTGATCCTCTTGGAATCGATCATCCATTTGTTCAACAACTTCGACAACAGCTTCATCATCGATAAATTGGTCAAAAACAATTGGCTTCTATTGATCATTCGAAGTATCAAGAGAATCGATGAGATGTTCGATGATGAAATCAAAGATATATCTGTGATTCTATACGAATTGGTCAATTTCAAGTCGGTGATCAATCTCTTGATTCGGGTGGGCCAAGTGAGAACAGGATCCTCATACTTGATCCAAAGCGAATTGTTTGCAATTCTAAAACAATCTAAATTCTTCAACATAGATCCAGATCTTGGAATAAATCTCAAGGTGAACGAGATCACCAAGATCAATTTATCTATCAACTCGAACATGGGATTTGTCAATTACTACGAGTTCCTCATCCCAACATTCAAGTTGATTTCGATTCTATTGATATCCATGGGTCCCAACTATAAGCCCAGTAAAGTTCAGGGGAAGAAGTTGATGCAGCACTTTACGAAATTGAGAACCAGCATCATCAAAAAGGATATTCTCATCCACAATAATAGGATCTCGTACCAGTATGAGAAAGAGCTCACGGAGTTGATGAACCAGTTTGTGTTGATCGACTCTTTGGTTGAGAGTTGACAGGATAAGTGTGTAGTATGTACTGGCAATGAACGAACAAAATGAACAAAGAATGAACAAACACCAAAAAACAACGAACAAACACCAAACAACGAACAAACACCAAAAAACGAACAAACACCAAAAAACGAACAAACACCAAAAAACAAACAACCATCAAAGGTTTCAGATAGAGGCTGTGAATCAACAATCGAACCTCGAACTCAAAACATATCAAAAGAGGCCACAGACGTGCTGGCCAATCCTCAATGGTCTCACAATAATCAGTTCGAGCCCACGTTTTTATCGCACTACAAAACATATATAACCAGTTTTCCTCCCTGTAAATCCATTTCCAGAAATTTTCGAATTTGTTTGGGTGATTGGATAAACGACTTTTTACATCGCCAATCCAACCAGAGTTTCCATCAGAGTGAGTAATGTCCAAAAGCCCCGAACCTACTGGCACGAATTTGAAACCTAAGATGCTTTTTGGTACTAAGCTTGATCAGCAAATCTACGAACCTTGGAAGAAATATTATCTCGATTACAGCCACTTGAAACGGTTGTTGAAGGAAAACGTCATTCTTCAAGATAGCTGGAATGACAAAGACGAACAGACGTTTGTGAGTGCTTTGGATGAGAATTTGGAGAAGGTTTATACTTTTCAACATGAGAAGTATGATGAATTGAATACTCAATTGAATAATTTGCAGTATAAAGCTCAATCTGCTGATACAAAGTTCGACTTGAATGGGTTCCTTTCCAAGCTTGACGAGATTCTTGCTTTGGCCCAGCAATTGGATCATTTCCAGCGATTGAATTACACTGGCTTCATCAAAATCGTCAAGAAACACGATAGATTACATTCCCAGTATTCGGTCAAACCGTTACTCAATGTTCGTTTGAAAAACTTGCCATTTCATTCAGAAGATTATAGTCCTTTGTTGTACAAAATCAGTGCTTTATTCCAATTCTTGAGAGAAAATTACGATGTCAATCAAAACTTGAGTAAATTATCAAGTTTTAACGATAATGATACTTCGAATTATCAGAGCTTCAAGTTTTGGATTCATCCTGATAATTTGATGGAAGTCAAAACTACCATTTTGAGACATTTACCGGTTTTAATCTTTAATTCGAATGGAACTGTTTCTGGAACTGGGTTCAATGATGAGGATGACGATGACGACGACGATGACGACTACAACGAATCTTCTGGTATGAGTGACAAGCACGACCCCACTGTGAATTGTCTTTATTTTGACAACCAACACTTTGACATTTACAACTCAAAATTGACAAAACAACAAAACTCGTCGACTTTGAGAGTCAAATGGTTAGGAGACTTGAAAAAGGCCAAAAATATATCAATGGAAAGAAAGAACTTTGATCCTTCATCTGAAAATTATAACATCAACGAAAAGGTTTTGATTAAACCAAAAAACATGAATTCTTTACTCCACAATAAGTTGACGTTTTTGAAGAAAAAATCCCTGGATGAAACTCAAATATTCAAAGACTTTGCTGATTTCATTCACGAGAACAGTTTACAACCCACATTGAGAACTGTCTATAAGAGAAACGCATTCCAAATACCTGGCGATGATAAAATCCGAATCACCATTGATAGTGACCTCTTGTTCATTCGAGAAGATGCTTTTGATTCCCAAAGACCTATAAGAGATCCTGAATCTTGGCATAGAACTGATATTGATTCCAATCCCAACTATGAGAAATTCTTGCGTACTGGAGAGTACAATAAATTTCCTTATGCAGTTATGGAAATCAAAGTCAAACGTTTTAGCTCCAACAAAAAAATTCTTTGGATAGATGACTTGATCAACAGTCATTTAGTTAAAGAAATTCCCAATTTTTCCAAGTTTATTCATGGAATAGCGTCATTGTTTTTGGAAGACGATAATTTGGATAATATTCCCTTTTGGTTCAACGAATTGGAACAAGATATCAAGATTGATCCTAGACAATATTTCACCGAAAAGAAGGAGTCATTCACTAAAGAAAGTGATAATGATAATTTAAACAAATTCAAATCAATGGTTAGTAACTCGAACAATTTGAATTTAAGAAAGTCTTTCAGTGGAGCGTTATTGATGGACGAAGAAACATCCACAGGAATCAGTGGCCAAAGTATCGCAGAAGAAGGAAGATCTCGGATCATTCGACAAAACATCGACGAGGAATCAGAAGATAACGAAGAGGAGGCAGACGAAAGTTCTGAAGATTACGAACCAGAATTAGGAACTGTTGACCAATCAGCAACTGGAGTCAAACTAGACATTGACTCGGAGGATGAAGAAATCGAATTACCACCCGGAGTTATCAAGCCAGAAAGCTATATCAAGAATGCAGGCCCTCTCAAGATTGAACCCAAGGTATGGTTGGCAAATGAACGAACATTCAATCGATGGTTACATGTGACCACGTTATTATCGTCAATCACGTTCATTATCTATTCGTCTGCCAATAAAGCCAACAATTACCAATTGTCCAACTATTTGGCGTATGGATACTTTGCATTGACGATGTTCTCTGGAATTTGGGGATACTTTATATTCATGAAAAGAAGAGAAATAATCATGGAAAGAGATTCGAAGCATTTAGATAATATGATTGGCCCGTTGATTGTGGCAGGAGGATTGATTGTGGCATTGATTTTCAACTTCAGTTTCGGGTTGAAGAAACTCTACCAAAAGCAAGAAGTGATTGAGTTTCTAGAATTGCATCCTTTCCACCAAAAACTCCATAGGTTTATTGCTGAAACGGTTTTTTAGTCAAATATATAATTTCCGCCTCTTGTACACGACCCGTGGTTCGCGATCCAAAAAAATGTTGAACCTGGTGCAACAACAGAACAAATATCATGAGCAATATATCCTTATACACCATAACTGCGTGTCTAATATTGGACAGTGAGGGGAAGAGAGTGTATGCCAACTACTACCAGACCAATGAGATCCACAGCGAGTTGAAAACATTGAGCCAGCAGCAAGAATTCGAGAAAAAGTTGTTTGGAAAAATCAATAAATTGAATCAAGATATCCTATTATTCAATTCAAGTTTGATAGTTTATAAGCAAGTCAATGACTTGATTTTCATAATAGTTGGAAACATGGACGAAAACGAGTCGTTGATCTATCAGTTATTGTCCAACTTGTATGAGAGTTTGAATATCTTATTGGATAACACGTTCGACAAATTGACGGTATTGGACAAATACGATATGTTGAGTCTTTGTATCGATGAAGCTATCGATGATGGGATCATTTTGGAAATGGATTCCGCCACATTAGTCTCTAGAGTCACGAATCCTCCAAGTAATTTGATGTCCCAAGAGTTGAACTTGAACAAAATCGACTTATCAGAGAAAGGGTTATTCAATGCATTGTCATTTGCTTCAAAGAAGATTGGTGAAAGATTACAACAAGGTTTATAGGCAATTGAATTCTTCATATAATACATACGAGATAAATTAAACAGGTCGCAGTTTTTCAAGAGAAAAAACTTTTGTTTTTGATCAATGGAGGATTCATTTCACTTTGCATTACTTAGAGTATCGATAATACAGCTTCTCAAAGCCCATGGGTTTGACCGGTGCAAACCCAGTACTCTTAACACCATTACCGACCTATACATACGAATGTTGAATGCATTGATACGAAAATCCCAAGCATTCAGTAATCTCAGAAACGACAGTGTCAAGTCCATCGATGTACTACAAGGAATGATGGAAATGGGCCTAATAACCCGGGGAAATGACATTTACAGTACCAAAAGCGTGGAAGGGTTCCACAATTGGCTCAAATCGTTGAGATACGAGACCATTCAAGCTATCAATCAAGTGCCAGATACTCTCAAACAAATAATAGTGGAAAATCGAAAATTCAAGAGTGACATAAATGACCAACATGAGAAACAAAAGAAGAAGCAAGATTTCTTCAACAACTTCGGACAAGGAAGTATGACGTTAGACGATGATGATAATGAACAAGATTTGGATATTCCATTAAATTGGTTGGATTATTTGATGGAGAAAGATAGTCGATTCAGCAATAAACACTTTGAAAATACTAGCTTAAACCCAACAAACATAGACGGAGATTATTTAATTGACTCAACAACAGAGCAATTGAATCAGTTCTTGCCGATTAATGTAAAATATGAAGCAATAGATAATGAAATGTAGAAATGAGTTTAATCCCAGTATGTTACCCAACAAATGCAAGAAAAGAAAAAAAAGAAAACCCACTTTTGAGTCTAAATTCAGTAATCAAGATCGGCCATTCTATTGTTTTTGGATATTTTCAACGTATCAAACCCATGCTTTATCCGTAATTTGACTCAATGGGGTAATAATTAAAAAGGAGTAGCTACTTTTAAAAATACGCGTCTCTAAATCACGTAACTCAATATAAAAAGTGTATCACGCATCCTATTCCACCTTTTTGAGATAGTTTATTGACGATGATGGTTAATCAAAACTTGAACTTACAGTTGAAACTCAACAAGTCTTTATCGAACATTCTGGATAATGGTCCTTTCACTCCACTAGATCAAACAATGAGAACTCCAATTGAGCCTCCAAATGGATTTGGTCAATTTGGCTATCAGCAGTCGTATTTTGCACAACAACAGCTGCAGCAACAACAACAACAACAGCAACAACAACAAGCAAGCCAGATCTACGGCAATCCTAGATACAACGAGTCCGATGATATTTTGACGGATGTTGATGATTCCAACAAAGGAACAAAGACTTATACTTTAAATTTCACCACCAATTTTGATCATTTGGTCATGCAAGTATACAACAATATTTTATCTTTGCCCACCACAACCCCATTTTCGGGCACCATTCCACCGAGCGGATTGGTAGGAAAGGTTGCTAACGAGATGATGAATACTTTGATGGTGACCACGGCATCTAACAATGCTCCTGTTTATGATCAGCAACAAATACTAAATCGGGATATGTTGAATAATATCAATTACCACCCAATCTTCTTGCAGTTGATAAGGAAAAGATTGATTGAACTATGTTCAAACAAAACGTCATTGAATAAGTTACCGTTATCAACATCCATATCAGTTGGGAACCCCAGTTTATCAAATACAACCATCAATGCCAATCCATATAATAATAATGTTAGACAATCATCGATATCCAATCTTTCCCTCACGGAATTGAACATCAACCAATTCCATGAAAATAAGACCAGAAATCCCAGTTTCAACAATTTAAGAAAACAATCATTGACTCGAAATAATAGCTATAGTAGTCAATCTGGAACCAATAATACGGGAAATTGGCTTCATGTGGGAAATTTGAGCACCATAAGACACCCCAACGAGTCCACCGAATCATTGCAATCAATGCAGGATTATGTCCCGCAACCATTTATCAATAGATCAGGAAATACTAGTACTACGCCCACTAGTCAATCTTTTGGATTCAATAATATGATGATGGATTATCAAACGCCTCCAGGCTCCAACAAGTCGTCGTTTTCCTCGCCTTCTTCGGCAGGCAACAACGTGCAAATCATCCAGAATCCATTACCTCCTAACCAGATCTTGAATTCTCAGGAATACGATGAGTTCAATTTTGGCGATGCCCGTTCAAGATCATCGAGCAATTCTTCCAGATTCAGCAAACCCTTGACGATAAACACCGACAACGCCAACATCCAAGCATTGAACAGCTTGAACGGAGGCTGTGGTGTTTTGGATTCTCCATTTATGTCTGCAACAACCCCATCGGACCTGATGAATGGATTCCCAATTGAAGACCAAAAATCTTTGCCTGCAAAGATCAGTTTGAGCGAAAAGAAACGGGATTCTTTGAAACTCAAACGAGGAATCCATTGAACACGTCCATGAACCTTATGATTCTGCTATTTATTTCTTTTCTTGTACCATAGATGCTGTATAGACTTTATAAATACAACGCGGTTTTTGTTTGACAAACATCATGAGCAAGGTTAATGCCCTAATTAATCTGTTTGTTAAGAACCCCACGTCCGTGGTATTGGCCAACGAGAGTCTCATGCTGTTGTACAACACGTTCCGAATTGACCCCCATGATTTTCTTCCCATTTCCAAGCCCAGCCACGTTCGGAAAACTCCTTTTGAATTCTTCACCTCTTTTAATGCCAATGGTTCTTATATAGAGAATCCTCGATTATCGGTGACGAGATTGTTGTCTGACAGTTGGTGCGAGCTTCGTGAGTACTACAAGATCTACTCGGGCTCCCCTGTCGAGGCCAAAACTCGGGCTTTGTCTCTAGGAACTGCCTATCATGAGGAATTGGAATCGGAGTCTTTTGAAGTGATCGCCATTGAAAGTTTCGAACAAGTGCTTCACCGTGTATTTGGCTCGCCACTGACTTTGAGTCCTGAAAGCGTGTTGGGCAACGATTGGGTTGAAAGTGGTCTCATGAGGCTTTACAATCTTTTAATCAAATCGGAAACAAGAGAGTTACTCGTGCATAATTATCTTGATTTGGACAGCAAAACGTTGCAGTACACTCCCGAGTCGGTCTTGATAAGCGGTATCATCGACTATTTGCAGTTGGTGAACGTCAATGATCCCAACGATTTCTCCATGTTCGAGGAAATTGGGACTCTTGTTGATTTACCAGTCAATCAAACATTGGATCTCGAGTCGTTTCTCAGTTCCGTCGAGCAAATCACGTCCTCGTACGCCAAAGATTACAAGCTAAAGGTCACAGATGTGAAAACCCGAAGATCCAATTCAATCCCACCCCAAAAATCAGTGCTAAAATCGGCCTATTTGCAAGTATCGTATTATAAAGAATTCTTCGATCGATTATCAAACGATGCTTCTCGTACGTATGAGTTGTTGTGCCACAATGCTGAGAGAAGACACTGTGATTTGGATACGCCAATAAGCCCCATAATAGTGTTCAGTCTTCTACGAAAGTATCCTCAAGTCCTACTCACCGACTTCACCAAATTGGCAAATGGTGAACGTTTGGGGTTCGAACCTTTTGATACTCAAATTGCAGTCATCTCACAACAAGGTTATGACTTCAGTCGGTGTTTCACTGAAGAAGATATTGCGTTCTTGAACGAAACCGAAAACTTTGATTATGATTTAATCCTCAATCCACTGATTCTTAAGCATTGGAAAACTCCTGTCACCTTGAGATATTTTGCAGCTCGAACTGCACAATTCTACCATATATTCCACAGGTTCACCTCCAACGCGTTGTCAGTGGAATATCATAATGCCCTAACGAAACATCTAATCAAAAGTATCGACTACGAATATAAACCCCAAGAGTTGAACCGTTCAATACAACACGCCTCGGACTTCTGGAGTGGAAGAAATAAACCGCTGTTCACTCGGGATAAGAAGAAATGTGACTACTGCGATTTCAGCTCCAAATGCATGGTGCCCAACCAACAAATGAAATCATTTGGTATTGAATTGAACCATTTCTTGAATTCGTGAATGTAATCCATCATCAAAATTTGTCAACAAACGAAAAAATTGTCAACCATTCTGCAGACAGGTGTTCGATTTCTGGGAGTCGTTTACCCCTTACATCTATGGATGGCATGCAAGTGGAGATAAAGTCCCAATATCTACGAGTTATCAAATGGAAAATGTGTATTAAATATTGAGTGAGAGAAAACTTTTCATGTCTCACTCCCAAAACTATCAATTTATACAACGGGCCGGGTAACCTACACATCCATTCGATTGGGTCGTGAATCGGAAGCAGGGTTGAAGGTTCTGGAAAACTCCAACGCTAAATGGGCCTTCAAAGATACCATTTTCGAACCGAAACTCGTGCCACAATAACTGCATCGAAGGGGAGTTGTTTTGAGTAAATTTTCCACATGCAATTGACTCAGAGTATCATCGTCACTTGAATAATCAGTGTCATCATCATGGAACGAATCGAAATCGACAAAAAACGGCGTATTGAACGAATTGTAATGCTTCTTATTCTTGAGTCTTGGAGAGTGGAAATCTTTGGTGAGAACATGAATGTGAAGATTACTTAAAGACGGAATCGAATGTATTCCACACTTTATGAAGTCATTTTTGAACCGATTCATCGACGACATCTCGAACGCAATCAAGCCACACTCAGCCATATCTTCAACGATCAATTGTTTGGTCATTTCCACGTAATCCTTCAACAGATGACGGAATCTGCTATTTTGAAGAGCTCTCACAGGAGGCAAACGAGTAAATTCATTTGACTTAGGAATCACCAAATAATGTCGTACTGATTTGGGGAACTTGTCCTTTATGATAAGCACGTGTTCATCATCATAAACCCGGATATTCTCGTCCACCAAATCGGGTCGATCTATATACCTTTGAAACACCTGTTGAAAACTCATGCTCAAAAATTTTATATTAAAACCTCTACACCACTACATTACTCAAATCTACACTTTTCTCTTTCTAGGAGTACTCACCAGTTTGGTGGGCTTGAGCCCAGAAGCACTTGGCGCCGCCAGCACGTGAGTGTCGTCGTCCTCTTTGGCCTTCTCTTCGATCTGTTCATTGCTGTTCAATTTGGCTTGTTTCAATTCATTGATAAACCATACAACTGATCCATAGAGTAAAACACTGATCACCAATAGATTGACGAAATGAATCGACCCCGACAAGAAAATCAACGCAACCAACGAGATGATCAACAAGATAAAGCTTGCGTGTGTGGCCTTAATCAACGCCGGAGTGGTTCCTGGCGTGAATACTGACTCCCATAGTTCAACAAAGAAGCTCATTATCAGCCAAATTGCATTGAGATTTTTCGCGCAAAGTTTGAAAAAAAGTCACCAGAAAAAAATTCCATACAATAAGAACAAATGGCAACCATAGACGATTCATTTATCAGCGATGATGAGGAAGAATACTGTCCGTTATGTGTGGAGGAGATGGACATCAGTGACAAGAACTTCAAGCCGTGTCCGTGTGGATACCAGATCTGTCAGTTTTGCTATAATAATATCAAACAGAGCCCCGAATTGAATGGGAGATGTCCAGGATGTCGAAGACTCTATGATGACGCCAGCGTGGAATACAAAACCATCACGCCCGAGGAGTACAAGCTGCAGCAGTTGAGAAAGGAGAAGCGAGAACGTGACAAGAAACAACGGGAAAAGGAAAAGAAAGAAAACGAATTGGCCAACAAGAAACACTTGGCGGGCATTCGAGTTGTTCAGAAGAATTTGGTGTACGTCACGGGGCTCAATCCTCCTTGTAACCCGGAGGATCTCCATTCTATCTTGAGATCTGATAGGTACTTTGGCAGATACGGGAAGATTCTGAAGATTGTGGTCAATAAAAAGACTCCGAATCCCGCCACCGTGACTCATAGACATTCCAATCCAGGATTAGTGGTTTATGTTACGTTTTCCAAGAAAGAGGATGCTTTGAAATGCATTAATGACATGGATGGCTCCATTTTAGACGGGAAAATATTGAGAGCTGCTCATGGAACAACTAAATATTGTTCCTCTTATTTACGAGGACATCCATGTCAAAATCCAAATTGTATGTTTTTGCATGAGCCAGGAGAAGAAGCAGACTCCTACACTAGGAAGGATTTGTCCACTCAACAAGGTATAAAAATGGGAATGATGAATAGGGTTTCCAGTAACAGCAATTTCGATCATCATAATCCAGAGTTATCTAACGAAGAAGATGTTGACGACAGTCAGGCCAACGTCAGCCAACTGAGTATCAATCCATATATGAACAAGTCCAATGATAGTCAAAGCAATTTAGCTCAAGTCCTGCAGGAACCTTCTTTGCCAGTGACAGCACATTGGGCAAAAACATCTAATGTTTCCCCCAGCGTCAATAATAACGTGCCCTTGGCCAACACTTCTGCATTTCCTACTTTGAGTGAAGTTTTGAAAGACCAGAAACCCACTACACCCACCAAAATCCAGAAAAAGAAGAAGAAAGATGTCAATGATGAGGGTGATATTTCCGAAGAAATCGATAGCAAATTCATGACAGATATGATAAATGGATTGAAAGATTTAATAGACAGAAAGGAACCATTGAACGTGAAGTTGAGTGCTGAATTCGTCCAAAATAACAGACCGGTATTGCCTTTATTCCAATTTAATAAGAATCTTCCAAGAAATCCAAACATGGATAATACTACTGAAAAGCTTACCAATAGAAAGATTGTTGAGACTTACATATTGAGACCAATCAAAAACTACCATTTGGCTTATCAAAACCACCCAATCGTCCAACAACAGCTCTTGTTACAGCAACAACAGCAACAAAAGATGACAATTGATGCCACTCAACAGCAGCAACAACAACAGCAACAACAACAGCAACAACAACAGCAACAACAACAACAACAACAGCAACAACAACAACAGCAACAACAACAACAACAACAACAACAGCAACAACAACAACAACAACAACAACAGCAACAACAATTGCTCTTGTTGCAACAGTTGCAAAACCAAAGGCCTCAGCAAGAATCTTTAAGCCAGGGACACGTTGTAGCTGGCCAACAACAAACTCCCCAACAGCTTCACCAGCAACCGCATGTTAGACCCAAAGTTCATGGCCAAACCCCCGTGACTTCATCAGCACTTCCTGTTCACAACGGAGGTATTCCTGTTGGTGCTGCTCCGCCCGGATTGGTCACCACGAACTCATCAAGCTCACAATTATTAACTCAATTAATGAGTGGTAAAAGATAATTTATATACATGTCAATCTATTTACAGGTTTGTCACTCTTTCACATTTATTACAGAGCTCATCCTCTGTTTCTGATACGTATTTCCAGCATCTCGGACACTTATGATGATCAGAGTATGTGGTGAAAACTTCAACATCGTCTGATTCGATTTTGGCGATATATTTTTCAGGAACTCCAAAATGGATATGGGACACCAAGAAGAAGTCTTCAAGTTGTTCCTTGTTTGCTAAAACCGACGGATTGGTGGTTTGGATCCAAAGATCGAGTTCCAAGCTCTTCTTAAACACATTGTCTTTTCTCAACTGTTCGAACTTGGCGAATACCTTTTCCCGTAACTGCATCAACAAGCTAAATTGGCTTTCGATTTCGGGTTGTTGATAGGAATCTGGTAATCTGAAATACGAATAAGGAAGTCTGAAGGGAGAAATATCTGCTGGTTCAAAGATGTGTCTACTCTCTAGCCATACTTCTTGCGTAAGATCAGGGAGTATTGGTGCCAATATTGAGACGTATGTTCTTAAAACCTCCCGCAAAACAAATTGAATGTTTTGGCGTTTGATAGACGTCAACGACTCAGTATATAAGCAGTCTTTTGATATATCGAAATAGAACGAGGACAAATCATTATTCATATGATGATTGATGTCTTTGATAACTTTCTGGAAGTTATACTCCAGATAATTTTCTTGCGCTTGAATTTGCAAGGTTTTCAAATTGGATAACAAAAACTTATCCAAATTACTCAAATCAGAGTAGTTGGTAGTTATTGTCCCTTTGCTGAGGTTCCCGAGAATAAACTTGAAAGTGACTCTCAACTTTTTCAAGTTATCCAACACTCTTTTGAGAATCTCATTGCTGATTGAAATGTCATTCACGTAATTCGAGGACAGAATCCATAATCGTAACCCATCGATACCTAGTCTGGGCACTCCAATCTTCATGTTCCCGTTGATCAAGTCGATTGGTGCAATCACATTTCCGAGAGATTTGGACATTTTGTCGTTATTCTTGTCCAAAATGAACCCATGAGTGACGATTTTTTTATATGGACTTACGCTTTGGAATTTCCCGTTCTGCCCTGTGGAAATAACCTTATTTAATAGTGAGCTTTGGAACCATCCTCTGTGCTGATCACTTCCTTCGAGATACACGTCTGCAATTGCTCCATTTAAAGTTGTCCAACTGGTTCCCGAATCGAACCAAACATCCATGGTATCTTTGCTCTTCAGAAATTTGGAAAGTTCCATTTTATTTTTGCTGATATAGTCTTTGGGTAACCAAATGTCAATGTCATCGCTGAACCATTTGTCTGTCCCGTGTTCGTCAATCTTCTCTATAGTATGCTCTATCAAATCATACAATGGCTCGCCTTCATAATAAATGATGGGCAATGGTACTCCCCAGGCTCTTTGCCTCGAAATACACCATTCAGTTCGATTGTTGATGAAAGATTTGAGCCTATTGATCCCATTTTCAGGAATAAACTTGACTGATTCCAACGCTTCCACCGTAGTTTCTCTAATTTTGTCCACATTGATGAACCATTGAGGTGTTGCTCTTTGAATAACAGGGGTTTTTGATCTCCAATCATACGGATAATTGTGCATAAACTTATAATCAACTGCATGAATGATGCCCTTGGAACGATAGATTTTCAAGCATTCTTTGATTGTTTCCATACGATTTACCGGAGTATTTGGGTACTCGTGATCGAGCAAACGACCTTCATCGTCAACGATTGAATCTATTTCCAATCCGTGTTTCAATCCCAATAGGTAATCCTCCATTCCATGCCCTGGAGCAGTATGGACCAACCCGGTACCACTGGTGTTGTTCACGTGATCCCCGTGTATCACAGGACATTCTTGGTTGTAGAGATTGAAGTATTTGAATTTGAGCAATTCATCCGTTGCAATACTTTCGATACGATAATTCTCGGTGTTAGGAATCGTCTTGGCCAAATCTTTTTGCACCACTAGTGATTCTGAAGGACCTACAAGTTTAACATACTCAAGATCTGTGTTTATGCTAATGGCTTTGTTCCCCAATAAAGTCCATGGTGTTGAAGTCCAAATCAACAAATAGGTATTTGGATGGTGCACGACCGGGAATTTCACAGTGATTGCAATCGAATTGTGTCTTTTATACTCTAGCTCGGCTTCTGCTAATGCGGTCTTGGTATCACACCCATACCAAACTGGTTTCATTTGTCTGCTTAATAAATTGTTCTTTATTAATTGGTTGAATACTTTTAATTGGTCCACCTCATACTCATGGTTCATGGTCTTATAGATGGTGTGCCAGTCCGTCATGATACTGAACTGCTTGAACTGCTTCATTTGCTGGGAAATCATCGAATTAGCCATTTCTCTGGATTTCTCTCGAATAACCGAAGCAGAATATTCAGGCTTACTGACTTTTAATTCGATAGGAAGCCCGTGGCAATCCCACCCAGGCACATAATCGATTCTCTTGTTGTTGTAGAGCATCTCGTACCTGTTGATGATGTCTTTCAACACCTTATTTAGTGCATGGCCAAGATGTAAATCACCGTTTGCATATGGAGGACCGTCGTGTAAAATGAAGGGTACCTTGGCATCAGACCGTTGTTCAAGGTATAATTTCGAGGTCACGAGATCCTGGATACTCAGAGCATCGTTCCCACTCGGTATTTTGGGACTGAACGTGGTCTTTGGTAAATGTAAAGAGCCTGAATAGCAACGTTTAAAACGAAGCATTTGATAAGTCAAAATGCGAAATGCAAATCAATACAAAAATTTTTCACTCGTTTATATAAATACAATTTTTTATATTCATTAGAAAATAAATAAATAAATAGACATTTGGGATATTTGATACTTAATCATGAAACTTAGGCAATGTTTTTAACCATTTCAATGTATTTTTCAGTGGAGAAAGATTTTGGACGTTCAATTGGTAAACCAATACCTCTGTCTAAGATCAATTGAGGTAAGACACCGAAAGCTCTAGAAACACCAAATAAGACAGTGTAGAAGGATTCTTCAGTTAAACCGTAGTATTGTAATAAGACACCGGAGTGAGAATCGACATTTGGCCATGGGTTCTTGGTTTTACCGTGTTTGGTTAAGACACCTGGAGCAACTTCGTAGATGTTAGAAACCAATTTGAATAATTCATAATCTGGCATATGTTTCAAAGCAAATTCTCTTTGAGCAGTGTATCTTGGATCGGTCTTTCTTAAGACAGCGTGACCGTAACCTGGAACAACTCTACCTCCGTTAAGGGTATCCCACAAGTATTTTTCAATGTTTTCCTTGGAGTAATCACCGTTTAATTCTTCTCTCATTTTGAATAACCATTCTAAAACTTCTTGGTTAGCTCTTCCGTGTAATGGACCAGCTAAACCGTTCAAACCAGCAGCCAAAGATAAGAATGGAGATGATAAAGCAGAACCAACCAAATGAGTGGTGTGAGCAGAAACGTTACCACCTTCGTGATCAGAGTGGATAGTCAAGTATAATCTCATTAATTCAACAAATTCTTTGTTTTCACCAAAACCTAACAAGTTAGATAAGTTGGCAGAATAATCTAATGAAGAGTCAACTTGACCTAATTTACCATCATGGAAGACATTTCTATAGATTCTAGCAGCAATATTTGGTAATTTGGCCAATAATTCAATAGAATCTTCATAAGTGTATTCCCAGTATTTTGATTTATGGACACCTTGAGCGTAAGCTTTAGCAAATTGAGATTCGGATTCTAAAGCAGTGACAGCAATGGAGAATTGAGCCATTGGGTGTAAGTTAGAAGGAGATCTGTCAATTAAATCTTCAACATGTTTTGGTAAAGCAGATCTAGCAGCTAATTCTTCAGAAAGAGCTTTGGTTTGGGCTTCAGTTGGAACTTCACCAGTTAATAATAACCAGAATAAAGCTTCTGGTAAAGGTTCGGATCCACCTGGAGCTTTTGGTAATTCGTTTTGAATATCTGGAATAGTTCTACCTCTGAATCTAATTCCTTCAATTGGATCTAAAACAGAACCTTCCCAAACTAAACCTTTGATACCTCTCATACCACCATAAGCTTGTTCCAATAAAACTTCACCAATGACAGTTTTACCATATTCTTTCTTTAATTGTTTAACTTCTTCAGCTTTTTCAGGCAAGATTTCGGCTAATCTTTGTTTTAAAGTTGGTTCAGCAGTTGAATAACTTCTTAAACTGTTGATTAAAGTTGCTTGTAATTTGGTTGATTTCTTAACAGAGTTGATCAAAGACATTTTTGGTTGTTTTTTTGACTAAAAAAGTTTACTACCACTTTTTCAGTTTTATGGATATCTCAGTGTTTAAATAGTTTTTGAAGTTGGAATTAAGCCAATCAAATTTTTCTCCATTGTTGCCTAACTGTTCATGAAATTATTTTACCAGTCGTGCGCAAATCGGGTTCGGACATTTATTATCGTACTAAATCACTTATTTCCGTTAGTTATACACCATATATGGTCGGGATTCGTGCATCACGCCCTTTTATCTTACGTGAATCGTTTGTTTCACGGTAAATTTCCCACTAAACATCAAAAATTATGGTTTGTCATAAATGTTGCACGGAGTAACTGGCCAATCACAATGCGCAGTTTCTCGAGGGGCGTGGATATGGTTGAAAAATTTCTTTATCCCCAGATTTCGGAGTGAACAATGTCCGAGTGAAATCTTTGATTTGTTTAAAAATATTATTTGGCCAAATTTCCACACAACTTTTGCCAGGCAAAGTAAACAATAACGGGTTGGAATTTTCGATAAAAATCCGGGGTTATTTTGATTTGATTGGGCCACGGATCTTTTTCGGACTTTTGGACCATTTTCATTACCCGAAGTTTCCCCTTGATCAAAATATACCAATGTCTCCGTTAAATCACATGACGTAATCGAAACCTTTTTTTTTTCCTCTCCCATTTGAAAATTTTAATCACCGAACTTCACCTGCCACCGAGGTCACTCCCGGTCATTTTCGTAATGCGTGCTCTTTTAAATTATTACCCTTTCAGTTCTCAAATATCTTATCTTTGGGGTTTCTTATTATTTTTTCCGCAATTTACGGTTTTTTTTTCACCTCATCTCTGAATGTTCGAAAGAATCTTGGGGAACATATACTTGAGTTCTTTGGCTGATCTCACTCCCCAGAATTTGCAGCTGCACCATGTGTCGCATGTATTGTCAATTATCCTGGGAGATTTGGAGATTCCGGGGCAATGTCAACATCTCCAGATCCAAATTTCCGATGAGCCAACGTCAAACTTGTTGGTGATCTTGCCCTCGGCATTCAAGTTCATCAACCTGTGTTTGTACGGAACCGAGAACGACTCGGAGATCGATTCCAAACGCCCCCATAAAAATACGTTGGTGATCCATTGTCATGAAGGGTTAAGTCGAAGTCCCAGTGTATTGATCTGTTATCTCATCAAATATTATAAATTGACCTTAGCACAACTGACATACGCTGTACAAAGGAAAATCGGCCAACTCAACATCAATGACGGGTTCCTTAGACAATTGGAGCTTTTCGAGCATATAAAGGGGAATTTTGGTCACGAATCATACCGGCACTTTTTAGGCCAATTCAGTAAGGATATTAAGAAGGATTTCCAGGCCCTAAATGATCAAACAGTAACCCAAACTGAAACTCAGGACGTTGGATTTTTGAGGTGCAAACTATGTAGAGAGCCATTGGCCATGTCCTCGCAAATCTTGGCTCATACCAAACCTGATGAATCGTCTCATCAATCAATGTTTTATAAAAAATCAGGGAATTATGTGTTTGCACGATTGAAGGCCAGTGACTCGTGTTCCCATTATTTCCTAAAAGATCCCCTTAAATGGATGAACTTGTCTGATGAAATGGAAGGCAGACTCGATTGCTGTAAATGCCATGCAAAAATTGGTGGGTATAGTTGGAAAGGCAGTCGATGTAGTTGTGGCAAATGGATTATTCCTTCATTCCATTTGCTGGTCAGCAAGGTGGATTATGTCAAGCCAGCAGAACAGAACATAGCTTCTGCTTGATCAATCACACATGCCCAATGACATTGGTTGATAATCCGGTGTTATCATTCCATTTTCTAGCATTATTTAACCAACATTAATCCATCATTGCATTAATTTTATCATTGCATTAATCTCATCATTGATCTCATCAACTTCAGGCTCGTTTAGCAGGGGCCTACCCCATAATCTCACTGGCGCTTGTCCCACTACGCTTGTCACATTACCTACTCTTAGGGCCACACTATTTCTTTATATTATCATTCACTCTTCATCCATTACCATGTCTTCTTCGCACTCTGATTCTGGTTGATAGTCTTCGCTTGTAGCACTTGTACCTGTGGTTGCAGTTCTGAGAATACTATTGGAAGTTGCTGTGGTAGCACTGACGGTGCCACTGGTTTGGGCCTCGGCACTTGCGCCAATATCCAAGGTCTCAGCATCATCGATTTGCAAGTCTTGTCTCCTGCGAAAATCAACCAACAATTGGGGTGAAAGATTGATGGTTCTCGGTATCCCCGAGGATTCAGCATTGCCAATGGTGCTGGTCCCCAAACTGTGATCATTCTGGTACTCCACCTCCTCTGCCATAAACCCTTCATCCTCCTCTTCATCAAAACTCTCATCGGTGTCAAAGTTCGGAACATTATCATCGACATCTATTTCATCATCAATCTGGGGCTGAAGATGCAGATCCACGATCTCGTTCTCGGCCGTCGTGGCCATGTGACTCTCAAGAGCACTATTCTCGTACTCCAACTGTTCCATGGTCTTGTTCACGCCAATTGGCTTCAAAGTCTTGTACCCATAGTACTTGATGTGATTCAATCGATTCAACTTGCGTTGTGTGGATGCAGAATACGGCTGATTGGTGGAGTCGTTCACAGTGCCAGGGTGCTCTTCCGAGTACACTCCGAGCGGTGGCTGTACCAAGTCCAGACGTTGCTCCTTCCATAACGCATAAAGACTGGGGATGTCGAAGTTGGGTGAATACATAAAGAGTTGATTTGTGAAATGCGAATCTTCATTATACATTAATCTTCTTCATCACTAAGAATGTATTCGTCCAAAGTGGCCTGGTTCTGTTGGGCCTCAGTGGGCCACACAATGGAATCGGAGCCCTGCATGCTCACGATGCATGCGTAGCAAATTTGGCGGGGTGAAGCGGCATATTCAATGTCAGGTGTGAATGACTCGCGATACTGTTGATAATATTCTCGTTCTTGGTCTTCAGTTAATGGCATGGATTCGTTGACAGTAATCTTGCTGAGCCATTGTTTGGGATTTTGGTAGATGGTCTGGTGACATATTGCACAGCTTCCTGAGCCTTCAAATTTGCTGGGTTCCACCAATTTCTCGGAGATTTTGAGGACTGTGGGGATCGTAGATGCGTATCCATTGGCTTCCACTTGATCCAAGTATCTTGTGGTTATTTGGTTGATGGTGAGGTTCTTGTTGATTTGCGATAGTTGCTCGAGTGGCATGTAGAACTGCTCGAGGTCATTGATTTTGCAATAGTATTTCAATTCTGTCTCGAATACCTCTCTCAACGGATTCATGATGTTAATTTGATCGAGCATGGTATCATTGATTTCGACGTGAAGGTGTGAGCCTCGACCTTTGATCAATGTCGAGAGGATCCGGGATGAAAGCTGGTTCATGGAGTTACAGAAAATGATGGTCCCACAGCCCTGGGATTTAGCTTGTTGCATGAGTAGTTCCTGGTACATGATTTGCTTGAAATCCTCGATTGATGACTTATTGGGCAACAACTCTATAATGTCGTTTATTGTGTAGTTAGCCTCCGGTTTGAGAAGCACGTTGAATCTCTTGTCGATGCTTATCCTCAATAGCTCTTTGCCCGTCAAAAGCGACTCAAGTTCTATTATTTTAAATGTAATATGGTTATTCTGATAAAATTGGTTCAACTTATCAAAAGTGCTAGACACTCCATTTTCTTCGTTTATGTTCATCACCAACACTTCAAATCCCGTCCTGCCAAAGTTTCTCTCCTGCTCATCGAGAAGGTCCTTGAGCATATCCAAAGTGGCAAGGCTATTGTTTCCACCAAACGCTAATAAGATCCTGGTGGACCCATGTTTAGAGCTCACTTTATAAATATCTGCTCTCAAACATTTTCTCAACTTCCCTCTCATGAACCGGTTGAAACACTCGTTACAAATGTTCTCCTTCCGGTTGCATATATCTGCTTGGCCATCACACTTTTGACACGGCTTGGGGGTAGACAATATTTCCAATGACATAGTTCAAAAAACGAGATGAGATATTTGATTTCGCATATTTTACATAAACCAAATGACCAACGAATCCCGGGAAAAGCCTTTAGAAACTGTGCCTTCTGGACCACAGAACATGGAAAAAGCCCAAGACCCTACTGACAAGGTCGAGACCAACAAGGAAAACGTGGATTTCACCAAGGATGGCAATTATAAGTTCTATCCTGACAATCCCGAAAATCACCGTCATAAATATCGATGGGTCCATAAGGAACCCACCAAGTTCTATGATCCTTGTGAAGAGAGCAGACAAGCGTCGATGAACTGCATTCTCCGCAATCAAGAAGATCGGACGGTTTGCCAGGACTTTTTCGATGCCTATAAAGAATGTCGACGGGATTTCTTCAATAAAAAGAGACAAGATAAAATCCAAGGTAAAGGAGGTTGGGGGTTCTGGTAATCTTACATGTATTCTCGTGATATTCATAAAAACTGGAATGTTTGGTTCCCGCCTCCAGTGGTGAAGGGTTTTTTATCGGTAAGTCGGATGAAGTTTCCACCCATGACTTGGTCAAATCCATCAGGTCCTTTGTCAAACAAACTCATGGATGATTTGGCAAATCCACTCGTCGAGCTGGTGACCCTAGTATTGTACATAGAAATAGCACCATCCTTTCTGTTCATAGTTCCAATGATTGTTACCGATTTGGGCTTCAAGTCGGCTTTAAGTTTACCATATTTTTCATTCTGTTCATTTTCAAACACGAAATCTCCCACTTGTAGAAGAATCGAATCGTCGATTTGCAAATCAAACGGTATGCACTCTTTTTGAAGGTTGAATAAACAGTTTTCACAGATAATGAAATTCATAAATGCAGTGTCATAAACTTTATCGATAGCACTTATCCGATTTTTCTTTTGGATTCTGAATAAATCATTGATCATTGGTCCAATGTCTTTTTCCAAATCGTAAATATTCATCGATTTTTGAAGATTCGTCAACATTTTAAGTGAGGAATAAAGCTGTTGAAACAACGACGTCGTATGTTTATCGAGACGAGGACTGACCACTTTCCGAAGTATATCAATCAAATGAGGAATCATGAGCTTTTTAAACGGCAGCAAATTCATCCATTTGGGTAAGTATTTCCTATGAATATTCAGGGCAGTTCTTAAATCGTGATTTTTAAAATCAATCATGTTACCACTTACCAAGAAATTGAAGGGATGTCCTCCATCTCCAACATCATTATTCTTGAGTCCTTCCAATATCGTGTTCATTAAATCTCGGGTATTACTTTCAAATTTGTTTTCAAAAAATGCTTTCAAGAACATCTTTAGATGAAATGAATAGTCATGTTCAGAACTTGGTAAAACCGTAACTAAAAAAGTCAAATCTTTTGTTTCGTAGTCTGCTTTCAACACCAAGAAATTCAAATTGGTAAGGCCAATTTTAACCTCAAACGAACAACCAACTGTCAAATATGAGCTGAAAGTAACGTTCAAAATCTGTTCTTTATATGCATTCCGTGTAGTATCATTAGTCTCAACAGACCTTACGAAGGAAGCTTTATATTCTGAACTGGAGATTTTACTCCTTTTGTGAGGATTCTGGGTGGAAATACGTCGTTTGTTGGTAACAAATAGCTTCCCACCTCTTGATTTGTCAAGGAAATTATTCATTTCTTTGGTAAGAATATAAGACTTCGAGTCATAATGGCAATTAACACACGATAACATGGCAATATCTTTACGGCAAACCGTTTGTTTGATTGCCTGTAACGTGGGGAAGTATTTTTTGTAAAAATCCAACAAATCGTTCTTCAATTCCTCTCGATCCATACAAGATTTATGTCGTTTAACAGCATTCAGACGAGTCAACCCACGTCTTCTGGTTTCACTTCGTCTCAACTCATACCGAGAGCGGTCATTCAACTCACGAGAAATGCTTTCAGTAGTCATCAAGTCATCGGTGTCGGTATTGATTTCCCCATCATCATCATCATTATCGTCATCGTCATCGTCATTCCCATGTGAACTGTTGATACTCGAATCAGACACAATGTCTCCATTGGATTCTTCACCTGATGACTCTTGCTGGTAGTCTTCATCGCTCGCACTGCTTCGAGCACTTCGAGACACATTGTACCCCAAACGATTGAGCCTCAATTGTCTAGAACGTCTTTCTCTGCGGTGCCTATGATGATCAATGAAATGATTATCTACAATTGAAACTTCTCGATTCGGCCGCTGTGTGTACCGATGATAATTGTTGATCGACTCTATGAGCTGTGCTCGTGAATCCCGGCGGTCTGGAAGCTCGTCAGTGTCAAATAATCGAGACATATTAACCTCACCTGTAGTCTCACCCATTTCGTCAAACTCGACAAATGGCATCAGGCCCACCAAAAGCCTCAAGTAGTTGTGTGACGAAAACGGATACCGGCCGGAGTCACTGTAATTGTGAGTATTCTCTTGCGAAGGAGACGAAGAAGACGACGAATCGTGTGAATCTTCCTCCATTATATAAAACCAAAGGGGTTGTTTCTGCGATTGCAAAATGATATGATAATTGCACGAAGACGGAGCGATTGCCGCGAGAGCGTCGTCCCAAGTTACCGAGAACTTAAGGCGAGCCGTTCGCGATAAATAAAACGGGGCTGTCCGAGAATGCAAATTCGTGCAACCTGGCTAACAAACAATAAGTTACCGCGAGCGTCGCCTAAAAGTTAAGGCCACTTAACCCCATTCCCGGCTGAAGAAAAAAAATTTTCATTTTCTCACGACTCGCAAAAGGAAAATAATTCTACACCAAAAAACAATAGGGAAACTCCAATACCCAACATTCCTTTTATCAATGACAGATCCCAACACTTCATCGAACCTTTACCTATGTATAAAACAGTTCAAATCCCGGTTGGGAGACGAACTCAACCTCAAGGTCGGCGACAAAATCGAAGTATTGGCTGATGACAGCGAATATAACGATGGCTGGTACATGGGAAAAAACTTATCGACCGGTGAAGTTGGATTATACCCCAAGAGTTTCACCCAGATTCTCGTGGAGGAGCCGAGTTCCGGCGTCAACTTGTTGCGGTCCCGGTCCAGATCGAGATCAACTCGGCTTAAATCTCCAAAGTCTCCTGTTTCTCAGTTGAAGAGTAATTTCGAAAAGTTGTCGGTCAATAACGACGTTCAAACGACTGTCGAAAGTAAACAGAATGACGGTTTTAATGTTTCTAATGATTATAATGATAAAAATACCAATGTGCTTGAGGGCGACCAGAATAATGATATTTCAGTCAACAAAACCATGAATGATATCGATAAAGCTTTACAGGAATTGCAATCCGACCTGTTTTTGAACAGATCCGCCTCGAATGGTGGCCATCGTCGTCAGCCTTCCAACCTTTCGTTGACTGAAGATTTGGATCCAAAAGATGCCATGAACTGGACTCCTAAACAAGTCACTTCTTTCTTTGCATTGGGGCTTGGTTTCGATACTAGTGTGGCCGGTAAGTTTGCTAGGCACAAAATCACAGGGGCCATTTTATTTGAACTCGATTTGGCCCATTTGAAAGAGCTCGATATTGATTCTTTTGGAACTAGATTCGAAATCTATAAAGAAATTGAAAACTTGAAGAAAATCGTCGACGGCAAATCTGAGCAATTGTTGCCTTCGGTTAACATCAATAGTCCTTATAATAATGCCAATCATTCCAGAAAAAAATCCGAAAGCCTTGATGATTTACCGGCTGCTAATAAAATGGCCTCTCCAAAACTTGATAAGGATTTCAGATTCGGGGGCTCGTCAAATGCTGACATGTATGCCAACAAAAACATGAGTTCCAGTGTGTTGCAACGTCCTTCTTCGCGGAACAGTACTCGGTTGAGTAGACCGGCATCTTCTGTTTATGATAATTCGGTTCACAGTAGAAATGTGTCAAACACTTCAGATTTCTATAACCTAAACAATTTGAATAGCTACCATCACAGAAGAAATAGCTCGGTGATCACTTCTGGTCAACATAAAAGAAATAGTTCGATGTTCTCCTTCATGTCAAAGGATAAAGATGATAATAAGTTTAAGGATATTCAAGAAAGTCCCTCAAGAGTTAAAAATCACGACAAACTTATATCACCAGTTAAAATCAAGAAAGAACGTTCAATTAATAATATTTCCACCCCGTTGGAGAATACCATCCATCTGACTGAGAGTGTTGACATTGATAGTGCCCAATTTTCTCCAAGAAAGCTGAAATCAATCAATTATAAATACGATGAACCCAAGAAACCTGATCTCAAAGAAGATACTAGAAGATCGATATCTGATTCGGCCAACACTTCCACCACCTCAACCCCCAAATCTTCGGCAGTTTCAAGATTCAAAACTCTCAGAACTGCTTCAACTACCAACTTTAAAAATTTCACCACTTCCAAAAAACTGAAAACTTCGGCTTTCCAAGAAGGTATTAGAACCATTACACCAGATGAAGCAATCAAAAGTGCCAATTATTCGGGTTTCATGTCCAAACGTTCAGGTAATAATTTATCATGGAGATCGAGGTATTTCACGTTGCATGGAACAAGATTATCTTATTTCACATCTTTGAAGGATAAAAAGGAAAAGGGTCTCATTGATATCACGGCTCATAAGGTCATCCCCATCAATACCGATGGTGAGGATAAGTATGTTGCTCTTTACGCTGCATCCACTGGATTAGGAAGATATTGTTTCAAGATAGTCCCTCCAGCACCAGGGTTCAAAAAGGGTTTAACTTTCACACAACCCAAGACTCATTTCTTTGCGGTTGAAACCTTGGAAGAGATGAGAGGATGGTTGAAAGCTTTGATGACGGCCACAATCGATATCGATGATTCTGTGCCTGTGGTCAGTAGTTATTCGACACCAACAGTAAGTTTAGCCAAGGCCCAAGAGTTGTTGGCTAAGGCCCGGGAAGAAACTAAACTTAAGGACGAACAAAGAGGCACACAACATGGATTTTTGGGGGATTTCCATAATTTCGGAGGTGATGACGATTTCAATGAAAGCCAAATGACCTCGTTCATTGGGAATTATACCCTAGATCCTAATTCTTCGGAAGAAAATAGTCCTCTTGTTGAATCTTCAGAAGAAAAATTCACGACTTCTCCCACCAACACCAGTCACCCCAAATTGAGTATTGATACCTCCGCCAAAACCCCAATCAAAGGACCAATGACGCCTCAAGTGGGTGCGCAATCAAGCGGTGGGTTTGCATCACCTTACTTATTGGCATCAGGATTATTATCGCCCAAACTGAACAGCAATTTATCACCATCACTCCCCAATGATGATACGTCCAATTCGATGACCACGTCCGCCAACAACACCATCATCACCGGCAAGATCTCCAACAACTCCAACACCACAACACCAGTGGAACAGAACCGGGAATACTTTCCAGAAATCGAAAGTCCAACCTCAACCTCAAAACTGCCTTATTCCACCAAAATCCACAGTTCAAGTGGCACTTCGTCAAAGAAAAAACGGCACTCGGAAAAGTTCATTGCTTACGGGAATGACGGCACCGGAAATCATACTTTCTACATCAAACAGAAGCGTTAATGTGTTTTATGTCTTTTTAATATCTCTCTGTATAATATATAATGGGTTTGAAATCGCGATTATTTGTGGATCAAAATATCATCATCATCATCACCAATTTACAATGCAAGACCCTTTGTTGGCGACCCAGCAGCTTCGTTCGATCATTGTTCATTCCCTCGACAACTTCAATTACGGCAATGCGGAGTTTGCAAGTGAAAGATTATTGGCTCAGGACCCTCAAAATCTCGATTCGCTTTACTTGAATACTTTGGTCCTCTTTAAACAGAATCGGTTTAAAACCTGTTACAATAAGTTGATAGACGTCAATGATCACTTGGGATGTGCGTATCTCTTTGGGCGGCTGTGTTTGAAGCTTAAGAAGTATAAGGAAGGGATTTACCAGCTTTTGAAGGTGGGTTACTTGTATAACGATACTTCATTTGATGATAAAGCAAATGACGTGAATCCTCATTATTTCCTGTCGCCGGTAAACAAATGCTACTACGAATTCAATCGTAGGATCCTTCCGGACTCCTCGACTGTTTACCACTTATTGGGAGATCTTTATAATAAAGTTGGCGATACCAAAAATAGCTGCTTAAATTATAGTTACTGTTTAAAACATAATCAGTTTGATTTTGAGGCTCTTCAAAAACTATGTCAATTGGGAGTCAACTTGAAAGTGAAGTCCTTGTACAAGTCGGAAACTGTTCTACCGGAGTCTCTAGGTTTGCTGTCGCCAAAACCTGGACATTTTAATGATGAGATTGTCGATTTTGTGAGTCCATTCCATCAACAAAGCCCCAATAATAATAACCCAAATATCTTGATTCACCCTGATGATTCTTTCAACCTATCCACTCCTAGAATCAAAACTTCGTCTATCCCTGGAGCGCCGCTTCGAAAATCATTGAATGGTCAATCTGAAACCAAATTTGAATTCACGAAACCTAAAAGTGGATTTAACAATATTCCTATTCTTAATCCCAGTGAAAGAAAAAAAGAAAGTACCTATTCTAAAATCACATCAAGACTTATTTCACAGCCTTCAAGTAATAGTGAAACTGACCGGTTGAGACTCAAAAGAAATAACTCAAATTCCAGCGTGAGTAATAAATTGGTTGAAAGTGCTAAAAGTTCGGCATTCAATTACAAAGAAGTTGAAGCCAGTAACAATTACTTACTTCAAATGTATGTCATTTTTGCTAGAAGTTACAAATGCTTCAGTAGATATGACTGCTATAAAGCCATCCGAATATTAGAATCATTGCCAGAATCCGAAAAAAATACACCATGGGTACTTAGTAAACTTGGTCGATTGCATTACGAGATTGTTAATTATAAACAGAGTGAAATCTTTTTCATAAAACTACGAAAGTTAGATCGAACAAGATTACAAGATATGGAATATTACTCAACATTATTATGGCATCTTCATAAAAAGACTGAATTGACTTATTTGGCAACCGAATTACACGATCTAGACAACAAACACGAAATCACATGGTGTGCCATTGGCAACTTATTTTCACTCAATAGAGAACCAGACGAAGCCATCAAATGTTTCAATAAATCTATCAAATATAACGAAGACTTCACCTATGCTTATACATTGAAGGGCCATGAATTTTTCAGCAATGACAATTACGAAATGGCTCTAGAAAACTTCAGAATCAGCTTGTTGATCGACCCAAGACATTACAACGCCTTGTACGGTATTGGAATGGTCTATATTAATTTGGGAGATCATGAAAAAGCTGATTATCATTTCAGAAAAGCAGTCTCAATCAATCCAATCAATATAATCCTAATATGTTGTGTGGGGATGGTTCTCGAAAAAATGGGCAAGAAAAATTTGGCTTTAAGGCAATACGACCTAGCTATCAAACTACAACCCTTGAATCCTTTACCCATTTTCAAAAAAGCTCAATTATTGTTCACCATGCAACAATTTCAACAGTCACTACAACTCTTTGAGATTTTGAAAGACTTGGCTCCCGATGAAGCTTCGGTCCACTTTCTCTTGGGCCAATTGTACAACATCCAGGACGACAAGTTCCAAGCAATAAAGGAGTTTACCATTGCCTTGAACTTGGATCCCAAAGGGAATTACCTTATTAGAGAAGCTATGGAAAGTCTACAAGAAAAATAATAATTATTTTCAACTTCAAAATCGCGTTGAAATCAAAACTCAATTTTCCAATTAGGGCCATGAGGGCATGGATTCTCTTTTTTATATATGCTTCGTGGCCGCTAAATGTGCTATGTTTTGACCTTGGATTGAGCAAAGGACTCGGCTTGACCCCCAATTACTACCGAAAGGGTGAGAAGGTCAATCTTTTAGTGAACAAAGTTGAAAGTGATCACACTCAATTACCGTATGCATATTATGATTTGAACTTTGTTTGCCCTCATAGCAAGTCTAAAAAGGCTTTACATCAGTCTTTGGGAGAAATCTTGAGAGGCGATCGGTTGTGGGAGAGTGATTATAACCTAAAATTCGGTGTTGATGTGCTGTGTGCTGGATTATGTCATTTTATTGCCAAAGAACCTCAAATAAAATTGGCTGATCGGTTGGTCAAACAAGGATACGTTGTGCATTGGTCACTTGATGGTTTGCCTGGGGCCACCACATTTGTTTCTAATAACAAAAACTCGAAATATTATGCTGCAGGCTTCCCATTGGGGTTTTTTAAAGATGACATCAGTTATCTCTATAATCATTATATGTTAGTCATACGGTATCATACCGAGAAAAGGAACCCTAAGTTACATACTATTGTTGGTTTCGAGGTATACCCTAAGTCTGTGGCCGATGAAACATGTCCAGGTTCCAGTAAAGATTATGAAAATTTAGCTTTGAACTTGGACAAAAGTGCAAATGGTAAAGTTCCAAAATTGAAAATTCCATACACTTACTCAGTTTATTGGAGAGAAGATAACTCCATCGATTATGCTAATAGGTGGACATTATACTACGAAAATGAAGCGCAGTTATCGTCAACCAGGATCCATTGGGTTTCTTTCTTCAATTCAATCGCCTTATTAGGCTTGCTCACCTTAATTGTGGTGGTGATTTTCTTCAAAATTTTCAAAACTGAGGTCAATAAATCAACTTCAACCCTTAAGGATTTGGAAGGTGACGGGAATTGGAAAAATTTAAGCAATGAAGTTAAAAAAAGTCCCTCACATCCGTTGAAATTATCAATTATTGTGGCATCTGGTTTACAGCTTATCATTGCTAGCATAGGTGTCATTCTTTTGATCATAATAAAAAATCAATTCGACTACAACAAAGCTGTCGGTGTCCAGTTCAATAACTATCAAGGAGCTTTCTCATCGTTAGCTCTAACATGTTTTGTGTTGTCAGGAATAATTCCCTCCTTCTTTGGGATTTTATTGTATAAATTCTTCAACAATGACAATCTTAATTCAGAATACCCAGGTTCCAAAACCAATAGATTATCGGTGTTATTTTCTGGATTTTTACCGGGATTAGTTTTATCAGTGATGCTTTTTTTGAATTTCTTTGTTTTTGCAAAAGAAAGTTGTGATGCATTACCTTTTGGAACCATTGTAGTGCTTTTATTTATATTCATTTCGGTGGTATTACCATTGGGTGTAATTGGGGGATTTTATGGTAATAAGGTCAAATTCAATAAAAGATCCTTTTTGATAACTTCCACTACAGCAAATGAAGCAAAATCAAGTGAAAACTTAATTATTGGACAAAAGACTTTTAATTGGTCACAAAAAATCAAGAACACTTTGTTAGTGATGGTGAGTTATGGATTAATTCCATTTGCAATTGTTTATGTTGAGCTTTCATTCATTTTCAATTCCATGTGGCTAGAAAAAACTACATTCTATTACATGTATGGATTTTTATTTTTAACATCGATCATGCTAATTATAATCATAGCTGAATCTACAATCATAGGACTTTACGTTGAATTGGTTATTTACAATAACCCCAAATGGCAATGGACGTGTTTTAGAATTGGATCAAGTATTGGACTTTACATACTCAGTTATTCAATCTACTATTTCTTTAGTCATTTGAATGTTCGAGATTTTGTCAGTGTTCTATTATACTTTGGCTACATGACCTTAGTTTCGGTATTAATATCTATTGCTTGTGGTTCTGTTGCAGTGATAACAGGGTTAATATTTATAAGGAAAGCATATGGATCAAGTAAAGTTGATTAATTAAAGGTTTAAATGTATATATTTTATGTATATATATGTAGGTTTTTTTTATCTTTAATCATCTTAATCATCAAAAAATGACCTAATCTAATGAAGAAGCACCAGTAATAATATCAACTAATTCGTTAGTAATAACGGCTTGTCTAGTTCTATTATATAAGATGGAGTAAGAATTGATCATTTCACCAGCATTCTTAGAAGCGTTATCCATAGCATTTCTTCTGGCAGAAACTTCAGATGCATAACCTTCAGCTAAAGCAGTTAACAAAGAATTAGCTAAAGAAAATTCAGAAACGATTGAAGAAGATTCTTCATTTTCTAATTCGTACTTGGATAAACCTGGGGCCTTTTCAATAGCCTCTGAAGCGAAAACAGAAAAGTTTGAAGGTTCGAAAGCAACACCACTGACAAATTTGTTGTATAAGATTTCAATGTTATCATAAGATCCTAATTTATTGATTTCATCAGTAATTAAAGCAACTTCATGGAAAGTTGGGGCTTCTTTACCAACACCATTGAAAGCCAATTTCAAATTGTCAGCATGAGTTCTAGTAAGTTGGGTTCTAACTTTGTCACCGACAGTTACAACATCAACTTTACCATCAAATTCTTCGATTTTCTTTCTGGCATATTTGGAAACTTGAGTATGGATTGAACCACATAAACCTTTATCTGAAGAGACAACGATCAATAAAGTATTCTTTTCGGATTCAACTGGTTCTTCTAATTCGGCATTCTTATAGAATTCAGCATCAGATTCGTGGAAAACTTTTGAAGCTTCCATGGCTCTTTGAGCTTTATTCAATCTAGTGGAGGCAACGATTTTCATGGTGTTGGTGATTTTTTCAATGTTCTTAATGGACTTGAGTCTCATTTCGATTTCACGTAATGTGGCATAGTTTCTAAACATGATTAGTTAGTATTGAATTGGAAGCTAAAGTAGAACTTCAATCCCGCTTCGGAATTCGATTGCAAAACCACCAATTCCAATGGGGTATCATCTTGGGATCCACAGTATCCCTGTCAATGGCCTCTCACATACCTTGCACCGGCACTACGGACGATTTGATTTGCACCTAAACGAAACATTTATGAATGAAAGAATTAAATCAAGAGAAAAAAATGAAATATTTTGTTGGCTCGGATTCAGTTGATGGAATTTCATTGGCTCGCAAATTGGGTGGGCGCACGTCGGATTTTTTCGGTCAATGGGTATTAATGCTAAAAATGTGTATGTGAAGTAATTATACATAATAAATATATCTAGAAAGATATTGAACGTTAATGGCCAGAGGGAATTGAGCAAGGCTTGCTTCCTTTTATAATTTTTTTTTCTTTTCGATTCTTTTCTCTTATTGCAAAGGATTGAACGAGATGCATTTAACGAGTAGGATCGTTCTTTTGATATCCTAAGTAACCTTGTAATGGAGTCTTTTCAATCATTTTCATATACTTCAAAATCAATGGTCTGCAATTTCTTTGGGCATCAACACCATGGTATCTCTTACATTTTCTCAAGGCATCATGAGTTACTTTGATCTCAAAGGTTTTAATCCACTGTTCTCTAGTCATTGAAGATCTAGCTTTCTGGACATCTGCAAAATTGTCGTAGTCAATGTCGTCAAACGAAACTAACTCTGGCCTTCTATGACCTTCATAACTGCTTAATCCTTGATGCTCGTTAGTAATTTATCTTTGAACAAAATACGCAACCTCCCAGACATGGTTTTGATGGGGTTTTTTAAGGACATCACGCGAGTATCGTGCTCCAGCACAATCACAGGCCGTTTTACACCCAAAACCATTGATAGTCTATGTGTTTCTTTGCTGATTCTTCTGAAAAAACATACCCATAACTGCTAGTCTGTAATGTAATTAAATCGAATTTAACTGGCTCGCTCGCACTTTGAAAAAATTTCAAACGATTCTCGGTATCCACACGAGTCTTTTTTCTGCTCAAACAGTCTTGAGCTTAAAAGTGTGTCTCTCAGGCTTAGATATCTTGTTGGGGCAAAAATCGATTTAAGAGATGGCGGAAAAGACACCTGACAAAAGCGTATCACGTGGCATCACCTTCAATGCCAGCTACGTGGCGTATTCCCACACGTTTTTTGCCTATAGTGCCTTCTTTTCAGCCCTTATTATTGGCTGTTGGTTGCATTATCATAAGATTGTGAAAAATTCATCTTTTGGGTATCCAGACGAATGGTTTCCTTCTGTTTCAGCAACTATCGGTGATCGATACCCCGAGAGATCAGTGTTCCAGATTTTGATTGCCGTGACATCGGGTCCTAGATTCATGCTTTTGTTTTGTAATTATTTATTGAATCACAGTCTATTCACTTTATTCTGTGGGATTTTGAGGACTTTTACTTGTGGGGGTTGGGTTTATATCACTTCGACTGATGACCACGACTGGCACGATATCTTTATGATCAGTTACATTGTATTGACCATTCCTTGGACATTTGGTACATCTTATTATTCGGCTCAAAATTCCGTAACGAAGACTGGAAGAGTATTCACGGCTTTGACTTTCTTTTTAACGTTGCTTCCTTTGGTTTATTGGTTCATTCAGCATAAAGTCCACGTTCAGCCTGGTGCTTATTCGATTTATGCCTACTTTGAATGGACGTTGATCGTATTAGACGTGGGATTTGATGCTTGGTCTATTGTGGACTTTTCGGGTTTAACATTCACAATTTCCAGTGATTCAATGGTCTATCATGTGAAACCTATCGAGAAAAAGACGACCAAGACATCGAGCTCCGAAGATGATGATTTCACGTTCATACAGTTGTTTATTCATGTCATAAATTCGCTTGTCTTGTGGTCCGTACTTACATCTTTGTTCTTATGTGTTTGGTACTTTCCATTGTGGGATATGGGGATTTCCGGATACGAGGCATGTATTGTTGTGTTATTTTTGGCCCCATTAGTGCTCTTGATTCCGGCACTTCGGAAATTCTTCACAAGGTTCCCCTTCTTATCAAGATCTCTTGAAGTTTTGTTCGGATTGGGTGCTTATAAATTAGTGAAGCCAAAAGATAAACTACTTTCTGTTTCAATTGGGAGTTTCTTTGGTATTTTATCCTTTGTCAGTGAATTATCATCTTTGAATAATCAACCTGTCAAATTTAATTCCTACACTGTGGCTTTTGTCATTGGTTTATTGGCCAGTTCTGTGATCAAATTCATGTACTATTCAAATAATCCATTTTGGGCCGTTATGCATAAGCCAAATGGGGGTCAGAATGAGATTGGGATTTTCGTGGGGTTGGTAGGAAGTTTCTTAACTCCAAGTTTACATCAACAGTCAACTTCAAAGCCACTTACTTTGAATAAGGGCTCGATAATTCTCGCATCATTCGGTTTTGGAAGTCTTTTCTTTTCACTTTTTGCTTATCTTACTGACACTTCCATTTGGGTGTTCTGGAACTGGTCTGGTTTCCCCATTACGGGACCAACTCCAATCACCGGAGCATTGATCAATGTCACGTCCATATCATTGGGAATCATAAGCTGTTTGAAAATGTCTCCCAGAATTTCGGGTAGCATGCTCTACAATCTTGGGCTTGGAGGGTTAAGTTGTGCTTCGTTATTCTTCATGGAAGATTGGTATGGGTTCATAGGTGCCAGTGTTTTCACATTCTACTTGATTTCAGTCACACCATTGATTTTCAAAGGAACCATTGGGTACAATCCTGGAATTGTATTTTTTGGGGCATTCTTGTTTTGTATCATCATCAGTTTGGCCAGTGTGTGGATTGTGGCCTATGCGTTCGTTCCAGGAGGATGGCTTCTCAGGGAAAGAACTGACATTATTCTATTCAGCTCGTATGTCATGGTTTTATTGGGAATTCTCAATTACAATATGAGATTTAAACTGCCAACTAACGTCACTTTCATTGGTAAAACAATAATCTACAAAGCAATAACCATCTTGTCTATTTTGTTATCGTTGACTATTGCCATAACGTTTGCTAGATATCCACCACCTGCTGGTTCCATCAAACCATACAACCCGAATCTGAAGTCTTTCAATGCAGGTATTTGGTGTGTGCACTTTGGTTTAGATAACGATATGTGGTCAAGTCATGACAGAATGAGGGATTTGATCAAGGATGCAGAATTGGATATTATCGGACTCTTGGAAACCGATACCGAAAGGTTGATAGGAGGAAATCGGGATTTCACCCAAAAAATTGCTGAAGATCTACAAATGTATGTAGATTACGGTCCAGGACCTCATAAGCATACATGGGGAGCGGCTTTATTATCCAAATTTCCCATCATAAGAAGTAAACACCATTTACTTCCTTCTCCTGTTGGAGAATTAGCACCAGCAATCGAAGCCACTTTAGATATTTATGGTGAATTGGTTGACATAGTTGTGTTCCATTCGGGACAAGAAGAAGATGTTGAAGATAGAAGATTGCAGAGTTTGGCGGTTGAGGAGATCATGGCCAATTCTTCGAGACCGTTGGTCCTTTTGAGCTATTTAGTCACTAAGCCATTGGAAGGAAATTATTTCACATATACTAGTGAAAAATCCAGAGTCCATGATATTGATAGCACTGATTGGGATCGATGGTGTGAATACATCATGTTCAGAGACTTGAAAAAAGTAGCATACGCAAGAATCTCAAGATCCACCATCACAGACACTGAATTACAAGTTGGTAAATTCAGATTATTGAGTCCTAATGAAAAGGAAGAAATGGACCATGATTTCTTGTATGGCAATCATTTCATTGAAGAAAAGCAAGTTCCCGGAAATTTGAAAATGCCCGGGAAGTTCAAAAACAAAGGAATAAGAGGCCACAAGTATCACGTGTTCAAAAAACCAAGATATTTTGCCTTGGACAAAGATCAAATGTAGACTCTAAATTAGTTAGTGATGATAATTTGTGAAATTCGCAACAATAATTAACAATTTAATGTTTAATGTCAAATAACAAAACCTCAAAAATACCTGATCGTCCTGACGTGTTATGGGATATGTCAATTCCAGACTCTCAAGGAGAGCAAGAAGAAGATAGAAAGACCTTAGCCGATCAAATAAATGAAAGTAAAGGTATGTAAAGATAATGCAACATGTATTTAGATTAAATACTAACCAATGTTAGAGTTGAAGGAATTGGAGTACAGAAATCAGCTCGAGGCCCGCAACTCGTCCTATAAGCTAGACGAGAGGTCACAGCAATTCTACCATCAGTTACAGGAGCAAGAACGACAAAAAGATCAAGATAGAAGAGATCGTGAAGCATTAGAATTGAAGAGACTCAGGCTCAAACGAGCTCAAAAGATCCAGAACCCATCTAGTCAAATCACTAAGCCAATGCGGAACGTAATAAAGAAGAAATCGGCAAACCCAGGCTCTTTCAATAGTCAATTCAACAGAGACCGTGAGTCCACACACGCAATTAAGGACGAAGGTGCCTCTTCAAATCCAACCAAACAACAGCCGATAGAGTCTTCAAACATCAAAAGCCCATCTCCTCCCAAAGACATGCTCCTTCAGGGATATTCTAGCGATTCAGAATAGTTCAAACACTGGGATTGCAACTCGGTCGTGTACGCACATTTTAACCTAGCGATTTTCTCAAAATTGAAAAATTCTCTTTCAATTTAATAAAGATATGATAGGAACATTGATTAACAGTACCACCAAATTCTTGTTGAACAAGAACCCTGCATCAACCATCTTGATACAGACGAGAACAAAGATGAAAACACACAAAGCGGCCGCAAAAAGATTCATAAAGACCGGGAATGGATATAAGAGAAAACAGGCTGGAAGAAATCATGGAAATGGAAGATTCAGTTCGTCAACATTAAGTCATTTGGATTCATTCAAACAAGTTACAGAAAAGGGAGGGCATTTGAAGAAGTTGAAGCAATATCTTTAGATCGAAAATAATATGGACAATATATTAGATTTAAACTGTAAATAGCAAATGTATATTTTGATGAGAGATGCAACAATTAATATTCTACAGAAATCCACTTTGAGTCCACCTTTTTGAACTCAGAAGTAGGGAAATAGTGATAATTTGTCTTCATGGATATTGCAACAGGTATATTATCAAACGATACCAATCTGATTTTGGTGTAGGTATTATTTGGGATATCTTTTATAACATCGATGAAGGATTTTAGGTCTTTTGTTTCTTTATCATCAACATGGGTGATGAAGCTTATGGACGATAAATCATATTGTTGAGCTGGGCTTCCAGAACTTCGACCCGTGATATAGACCTCTGAGGGAATTTTTTCCATTTGTTGACGGACTCCATGATGAGGAGCTTGGATTGACGCTCCACACCAAAAAACAACGTGGTTGGTATTCAACATGTTAGTGTCAACTGTGGGAACTGATAGTTCCAATTCCTTTTTTTGCCGAATAACTTTAAACTTAAGATTTGCAGCTTCATACATGATATTCAAATCTCTCATTTCTTTAACAATTTTATCATTGACGGATAATAAAACATCTCCTGTCTTCAATGGGATCGGGTCTTTATTGAGTGGTGATGCTACCACTCTATCTACAGTCAAAAAGGATATTTCGTCATCACATACCTGTTCAAATTTGGTAATCCATTCTTGAGAAACACCTCTTGTTCTTCCTTGTAAAACAGTCATGGATGCAAATTCAGCATCAATTATGTTCAAATTCCTTGGAACTTCATTATTCTGGAGTAAGTTTATCACATTAATTACGTCAGTCACATCGAATCCCATTCTGTAAGTTTTATCAACGTCCAAATCTCTTGACGTTTCTCCTAAATATGTAAGCCAAAATGCTCTTATTGTTCCATCGTTATCACACAAGATTCCCGTATTACATTCTTGAGACAATTTGCTATCCAACAAAATGCATTGCAAGTTTGTTCCTTTGTAACGAGGAGCGTATACGGCCGGTGGAATGTTCAATGAAGAAACTGCACTAACTTTCACATCTTCAGAAACTAGTCTTAAGTTACTATTGTAACCAATGAAAAGAGATTTCTCACCTCTTTTCAAAGCTTTGGTACCAAAGTTAGGAGTTCTGACGTCTGCAGTAATTAAAGAAGGATCATACTTGACTATGGCATAATTTTGATTTGGATGTAAAAAAACAACTTTTGCAGGAGTGTCAATAGATTCAGCAAATACAACAAGAACATCCATTAAGTCATGAGGAATATTTCTTCTCGAAACAAGAACGTATCCATTTTTAGAATCAATCACTACTCCATGACCGAGCAATTGTTTATATGGGTAACTGTCCAAAGGAATTGGACTATAACCTCTAATCTGAACAAAAGATCTCACCAACTTGGAACACTCCCATTTGGAATCATCATCCATTGGAATATCAATGAATTTGGCATACTTTGGTTCAATTGGCAATGGTGGCACAGGGGTTTCTTGAAGAGTAGTGTAATCCCATAATCCGGTTTCATCATTTCTTTGTGCCAATCTGAAAGTGCTATGCCAATGTCTATCCAAATAGATCCCATAAATCAATTCGGTGTGCAAGTCCGACACATGTCTATAAGATATTATAACCTTGTGACGATCTGGAATATTTTTCATTACTTCAATAAAAGTATCCAAATCAGGAGTGGGTTTATCATCAACAGATTCCAACAACCAACCATTTTTTTCGTATTGAGATATTTCAAAAGATCCAGAGGCATTGTTAACGAAAACACCTTTGACCGGCATGCAATAACACCTTGCGATCTGATATGAGAGGTTGTTGAATGAGGCACCCGCAACTTCAACATACTTATCAGGAGTGATGGAATGCAAGTCACCTATTTCGATGGTTCTCTCCAATTCTTCTCCACCTCTTTGTATGACAAACTTGAGTTTCTTCCCAACATTAGCATCAAGAATTTCATCAACTTTAATGAATGTTGAGATAGGTTCGTCATTGATGGAAATCAAAGTATCTCCTTCTTTTATTAACCCATCAGCTTGTCCACCTGGTAAAACCATTTCTGCAACTAATAAACCGATTTTTTCAGGGAAAAGGTTTCGAGATTTTGCTTCAGCTGCAGGAGTTAAACCTAATCTTCTACACTCTTCGTATGGTTTCAAATGCCATTCGACTTGGATATCACCTCTTGTTATTGGGATTTTTTCTTGAATGCATTTCAATGCCCTCAAAGGCCTAAACACTGGTAAGAAGAAATCAGTTGATGCTTGAGTAGAACCACCCGCTTGCAATGCAACAGCATAGCCATCTTCATTGATGACCGGAGATCCGGAAGAACCACCGGAAGCACTAGCAGCAGCTTGGATATACTCGGTATTGAAATCATTATAAGTTAAAGAACCGTAATCCGGAGCATTTCTATCTAATCTGGATATGAAACCAGATAAAATTGACAATTTTTCACCAGCATCATTACCCACGACTCTTATTTCGGTTCCAACCTGGGCCAAATCCGGTCTCAAGTCGAGTTGATGAAGATTCATATACTTTATATCGGCTACGTTGAATTGCAAGATTCCAAAGTCATGGATAGGATCTCTATAAATTGGCTTAACAACAGATTCTTCATGATTATCAAAGACAGCATAGCCACAAAACGGGCCAGGTCCAACAACGTGTCTGTTCGTTAGAATCAAACCTCTTTCAGAATCAACTATGAACCCAGTAGCTTCACTAGTAGTTGCAATTTCAGTATCGAAATTGGCCACATGACTGAACTGGATCGACACCACACATTTCACGGCTTTTGTCATGGTGGTTTGCCACAAGGACGAGTTGTGGGTGGAAGAATCAAATACGGGCCTCGTGCCTTCATCCGAAAAGTACTCTGACCCGGAATCATCCATCAGATCTTGATGTTCAGACGCACTTTGACTGTGAGCATCGTCCAAATGATTCAATTTCCGTCTTTTGATAGGCACTGTCATTTATATATCTAGTAGTGTCGAATACCCAGAAACTCTACACTATCAAAGCTTGTTATGGCACGAGAATGTTGCAAGTCCAAACTTCTCTTCTTGTAGGTTTTAGTTTTTGGCGATGTTGCGAAGAAAAAAAAGTATGGTCGTGTGCGTGGTTCATGGTTCCTGGAGCTGCTGGAGAACCTTTGAAGTCCAGGTATTGTAGTACTCTTTTTGGCTCGAAGAAAGGAGGTCCGAGTACGAGTTGATCATCATTCCCGTGGTCTCGTATTTTTTGTGATCTGGCCCGAGTTTCGAAGCCAATTCTTCCTGTTCTTGTTTCTCACTCATAGTACCAATCATGAACGTTTGCTCTAGATCAATTATCCAGGGGGAATTGGCCACTCCGTCATTGACGATGGTGCACCAGTACTCTATTGAGTTTTTCCTGAACCTTTTCTGTCGTTGGAACTGCAGTATAAGGGCATTTATAGCTTCAGGTTTTTCCTTTATGAGTTTATGATTGATTCTTATATATGCAGCATAAATGAGCCCAAAAGCCAAGTACCAATTGGATTTCTTGACGAATTTGTGTCTCTGATAAAGAAACTCTTGCAAGATTTGTATGGTGACATAACCAGGAATGAAAAACGAATTACATTGTTGGATCAATTCTGGAATTGTGATCGAGTCTTCAAGAGCCTGAATATTTTTTAAGCTTTTATGCGTCCGATATGGACTTTCATTAGTAGACTCATCATCAGTAGTTTCATTATCTTTTGCAGCCGCACGTAGTCTTTTCAAGGGAGAGGATTTCGACGGGGTCATGGGATTTGATGAAGCTGTTCTTTTTTTCAAGGGCGACTCTCGAGCTGTTCTTCTGGGCGTTGGTGTTGGAGGAGGTTCTGACAGCACACGATCTTGGAATGGACTATCTACAGACTCAAAGCCATTGTTGTTTGAGGAATCAGTTGGGACAATTGGTTTCAAAGGGCTCCTAGGTTTCTTTGGGGACGAGTTGGCGGACCTAACCGACTCGAGAAACGCCCTAAACTCATCTATAAGCTTCAAGCATGACCGTGGATGCAAAGGGATTCTCTGGAACTGAGGTGCTGGTAAATTAAGTGAGGACGAGTACTTTTCTACGGCTAGATATGCACATATGTGGTACCGAGCGGACTCATTTGCCTTGTTCAAGGGCTTCGAAAGACTTCTGGCATACAAACGGTCACAATACGACACCAATTCCGACGGAAGCGGGTCACTTAAGCCTGGAGCCACGTCCTTAAGAGCAGATTTGACTGGCAAGCTCATACTCAATCTCACACTCAAAATGCGAATTTCTGGAGTAGAGTAATCTGGGCCAGCACACGACTCCCCTGAAAGATTTTTCCAGTATTGAGCCAACCAGAGAGTGAGAAATTGTGATTTTGTTGAAACGCAAGAAATGATTTCCTTGAGAGGATTATTGAATACAAGAGTCGCCACCGCTAGCAGTGTTCGTGCGCTTAGCGTGTCGAGTCCATTAAGAAAATTGACTCCAGACATTTACAACCCACAAGTGGCAAAAGAGCTCGTTTCTGGAGCACCCGAAACAGTTACCAATAGAACCGTGAGAATCTATAAACCAGCTAAAGCAGCTACACAATCAAGTAACAACGATGGAAGCACGTGGAGAATAGATTGGGACATAATTGGCGGTGGAAACCGATGGGAAAACGATTTGATGGGATACCAAGGTACTTCGGATGTCATGAACGCCACGATTCTTAGATTTGACACCAAAGATTCAGCCATTAGATTTGCTGAAGGTCAAGGTTGGGACTATTATATATATGAACCAAAGGAGAGAAAGTTCAGAAAGAAGGAATATTCCGCCAATTTTTACCACTCTGCTGGTCCTTTGAAGCATATTAGAACAAAGTAAGTCAACATCATTGCATTTTTCCTCCCACTTCCATGCCCGTTTCTAAATAGCTCTAGAGTTATGTACATTAATATAAAAACACTCGTCTGGTTTGGTGAGAAAAGTCAGTTTATATTTCTCAAAAATAGAGGAATTTCCATTCCATCATTTTGTATTGAAAACACATCGATTTCTTTGTCAGGACCACGATTTAACTCCCAGAGATATCCGGTGTCCACATGTCGTACAGCAACTATAACAGCTTTGGTTATAATCGGCGACAGAAACCCCATGCATATGGCAATCGATATGGTTCTAATTCCAAACACGGTGATGGTGAATCGAGCCTTCTGAAAATGGCTGATAATCCACCCATTTCCAAACCTGCTCCCGCTAAAAACGTGCCAGACCATACCCAGAGACCAGAACCATCGTTGTCTGTTGCCAAAAATGAAATCCAGGGCACTGATCTCGTGACTGGGGAGAATATGCATGATTCCAAATTTCCTCTACTATTAATTCACAGTGATTATTTATCCCAAGTGGATTATCAAGAAACTTCAAAGACTTATAAGGTCACCTTTGATCCGGAGCTCGACAAGTCCCTTTCAAAAGCCGAAAAACGGTCAAAACCTGTCAAAATTAAGTACCATGATCCCAATGTACAAGTGTCAGTTCACGATCCTAGAAAGTCATTCCAAGGTGGCCTTGAGTCCTATTTGCATAAACCAAACAAGCGGTCGAAGAAGTTCCCGTTCAAGCAGTTGCCTCAAACAAAATTCGTCTTTGATAAAGAATCCTTGGGTCCTCCACCTCTACTGCAACTAGTAATGTGGAATATACCTTCAACCGTCAGTGAAATATACTTATCCAACTTTTTCAAGACGTACGGAAGCCCCATCAAAGACTTGAGGTTCATTAATGATTCCGAAAATGGTGCTCCGTTGGGTGTTGTGGTATTCCAGTTTCAAGGTAATCCTGAAAAAGCCAGTAGATTAGCAGAAAAAGTTGTAAATGATGCTAAAACTGATGGTATATACATTGATGGAGCTCATATAAGAATCGAGTTGAATGACCACGAGGATAAGCTCTTGAATAGGAAGGTCAAAGAGGCTGAAGCTAAACTTCGTGCCATACAAGCCAAATTACAGGAAGAAAAGAAAAAAGCAAAATTCTTGCAAGAGAAGAAACAAGCAGAAGAGAACAAGAAAAACGAGATTACTCCACCATCCAATGGCCTCGATAAGTCCGATTCCTATACCATACTCTCTCGAATACATGGTAATAAGAGAATCAAAGGATGTTTTTTACCCCCTGATTTGAACAAGTATATCAAAAACAGACCCTTCATTCTCATTAGGGATAAGAATGTACCTCAAAAGAAGGTGATGGCACTGGAAATCAAAAAGGTCTTAAACAAATACAGTTGGACAAGAGTCATGGGAGAAAAAGAAGGATTTTTTATTGTTTTCAAATCTTTAAAAGAATGTGAAAGATGCTTCTATAAGGAGGATGCCACCAAATTTTACGAATTCAAATTAGTGATGGAGATTTGTGTTCCCCAAGGATATGAAGAAGAAACATCCTCATTTAATGGCAACAAGCATGTTGATGTTGTCAATGAGGCAACAAATATGTTAATCAAGGATTTCGAAACGTATTTGACGAAGGATATAAGAGAAAGGATCATGGCTCCCCTCATATTAGACTTGTTAAGTGAAGAAAATTACCCAGAGATCATCGATGAGTTGAAAGCCAAAGAAGCCTTACAAAAGAAAGAAGTCAAACCACTTGTAAATATTAACGACAGACTTAAAGCAGATGCAATATCAATGTTAGCAGCTAAGAAATCACAACCACTTCCGACATTCAAAAGAAAACATCCACTACCTGCTAGTCTAGAGAAAAAAAGAAGAAAGATCATTCCTATGCTGCATGCTTTAAATTTCGACGAAAACTCAGATGATTCTGAAAACGAATCCAGTAGATCCATGACTCCAGTGACTTCTCAATTAAAGAGACAGGTAAGTGTCACAAGTAGTCTCACAGATGATATGGACAACAAACAGCATTTGACCAAGAAATCTCGTACTAGAGCATTGCTATACGAATCTTCGGAAGAAGATGCAATGCAACAAGATCAAGAATTCTCAGAGTCTGAAAATCAAATGGAAGAGGCCGGGGAAGACCAACAAGAAGAACAAGAAGATGAATTGGAAGAGAATTTCCAAGAGACGTATGATTATCCTCATCCAGTATACGAGGATGAATTCGAGATATCCAGTGAAGCATTTGATCTCAAGGTAATGAAAGAAGCCATAAAAGATGAAGAAGACTGGGAAATCATGAAAGAGTTGATGAAAGATGTAGTTCCGGCCGATAACATCAAGAATTTGGATTACTGGGCATGGAAGATTGTTGAAGCAGACAGAAGTACGCCCGAAATCTTGGCTGAAGCGGAAGGAGATATTCTTCCTCTAGATGCAAGCTTAGAATCAGACACTGGATCATTCGTAAGTGATGGATATAAAAAGATTCCTGATAGCGAAAAAGTCCAATACTTGCCACACCGAAGAAAGATTCACAATCCCATCAAAACGGTCCAACAAGATGACGAGGAACTCGAAAAATCCGGGCAACAGAGCACCAACACACACAGTTCAAGGGTCAATCGAGCCAATAACAGAAGATTGGCTGCAGACATAAGTGCTCAAAAGCAAATGATTGGTAGTGAGACGGATATTTTGAACTTGAACTCGTTGACAAAGAGGAAAAAACCCGTCTCGTTTGCCAGATCAGTGATCCACAATTGGGGGCTCTATGCGTTGGAGCCGATTGCTGCCAAGGAGATGATCATCGAATACGTGGGTGAAAGTATTCGTCAACAAGTTGCTGAGCATCGAGAAAGATCATATTTGAAAACAGGAATCGGGTCATCATACCTTTTTCGAATCGACGAAAACACCGTCATTGACGCCACCAAGAAAGGCGGAATTGCCAGGTTCATCAATCACTGCTGTATTCCCAGCTGCACCGCCAAAATCATCAAAGTTGACGGGAAAAAACGGATTGTTATCTACGCCCTACGAGATATCGAAGCCAACGAAGAACTTACATACGACTACAAGTTCGAAAGAGAAACCAACGACAACGAGAGAATCAGATGTTTGTGTGGAGCTCCCGGCTGCAAAGGCTACTTGAACTAAGGTGTATACTATACTCAAGCAATTGTACGATATATATCTAAATGGTGTTCTCTCGAGCCATTTTGTTCGCGATCTTGGTGATGTTTCAGCACGCCAGAACTCGAGTTTCATGGGGGTTTGGTGCTCGTATATGCCGGCTGATAGCACCACGGACGTGCTACCGATATAAGGCGACATCGGTGGAGGTTCCTGAAGGTTTGGACGATTGGGATCGGGGCGGAAAGACCAAAAAAAATAGCTTGAGCCCATTATATTCATTGAGTAAAAAGTACATGAACGAGAATCCAGGATCGGTTTGTTTGATCCAGGTGGGGAGTTTCTACGAGCTTTACTTTGACCAGGCAGAGATCTACGGGCAAAAGTTGGGCTTGAAGGTCGCCACCCGTAAAACATCAAACCATGCTATTCCTATGGCTGGATTTCCAACAGTGCAATTGCAGAAATACGTTAAAGTGTTGGTTCAGGACTTGAAAGTCAACGTGGCCATCGTCGACCAGTATCCGGACGTGTTGAACATTGAAAATAATATCATACATAGGAAAATATCTCGAATCATCACACCCGGAACCTTGGTTGATGAAACTTTCATCAACTATAATGAGAATAATTATTTATTGGCAATATCATTTCCCTCCAACTGCACAAAGGTACCTTATGATCCTGATTTGGAGGTCGGGTTATCGTGGATAGATCTTTCAGTCGGGGATTTCTATGTCCAGAGAACCAAATTATCCGAGCTCATATCGGATATATCTCGTATAAACCCACGAGAAATCATCATTTCCAAAGAGTTCAGCACTGTAGATTTGGATGCATGGTATTCCGGCCTTCAAAATCTAAAGAAATACTTCATTAGGTACCACAAAATTGCATACAATGATTTGAAATTACTGTTTAAGCATAATATCAATCAAGTCAGAAAATTGGTTGAAACTTTCAATGTTCGTGAGGAGGCCGCTATGAACATGGTTTTGTCATACATTAACATCAATCTCCCAGAAAGAAACCCTACTCTTGATCTTCCCACCAAATACTGGAGTTCCAAATATTTGCAAATGGATTCTCGTACTAGAGATGCCCTCGAATTGATCGAAAGAAGTAGTGGAACGAGTGGTAGAAACTTGACGGCTGGGTCTTTCTTCAACACCGTGAAACGAACAATCACTTCTTCAGGTACCAGATTACTCATTGAATGGATAAAAAACCCCATACTAAACACCAGCGAATTGGTTCATAGACAAGATTTTGTCACTTTCTACCTTGAAAATCCCACTCAAAGTGTTATTATCGAAGATTTCTTATCCAATTCAGTGGACTATATAAGAAGTGCACAGAAGTTAGCATTGAAAACTGGTGATAATATAACTCATTTGAAGTCCATTGCCATGGGTTTGAAGAATGCTCATGATCTACGAAACTACATGAACGACTCCAAACCCGCAAAGTTTCTGAAGTTAATTGGAGACTTTGTTGATGATTACGAGGTACCCATCTCTGTTGCAAATAAAATTATTGACACTTTCGAAACAGAAGACGTTCCGGATCCAGATCTACTTGAAAGCGAATTCACTGATGCGGAACATTACCAAAACGTGGTAGAGTTCTCTGTAAGAAAAGATCATACCCCAGAATTATCTCGATTACATGAGGAACTTCAACGCCAAAGGAATCAAGAACACGAAATGTTCAATAAAATTAAGGAAGAAGCATTGGAGATCGATGAGAAATTGACTGTTCAAATCAAACAGCAACACAATAAGTTCAATGACGTGATATACATCAATGGTAAGTCAAAGCTGATTGATTTGATTGCCGAATTTTTTTCTGATTCGATTGCAGACAAGAAAAAGAACATGGTTCTATATAAATCAAATGAGTGGAAAAAGTTACAATACGACATTTCGGATCAAATAAATCGAATAAGAGAGGCTGAAAATCGAATAATCGAAAACTTAAGGGAGGAAACTGTTGATTCAATTGTACAAATTAGAAGAATCAACAGGTTGACAGATTTTCTAGATGTTACTCTTTCATTTGCAAAACTCACACAGGAATATAATTTGACACGTCCCCAATTTTTGAAAGGAAATCAGCTTATGATCGAAGGGGGAAGGCACATTGTGGTTGAATCGAGTTTGAAGAATATAGGTTCCAATTTCATCCACAACGATACTCATTTGAAGAATGAAGCACCTATTTGGGTTATCACTGGTCCAAATATGGGAGGAAAAAGTACTTTTTTAAGACAAAATGCCTTGATAGCAATCATGGCCCAGATTGGTTGTTTTGTTCCTGCTATCAAATGCAAAATGGGAATTGTGGATAAAGTTTTCACCAGAATTGGGGCTTCTGATGACCTTTTCAATGATCTAAGTACATTCATGGTTGAAATGGTTGAAGTCACCAACATTCTCAATAATGCAACCAAAAGATCACTAGCAATTGTGGACGAGGTCGGAAGAGGTACTAGTGGGAAGGAAGGACTAGCAATAGCTTATGCCACGTTGATATCAGTCATGAAAACCAACAAATGCCGAACGTTGTTTGCTACTCATTTTGGTAAAGAAATCAACGAAATCTTACAAAAAGATAACATGCCCCAGAAGAAGATCAGGTTCTGGAAAACAGGGGTTGTTGAATTGAATACCAAAGGTGAGAAGTCTCTCATCATGAATCACAAGTTGGTTGAAGGCATAAGTGAAAAAAGTTATGCCATTGAAACGGCTCAACTCTCTGGGTTTCCGAAACAGAGTTTGGAGATAGCAAGAAGAGCTTTAACATTAATTTAATAATATACATATATTTACTACTGAGGGAGCTGGCTTTTGATCAACTGTTCCAAAAGCTTCAATTGTTCTGGAGTTGCGTTTGACAATGCATTATTGAGTTGTTGATTTTGATTGGCCGGGGGCTGATTCATTTGATAGGGTGCTTGAAACTGTGGTTGCGGAGGATAGAATTGTTGACCTTGGTAGTTGTTGAATTGCCCATATGGCATTTGTGAATATGGTTGTTGGACGTATGGTTGTTGCCCATACAGTTGAGGATGAAACTGGTTATATTGACCATTGGGCATTTGCTGGAATTGTGAATTTTGAACACCTTGTTGGACAGGAATCTGTCGGGGAGGCATCTGGCTAGAAGCGTTGTTAACATATTGAGAGCTGGACGGAGCTGGTTGATTATAAGAAATGAAATTTTGACTGGAGTATGAATTGTTTTGGTGCTCTTCAACTCTTGTGGGATTGGGATGAATCCGTTTGTCCTTTTTCTTATCATTCTTGTCTTTGTTCTTGGATTTGCGCTTCTTTTTGGCGGCCATTTCCTTTTCATCATCAGAAAATTCTTGCTCTTCCTCTGGGATTTCCTCGTCGTTGAAATTCGATGCATCAGACCCTTTAATGCTTTTCAACACATCGGTAAGAGTGAATTCTGAGTCGGGAACTACATAATAAACTTTTTCGCCTTTCAAATGCTTGAACTCATCGACTTTTCCAGACTCGTTGAACTTGACTCGATATATAGGAGTCTTTAGATTTCCGAAAATCTCAAATAACGGGCCTAAAACCTTGTCTTTCAAACACAATATCGAGTTTTCTTTCAAGACTCGAAACTCGGCGGAAATGTCCCCTTTTATAATGATACTATTTTCCACAAAACCTGTGATTTCTCCAATTGGCTCAATTGGCTTATCACCCAACTCGTAATTATCGGGTAATGTTGGTGCTATCTCATCAACCACCTCGTTTTTCGACGTTATGGGTCCGGTGATCTTCTCCTCCTCATTGTCAGACAAGACTTCTCTCAGATCGGGTGAATCAGGATCACAATCGGAGTCAGATTCAGAACTTGAAGAATCTGAATCGGAGCTTGAACTGCTTGAAGGGCCAGAATCTTCGAGATCTGAATCCACCACGATCTCATCGTCAGACAACTCTACAATGGGCTCGGAAGGAACCTCCATAGGACGCTTCTGGTCTTCCAGAGGTTCTTCCACAGTGTCTTTCTTATTGTTACTCTCACCCTGGTTTTCATCTTTTTTGCCATTGTGAACACAGGGGTTTTCGGGTGTTTCGAGTGCCCGTCCAGACTCAACGGTTAGAACCACATCAGAATCAACTGGTTGATCAGCTCGAGGCTCTACGGCCGAATCCAACGTATTCAGAATATCAGAATCGTTGTTCATGGATGATTCAAATATATTTTTGTCTCATCTCAATATCTCATTTTGGGTCGTGTACGAACGACACATTGATTTTAGCTTGGAGATCCACTACGAGACCGGCTGTAGGACTGGCTTCGACTGGTGCTATTGCTCAAGGAGCTGCCGGACCTGTCCCGTTTACGGCCTCGTTGTCTGTTTTCGAGCTCGCCACGCATATCGTCAGTTAATATTCCGAGACCAATGGCAGTAAAGTAGTTAATGGAAAAGATCAAATCGTCATATTCTCCATGATATGGAAACATACCCGCGAGCAGTTCCGAATTGCTGAGCATCATGTCTTTGAAGTGAGCTGTACCGATCTGTTCGACCATTTCTTTCAAGAGGAATTTTACAGCAATTCTGTTGGAAGGATTGGTGTCTTCTTCAGTCAATTTGACAACGGTCAAAATTGATATTGGAAGCTTTTCTGTTGCAATTAAGTAGCCAAAAAGCTTGCCAAAGTTCCGTATTCCATTCAACTCCAATTGGTGGACAGTCTCATATTGAGTTTGAAACAATTTCGTGAATTCTCTTTGATATGAAGTGAATTTAAGTATGAGGATTTCACAGATAGTTCCATAGTATTTAGAGTACGTTTTCTCTTGAATGCAGCTTCGAATGATTATCGAAGACATGATCTCTGGCTTATACCTTAGCTTCAAAAGTTTATGGACTGCTTCTTCGGCAGATAAACTCGACATGATTGTCAAGTACACCGTTTTTTGAAGGGCTATTAAATCAGACTGGGTCATATCGACGTTTATTTCTTGGTCTTTATCTTCTTCATTAGCATCAGCTTCAAGAACATCTTCTTCCTCGTTCGAAAGTCCAAGTTCTTCCATCACTTCACTGGCAAAATCTCGATACTCAAGAGACAAAGGTTTCTCATCATCGTGATAATCCAATTCATCATCCAAATCAATATCGTGGCAGAACTCATGCTTAAGTAGAACTTTGGCAAACGATCTGAATCCACGTTTTCTGATTGCTAGAATGTCATCGAGCTGCTTCTTATTGTAGTTGTTCAAGCCATTTTCACTTGCCATATTCCTAATTGAATCGATTGTAGAATACAACACATTTGCTGGAAGAATGGCTCCGTTGAGCTTGAAGATCCTCAAAACTAGCGAAATGCAATCCTGTGTTGATGATTCCATGAACATGTCCAAGAAACTTAAAAGAACCAAGCTATCGAGAACCTTGTAATTAACCAACTCACATATGAGATGAAGCCTGACGGGTTTATTTGCAACATAATCATGTTTGAATCGAATGAAAAGTCTGCTAATCATCACTTCCCCGATAAAAGGTATCTTAGAGTTGATTATACTCACCAAACTGGCCAATAACCATGCTGGTTTGTATGATGTTTCAGACTCTTCGATAATTCGATTGACAAAAAAAAACATTGCCTTATGGAGATTGAGTTTGAGTAGCTCGACTGCGACAATGGGAACATTATCTCGACTTAGCCGGTCCACTAATGAGTTCACAGATGTCTGAAGACGAGTTTGTTCAGACACCATTTCATGATAAGAGTCCATTGCACTTTGAAGATGCGCATCTCAAAAAAGTGGACTTAAGAATGAGATCTTCAGTACCGAGGTTTGCAAGGTTAAAGGCGAGGATAAACCACTTTAGACAGAGTGGAGATATACTTTCAGATTCCTTGGTAGAGAAAGGATCACCAAAGACGCAATTTCCAGAGGTTTTCAAGGCCAACTCGTTGAATAAATGCGTTCAAATCTTGAGAAACCAATATGATGGACTTCTATTTGATGATAATAAGAATCCCATAGATACTTCTCGAATCACATCGAGAGACTTACAGGACAAACGGAAATCTGGATTCAACTTGATGATTTTCAAGAACTTAATGAGGCTCAAACAGTATCAAAAGAAGCCTGTTGACAAGAACTTGCTTCTCACATTACTAGGAATCAAGAAAAAGACATTGAACGATAAGGTCAAAATCACCGAGCAAGTGGCAAAGCTCGTTGCCGCAGATCATGGAGTGGAGCGTGCAACATACCTATTGAAGCTCAGCATACATAAGAACCCGGTTTCGATGAACAAATTATTATCGAGCATTCTTATTCACCACAATAATAAGCATGAGGTAAAAGGGCTACAAAATGTGGAGGAGTCTTTGAAGGTGTTCAATGAGTGCAAGAAATGGGGCTACCAACCCAACGTCCAAACATACGCCATTTTATTTGGCGGTATCAACAAAAATTTACAGTTTGGTCAGGTTTCCAACGAACTTGCCAAAAGGCTCGTGACAATGTACGAATTGATTGACAAGCCTACTGTTCTGATTTTTAACTCATTACTATCGTGCTTGGTCAAAGATTACACTGATGATCAGTTCGAGGCGTGGGACTTGTTCAATAAAGTCGAAGGGTTCAGGCCTGATGTGCAAACATTCACGATTTTTTTTCAAGGATTAGTGAAATTGAATGAGTTCAAAGTGGACAAAATCAGGAAATCTTCGAGCTCCAAACTCACAAAGGCCTTGGAGATCTATCAATCAAACAACCAGCTAGTTGATCTAGCACCAATCCTCTTGGAAAAGGTTCAGTTCAACAAAGTAGATGCGTTTTTCACAGCACAGTTCGTATCATGTTTTATCAATCGGAGCTACAATGATGTTTATGGACATAATTACTCAACCACCGGCTTGGAGACATTGCGTCTATGGTGTCCTGAGATCAAGGATTTTGTTGATAAGTATGAAGTCATTTTGAAACCCAGTAAAAACTCAACTTCTGCAGAGGTTTATAGGCTTTCCAAGGTGATCGAACAAGCATCGGATGAAGTTTCTGCTGACGAAATAAGGAAAAGAGAGATCCCAGCTCTCGGAAGACCAAGCGAAGTGGTTGTGAATAAATTCATCCTCAACAAATTCATAGAGGGTTTAGCCCAGTTGGACAGGCCCATTCAGTTCATGAAATGTGTATGGAGAATTTTATCTGAATTTGGAGGTGTTCAAATGGACTCGATTCCAAGTATCAAAAGCCAAAAATACGACGTGGCTGTTAAAGTGGATGCCACGGTTGACCCCCAAAACTCCATAGTGGATTCGAAACTTGTTCATGGGATTATCACCAAAATCCATGAAATTTTCATCAAAGAGGATAAGGCCAGTCTTCTCTGTTTAAACACCGCCAAATACTGCCAGCAAAAAGACCATTTGGTTGCCCAAGAAACCTACGATTATTTGCTTAGCATAATAGAACAAGAGTATGATCATTTCATCACTTCAAACAAAGTCAAACGTTTAGGCAAGCGGGCTTTAAATATGCACCAACTCGAATATTTATCCAACTCCATTGAGCTTTATTGCCGTGTCGTGCCGGCCAATCCAAAGCGTATAGCCCGAGTCCAGAGATTGGCGGAGAGTATCGACACGTGCAGTTGGTTGAACACCAAACATGCTAGCCATATAAAGCCTCGGATCTCAAGTGCTATTGCATCTTATAAATGATGCGTTTTCGCACTATATAAACTTGTACATAATAGATAATGGCCTTGGTGGTAATTGCAAATCCTTTGACCAAGCGGTACGACCAATTGTACGACGCGGTGCTACGCGAGAATCCCCAGTACATTGACGTCTATTTGGCCTCATGTGTGACAGACGCACTGCAGTTTAGTGTGCTTTTGAATGAGATATATGATTATATACGGACGTCACTGATCAAATATGGTTTTGATTATAAACTTAGCATAAATGTGCTTTTGAACGAACCAACTACACAGGGTTATGGCGCTGTATACTGTGCTGCGGAAGAAGCACAAAAATTGAGCAAGTTTCGCCCAAAGTCTGTGAAAGTTGTAACTAAAGAAAGACAGCTCCCAGTGAGAGAAGCATTCAATAAGTGTGATGTTGTGGCGGTAGGAGGGACGTTTGACCACATACATGATGGGCATAAGATACTTCTCTCAATGGCCATGTTTTTGACCCGAAAAAGGCTCATTGTGGGCGTAACAGATGACGTGCTTTTGAAGAATAAAAAGTATAAAGAGTATCTTCAATCTTTCGAAACAAGACTCAGAACCACTGTTGATTTCTTGAAAACTGTCTGTGAGGACCAGGTGTTTGAAGTGTACAAGATAGTTGATGTGTGTGGCCCCACGGGGTACATCAAAGATATTGATTGCTTGGTGTTAAGCGAAGAAAGTGCAAGTGGAGGAGAATATGTAAATAGGTTCCGAAGCTCAATTGAATATCCACAACTCAAAGTGTTTGAAATAGGACTCATTGGGGGAGAGAATAAGTTGAGTTCGACTGATTTGAGAAAGATCGATATGGAAAATGATATTACTACTTAATTTGAATACCTTTATCGAGAAGGGTTTTCTTGGGGTGTTTATCAACGTGATCAAGCCCTAAGTGACATAAACTGGTGGTGAGTTGTTTATATAATACCAGCTCATCTGCGTCATCGACGTATTTACCCTTGTCATTTTGATCAACGAGTGCCAATTTAACTTTATTGAAATTGGCGTCGTTCAATCCTAATTTGTACTGCAATCTTTTTTTAGTGTCCTTAATCGACTCATTGGGATATACAAAGAACAAAAATGGTATGGAATGATGATAATTGGAGTTTTTATGGAAGTGGAACACTGTCAAAATGTTGATATCGTTGATGTATTTTTTACTCAATTCGTACTCGTATTTTTCCATTTCGTCTTTGAACTTGGGTGTTTTTGTTAATGGTTTAAATGGTGTTATGAAATCATAATTGGCCATGACGTTTGTCTCAACTGGGAATTCTCCGATAAAGTAGTCAAACGATTCGTGCAATGATTCAATGGTGTTATCGAACTTGACATACTCCACGTATTTGTTATTGTTGCCACAATACATGAACAAATTCGACTCATCTATTTGCTCAACGTCTATCCCTCTCTCTGGCAATAACCTTAAGATCTCATTAACTAAATCAGTTACTGTCTTGTCTATTGATATCAAAATATCAAATTCCTCAAATTCAAGAATCTTGGTCAACCAGTACACTTTGAATGTTTTCATATTTTCGTATTCTTTTAATGGGATACTCAAAACTTCATACTGATATTTAATCACGGTTGATATTGGAAGGTTTTTGGGGAAATATTGGGTCAAACTCGAATGTGTTTTCATGGCAAATTTATTACCCAGTTGATTCATAATAAACAATCTCAAGTATTGGGGATCTTGATCAATATGAGATGCAATTTTTTGGCTCAATTGTTCATAAGAATCTTGCGTGGAGACCCATAAATCGAATGTGTCGTCATCATACATTTTGTCGTCTGGATTTTGATCAATTTCGACGATATCTGAATCATCATCACTTCCTTGATCATATTCATTTTTAATTATATGGTCGGTTTCATTCTTTATGGGTGAAACTTCAATATGAAGTCTTGTCGTCAAGAAATTGAAGTATTTGGATAGTTGTGAGTTAGAATGAGGCTGCGTGACTTTGCATATTAATATGTCACCGAACCCTAGTTCATTCTTCTCAAATGAAACTTCGGTATCTATGATCTCTAATTTGTTAGGCGTGATTTCTTCGATGATATTGAGTTGCTGGTCATCATTTAAATTGAGAAGTTTCCGGAGTTTTGGAATGTAAGCTTTCACCAATTCATCTTTACTTACAACCATGTGAGTCAAGCCTCTCAATTCGTTAGATTCAGTGTCAAAATACTTTAAAAATATCACCATATTACCTGAACTGGAGTCCAATGGTTTTGCAATTGGTGTCACATCTTGAGTGAATTTGGTGAAAACCCCCTCCCAGTCAAATTCCTGGGGGGTCAAAGATTCCGATTTTGTTTGCTCAACAACTGTGGATAATTCATTTCGATATTCCTCGATATAGAAAACCATTTCGTCATACTTACGGATGAATAACTTGAGATATACGTTGGACAATGTCAAATCTTCCTCTTTGCTCGTTGACAAGAGTTTCTGAAAATCAGTATAATCATCAACTCTGTTGGTTTGGTTGTTGCGGTGACTGATAACCAAAAGCCTATACGGCAAGTTTTCCAAATGGTGCACATCCGAAACTTCACTGTCAATACCCAATGATTCATTGATCGAATTGTACAAGACAAATATTGAGTCCACTTTCTTCAAATTGAACATCAAAGGTTGAATGCCTTCAGCACTTGCAAGACCTTTATCATAAAACTTGACATTCGTGGGATCATAATAATAATCAAACTCTTTGAAATTTTGATAATTTTTCAAAGTGACCAATTTGACATTGATATTATACAACTGTTTCATCTTCAAATCTTCAACCATTTTCATTTCTTGTAGATGTTGTTCGATTTCGGCAGGTATGAAACTGGGAATTTGTTCATTAATTTCATCATCATCATCTGGTAGAATCTCCGAAAGTTTATTTTCTCTGTAGTAAACCAACATATAAGCACTTGTAGATCTTCTGATGAGGTTTTCGTTTTGTTCTGCCTTGCTTAATCTAAAGAATTCTTCTTGACTCAATTCATTGGCGCCAAAATTGTGATCAAAAACTTCTGTTTTGGTAGCCTTCCAAACCCTATCATCTTCGAACCTGAACCATTCTTCTCCTGTAGCTTTTGGTTTAATCATGGCATAGTAATGGCCATTGGAAATGGAGCCTTGGTGTACCAAAACACCATGCAATTTGTAATTCCAATTTTGGGTTTTAACATCCTGAGGTAAATCTTCATCTAAATATGGGGATAAATCGATCAGATCAGGGAATTCATAACGGTCATTAATTTTTTGAAGATCATCAATCATAAAATCATATTCGAATCTTTTCAATTGTAAATGTAAAACCTGAGGGAATGATTTAAAAACGACACCCTTTTTAGCATCTTGATAACCGTAACCGTCTCCAGCCTGATATTTATTATCATCAGTCAACATTTCTAATTCAATATAGTTTTTGAAGGCATCATTCAAATTATTGAATCCCTTGACATTTAATTGAATATCCCAGAAATCTTCCACTCTACTTGACTCGTACGGAACATTGATGCACTTGATAAAGCTCTTCATTTTACCAACAAATAAATCGTTCAATTTGTTCTCGATTGGAGTATTTTTCATTGAAGTTTCAAGTTTATCCATGAGAATTCGGTTCAACTCTTGAATATCATGTTGCGTGAATGCATCATTGGAATCCCAACCAAAACTTTTGGTTAATTCCAAAGTTCCCACTGGTACTTGAGAAGTAGACAAAAGATAAAAGATCTTTTGTAACGATAATGCTACTGAACTCTGCTTTCTAATTTTTTTGTTTGATTTCACCACTGTATTAGGCGTTGTAGGGATTTGGTACACCAATTTTCGGAATATTTTGGTGGTGAAATAGCTCTGTAACAAAGAATTCAAATAACAAGTTGCACCTTGATTATTTAAACCCACGTATCCCGTACTTTTCTTTGAATCGTAATCAGCAAAGTTATACCAGAGGACCCCAGTCTTGGAATCATCGATCACTTTGACGTAAGCAGTGATGTTGAGCTGATCATTTGCGATCAATGGAGGCTCACCATGGATTCTATTTTTATACAAAGAACGAGAATCGACAAATGAACTGAACCCCCAATCAGGCTCAGTATTGCCAAACCGATGATAGGAGGAATTGGATACATGAATGCGAGGACTCTCTGGATTCCAAATATCAAATGCAAATTGGGCACACACATACCATTTTTCCAGGTTATTCAAAGGATGAGGTTCCAAATAAATGGAGATACTATTCCCGTTGCCATTGCCTTTGGGGAACAACAAGATGTTCCACTCGAAGTCGCCGACTTTGAACCGCGGTCCCCTGATCTTATTACTCGATAAGCTCGACCAATTGCTGATGGTCCAAACATTGAAACCTTCATCTTCCACAGGATAATCGGGGACTGGTTTCATGAGACAATCGCTCAATTCTTCGAACTGGTTGGCTAGAAGCGACGACGCAAGCCGATCAGGGTGCTTGATGTTGTACTGCAGATCGGAATCGTTGTCCAATTTGTCGACATCAAAGCTCTGATCAATCTCCACTACGTCATCATCATCGTCGTCATCATCATCATCAATTTCTTCAATATCATCGATTGGATCACTTGGTTCCTGGCTCTCCAGCTTAGAGTGATCCATCAATTTGACATTGTCAGGATATTCGTTCTCCTGATTATCTAATGATTTGATATTGGAAATCATTTAGGTCACTTGTGATATTGGATTTCTAATTTCCTTGAAAAAGGGAGATCAGCTATTACAAAAATGGAACGTGCACGACCACCCGTTGAAATTCTATTTGGTGGTGAAACATCGACCACTAGTATAGGACGAGTGACACGTGACTGGGTGTGTGACAAAAGAACTGGACAAGGTCTGGAAGCAGTAAAAGGCCAGGAACGTGGGAATGAAGAGGTCCAAAAAGAGCCACCTGGTTATGTAGAGCAATTGTTCTTTAGTAGAAAGGATATTTAGTTTCTTTGTATTCATACTGAAAAGCTTTAGGTTGAGTTTGGGTTTGAGGAAACCACTTGATATTCGGCTGGTCTTCTGAACAGAGCCAATGGGATAGAAATTAAGTGTTGTGTTGAGATTGCAAAATTCACGAATTGGCCGTGACTTTGGTAATCGAAGTCTTATTTGAGACAATATAGCGGGAAAAAGGCACAAAAGAGGTCGAGTATCGTATCCCAATAGGGATTCATATCCCAGCAAGGTATTAGTATCTTTTGATGGAGTTAAAAAAATAATGCAGTGATTATTTCTGATTTGCAGCCAAGTCCCAAAATCGGGATAAAGACTACTGCGGCGGTTTGAGATGTACACACGTAGAATAGATCCCACTGGATTCCACGACAAACAGCAACTTCGATATATCATAGGGCCTGCAGCGCTAACAGAGCTCCAGAGCATGACTTGCAACGTCGAAAAGCGAAAGAAAAAAGGAGATAAAAGAAAGAAAAACACGAGCCCACGTTGCTTGTTATTAGGCATTCTCATAACGAGTGAAAAATTTCAAACAATCCCCAAACAAAAAGCATGAGAGGGATATCTCCAACACTAAAACAAGCCTTCAACGGGCTTTCGTTAACAGATAAACTTCTTCCATTGCTTATAATCCTTGCCATGATTCTTGGGATTCTATTATCGGTGTATGTTCCTTCGAGTCGAGATGCATTTAAAGGAGCAGAGCTAGTGGGAGTATCAATACCCCTTGCGATAGGACTTATCGTGATGATTATTCCACCATTATGTAAAGTGGAGTGGGAGAATTTCTTCAAGTTCTTCAGCCACAAGCAGTACTTGCGTCCCATAGTGTTTTCTTTGCTTGTTAACTGGATAGTATGTCCATTTTTGATGTTTGGACTCGCATGGTTAACATTATTTGATCAAGAAGAATATCGAAGAGGCATTATTATGATAGGGCTTGCCAGATGCATTGCTATGGTGCTTATCTGGAACCAAATAGCCGGGGGCGATAATTCATTATGCGCAGTTATTGTTCTTATCAATAGCTTACTACAGATTGTTTTGTACGCTCCATATCAGATCTTTTTCTGTTACACCATCACTGGAGACTCACCATCGGAGAGCACAGGAGCTGACGTATCATATCCTATCGTTGCACAGAGCGTGGCGTTTTTTTTGGGGGTGCCGTTGGCGGTAGGAGTGATGATGAGAATAACGGCTGCCCTTACGATTGGCATCAGCAAATTCGAAACTAAAATTGTTCCCTTCATAAGCCCATGGGCCTTGATAGGATTGTTATATACCATCATAGTAATCTTCATTGAAAAGGGAAACGATTTCATCAAAGATATTGGATCTGCAATCCGATGCTTTGTTCCATTGATAGTGTACTTTATTATCACATGGTTCGGAACGTTTTATTTCCTTAGATGGTATTTGGGACGCCAATTAATTGCTCGTCAAAACGGTGATGGTGAGAATTCCCGATTATTGTGTGGATGCGAAGCTCAGCTCGAAAAGAACCTCAACAATGCAAAATGGGAAAAGTATTGTGCTGCCAATTATGCCCAAGTGGCGACACAATCGTTCACGGCAGCGTCCAATAATTTCGAATTGAGTCTTGCCATTGCAATTTCTCTATACGGATCTGGAAGTAAAGAATCAATTGCCGCAACGTTTGGTCCTTTGCTCGAGGTGCCTATATTGCTCATTTTGAGCTTTGTTTCGAGGTATCTTCGAATCAAGTACATTTGGATCGACGTGGGTTGCGAGGAAGAGGATGCAAGCGAATTAAGCGATGTGTAGCACGGGACTTTTTACTGGCAAAAAAGGGGGTGTATAATTAGGAAATGTACGGTTTGTTGTATATGGCATTTCGTCTCTCATCAAAACGGGCTATGACTAAACGAGTTGAACTTGTTTGGTTGAACTTGTTTAGGTAGTTGTCTTACAAATGGGAGCAAATGGCCAAGGGGAACAAGCTTTTTTGGGTGTCACACATTGGCCATGTGTTAGGACCCAAGAAAAGTGGTTTCCAAGTATCACCATGAGACAATATCCGTGTGGGCCACCGCATCTAGACTACTTTCCGGATTGGTGGCCCGGATATTGATATATTGTCCCGATTGGTCGAAAAACTATGCACGCGACAAAAAAATTTGACATAGAGAACTTATAATATCACCAGATTAGGAAATTGGGTTGTCCGTAAACAGTAATTCATGTGGCCGCACCAAGTAATTTTCCACCTCCTTATATTTTTTTTAAAATTTTTTTTTATTTGTTTCAGATTTGGCGCCGGCCACGACTCTTGGCTCTTGGTTCAAAAATTTGCACATTTTTTTGTTGATTTTTGTTTCTTTCAACTAACTGTTAATCTATTGAAATCTAATAGTCATTCCTTATTTATCCCCTAGATTTCCATATCATTAAGAGTTTACATTCATTAACCGTCGTCTGAAAATGTTATTCAAGTCTTTCGTTAGTTTAGCCTTAGCTGCTACTGTTTTAGCTCAACCTTTAGAACACGAACATCAACATCAACATGAAAAGAGAGTTCTTAAAGTAGTCACCGAAACAAACACCGTTGTTGTGACTGCCGGATTTGGTGGTGAAGAAATCGCCACTCTTTCCGCCACTTTAGCTGCTCCAACTGATGCTGATGAAATTACCGTGGCCACTGATGTTGATTTCACTCCTCAATTCCAACCAGAATCTTTTACCAACCCAAGTACTTTTGAAACCAAAGTCACCGTTTCCCCAACTTCCACCGGTAAAGGTTCCGAATCCACCGAAACCTCCGTTGGTTCTGCTGGTGCTAAAGGTGTTACTTACTCTCCATACAGTGCAAACGGTGGATGTAAAAGTTACTCAGAAATTGCTTCTGACTTATCCCAATTAACTGGTTACGATATCATCAGACTTTACGGTGTTGACTGTGACCAATGTAACGCTGTTTTGGCCAACCTTGCTCCTCACCAAAAAGTCTTTGCTGGTATCTTTGATGTCAGTGATATTTCTGGTGGTATCAAAACTTTAGCTGAAGCCGTTAAAAACAACGGTGGTTGGGATGTTATCGACACTGTTTCTATTGGTAATGAATTGGTCAACTCCGGCCAAGCTTCTGTTGAACAAATTGGTTCTTATGTTGCTGAAGCTAAATCCGCTTTATCTTCTGCTGGTTACAGTGGTCCAGTTGTTTCTGTTGACACTTTTATTGCTGTTATCAACAACCCAGGTTTATGTGAATTCTCCGATTACATGGCTGTTAACGCCCACGCCTTCTTTGATGGTTACTACGCTGCTGACCAAGCTGGTGAATGGGTCTTGCAACAAATCCAAAGAGTTTACACCGCTTGTGGTGGTAACAAGAGAGTTTTCGTCACTGAAACTGGTTGGCCATCAAAGGGTGACAGCAATGGTAAAGCTGTTCCATCCGATTCTAACCAAGCAGCTGCCATCAACTCCATCAAATCCGTCTGTGGTGATGCTTCTATTTTGTTCACTGCTTTTAACGACATGTGGAAAGCTCCAGGTCCTTTCAATGCTGAACAATTCTGGGGTATTCTCAATTAAGCAAAAAAAAGGTTATGTTGGTTTATTTTCTTTATTGTTTTGTCTGATTTGGATATTTGTCACTCATCATCCCCTTTCTTGTTTTTTATTTAACAAGTTGTTTTTGATACCTTTTATATAGTGTGCAAATTTCCAATACACGTTGTTTTTCTACTGGTTTTTAAACTTATTTGATTAAAACTACACTAAAATTACATTTCAAATATCCTCTCCTATCTGTTTTAAGAATTCAAAACGACGTTTACGTTCTTTTTCTCCATGAAAGGCGATCTCTGGTGAATTTTGTTTGAAGAAAACTTCTCGTTTGAGGATCGAATCTGATGCTTCTGTCCAAATTCCTTTAACTCCTTGAACTGTCAAGATTTGTGACATATCTATCATGGAATCTGCTTGGATGTCACTTTCGGCAAACTTGGCAATCCAGATCCGGTTGTATTGCTTGATTCTAGTGATATTTCCTGATGTAGCTTTGATGATATGTCCAACTAATTTTGGTTTCCAATGGATTTTGGAAAATACCTTAAACGCATCGTATAATGATTTCCTTTCAATTTGCTTATAAAGCATTTCAAGAATTGCTGATAAATCGTCCATTTCAAGTTGGAAAAACTCTTGTCCAATCAATTCGTCGATCGGTGTTCCTGGTTCTACATACTTCATGTTTTGACTGAGTGTTTCCTCACCGGCTTCCTCTTTCTTTTTGGATTTTTTACTGCTCATGACTTCTCTTGGTGTTGCTGGTTCTGCAAAGAGATTGTTTGATTCATGCACAATCTTCTTTTGACTTGATGGTGTGGTAAACGGAGAAGCGTCAGGGGCCTTTCTTTGATTCAGAATGCTGCCTGGAAACTCGGATCTTGCTTGTCTTGGGGTTTGAAATTGCTCTGCAGCACCATTCTCTCCTCCTTCCTCTTCGTCGTCGTCGTCGTCTTCTTCTTCTTCGTCTTCCACTGCAGCTAGAACTGGACGTTCGACTTTCTTTGGAGCCACTTCTTTCTTTCTTAATGCCTCATGGATGTTGGAATTTTTCACCTGACTGATTTCCTCATCTAACGGTAAATTGACTCGATCATCGTTGTAAGAAGCTCCGAGAATGGACGAAATCTTTCTTTTCTTCGAATCCAGACTTATACCTAAGTAAGAGTTTGACGTGAAATCTTTCATGGGTTGTGGGATCAAATTGTTGCGCTTGGCATTCTCATAGTATTCAATATACCTTTTGATTCCATATTTCACAGCAAATTTCCGGTACCTGTCTCTCCAACTCTGGTCGGTATGATTAGGATATCGTCTCATAACGTCTTTGAAAAACGAAATAGGAACATTGGGACTTGCAGAAATCAATGAAATTGGAATATCCTTGGCACTTCTATCGCTTTCCAGTTTGGCCAAATTTTCTTTGGCGTAATTAATCACATTCAAACATAAAATATAATCATCTTCAGCAGTGAATTTTTTCTTTCTATCGGGAACTTCATCTAGAGAGAACCTCAATTTGACTCCCTTTGCGTCCGTCACCACTCTCCCTTTCTCATCAACCTTGTAACAATAGCGTAACTTATCAGCCAAATGTTTTCTATATCGACTTCTTATACTATGTTTAGTATGGCCACTCAATTCGGGACATTCCGCCAATTTTCCAAAGAACTTGTGACTCCCTCTCTCCATGGGATTCATTCTGATCTGTTCAAGAATGAACAAGTCTTGTTCTTGGGTGTATTTTGAAGACTTCTTCAACTTCATGTAGAGGTCCAAATTGGAATTGGATTCTGATTCAGGGGTGCTGCGCCAAAGATACTGCGAAATATCCACCAACCGGCCGTTGGATATGGAATCGTCCACCAACTTGGTGCTATAAACGGGCGAATACTCCTTATAATTCGAAGACGATAAAAACAATATCCCTTTGTTTGGAGCTGGTGTGCTCAGAACAATGATTCCTCCATAGGACTCAATGAGTTGGACGTAACGTGCACGCTCTGGATCGTTTTCTCTGATGAAAAGAAGCAATGGCATTCCGCCACTGTCTTTAAAAATGTCGGTAACTCGAGAAGCCATGGTTGGGAATTGGATGTTTATAAATGAGAAAACTTTGGTGTAGTGAGGCGGATGCGATTTTTTTCCTAAATAAGATGGGCCTGAACACGACCGGCCACTGAGTTTTAGCACTTGACTTGGATCAATTTCTCAGTGTATGACGTATGATGACCTAAGTCTTCGACAGATAGCACGATCGCCAGAAGGTGTTTACCTTTATCGCAGCCGGTATCGATTCCCCGTGCAAACGGTTTGATGTTTAACCCTCTTCTGGCATCGTGGCCATAGTACACGACCGCTTGTTGCTGCTGCTTCTTTTGGTGAGAGTTCCAGATTTTAGACCAACTGACGGCATTAATTTCATGGGGATCATCGGTTGTTTCGTTGAAGAACGGCCCTATTAACGATCGCATTTCCAATGCTTCCATTGGAACCTGATCTTCCAACGTTAGATCCCATCTTAACCCACCATGAACGGCGACTCCAGGAACGGTTTTTTCTACAGATACGCCATTTTTGAGGCTTTTCCCGGCTTTCTTGGAGTACAACGGCACGTCACCTAGCTTCTTGATCAAGGAGCATCCATTGATATACTTGACGTGTTTTGGCTGGAGTTTTTTGGCCAATAGAAACTCGGGGTCGTCGTTGAATCCGTTAGTAAAGGCTCGATTGCCCTCAGTGGCATCTGAACGATCATCGACCACAAATTCCGGCACTGGTAGGCCATGGAACTGGGCGTAGTTCTGAAGCACGTAGTATTCATGGTTGCCCAAAACACAATCAACGTTATTTTTCGACAAATATTCGATCATTTTTATGGAATCGGGGCCTTTGGAAATGAAGTCTCCCAACATCAACAAGTAATCGGTCTCCAGATTGTATTTGAGCTTGCGTAGGAGCTTTCGAAACTCAATGTAATGTCCATGCACATCACCTACCATGATGAGCCGATGATAGACCTTCTTCTTTTCCACTGAAATTTCTTCCTTTTGTGCTCCAGACTTCACATCCGTGGATGGTGTTAGGGTAATGTTCAAATTATCTATTTTCCGGATGTTCACCAAGTCTGCTGGTTTAGGAATAAACTGATTGGGTAGAAAGATTGTAAAAAAGTAAAGCAGCCCAATACATAGAAGGGCCAGCAAGGAATACAACAAATACCTTGTTTTGGGACTCAAATTGAAATCGTACTCCTCATAATCATCTTCGTATAGCTGTTCTTCTTGACTTGTGGTGTGGTTGTTCTTTATCAATGGAGTCGTTTCAGACATCTACAGTTAAAGGGAGAATAAATGCGAAGAGTATATTTATTATAGAAGCCCACGGGGGACTGTGAAATTAGCGAGAGTTTACCGCGAGTTTATGGCGAGTTCTCTCTACCACGGTCCGAGTGAATTTTTGTTCTGCCGCGATTATCTCTTCTGCTAGTACGCTACCGCGAGTGCTCGTTCGATTACCGCGAGTGCTCGTTCGATTACCGCGAGGGCTCGTTCGATTACCGAAAGCATAAGCTTCACCCACCACCAGCATTGGGAGGTCTTTCAACCTCTCTTTGAACGACTATGTCCTTGGAAAGCAACTGGGTCAAATCAGGACTGATTTCCGTTTTCTCGGTCCTTGTATGATTTTCACGATTTATGATATCAATCATCCTTCTAAACCTAAGGAATAGCAATTCACTTCTCACCAACAAATCATCAAGATTCATATGCATTGACAAATCGTTCATGTACTTCAATACTTCGTCAAATCGCCTGAGATTCTGCACAATGATACGTTGGTTATCACTCAATACTCCCAAGGCAAAGAATAAATGGAATTGACTAGTGTGGTAATCGGTTAAGAAGATTTCCCATAACTTGAGAACTTCATTGAATTCAAACTCTCTTTTGAACCATACCAAAAGCATTCTAAAAAAGAAAAATAGATCTGTCGATTCACATTTATCCAAATGTTTGAATAAATCAGGTAACATGAATTGCACAAGCTGATTTAATGTCAACATTTGTTTCTTCATTCCACTTTGGTCTCTCACAAAGTTTCGCTCCATTCGATCCATGAAATGGCAAAAACTCCAGAATGTTAACGTTTCATCCTGGAGAATTACGTACAATGGTGACAATAGATCGGTCATTCCTTGCACATAGCCCAAGTTTTGATTATATTCGTTAAACGTCAATAAGATTTCTCTCATTTTATAGAGGTGAGGATTCCTGATATTTGAAACATCGAATTCATCATCCGATTCGTTTGGTGTTTCGGGAGAACTCTCACGTACAACCGGTTGAACATTGGATCCAATCCCAGTGATGGTTATTGATTTGGGTTTTCGATCCTTGAATATATCCAAGTTTCTGTCAGTTCTATTGATATCCTTTTCAATTCTGAACTTTTGATCTTTCCAGAAATCTGTGGCTCTTTTGGTGTCATCATCAACCCACAACTTCTTCAAGTTGTAATACTGAGATTCCAAACTTTGTTTTATGACTTTTCGATCTTCTGATGATGATTCCCACGGATAAACCCCCAATAAGAACAACCAAACTTCCCCTCGAATACCACTCGAACACCCTCCATGGAATATTCTGTCTTTCACTTCGCCAACAGTCAATCTTAACCTCCCACTGTAATCAAAGAACCCTAGCCATTCTGTTTTACTTATTTCCTGCTGTCGACTGACTCGACTGACTTCGGAATCAGTCAAGATTTCATCACCCAACTCTTTATTGATGATCGAATAGGTGTCTTCTTGGATTTGGAACCTCCGTTGACTTTCTTCTGCTTCTTCTTTCACTTGCGCAGCCCATTTGGCTAAATATACCCTTGCACCTTCGAATTCATTTCCAATTCGCTGGACTTCAGGCTTATTGATTAATTGTTTTATTGGGAGAGGTGCATGTTCGTCAACCAAATCAATGACCTGATTCTTGGTCTTAGCAGAAAACGTGGCCACTGTTTCCAAGATCTTCCATTTTGCATTAGCTAGAACCTTATTGAAATCAGGCATTCGTAAGTCTTTAGGTTTCTTGTCAGGAGTTTTCTTACTTTTAAAAGGAGCAAAGTTTCTTAGATCATCACTGGCAGGATTCACCAAATACACCGACGGCTCGATCGTGGACTTGACGAGATTGCAGTAATCACCCAACACCGAAATGAATTCTGAGCCTCCCCACACGAGATTCCCACTATCACCAAAAGTTTCAAAGTTCTGGTTTCTCTTTTTCTGGCGTAATTTCGTCGAAGGAGACTCGTCGTCATGGAAGAACACGATCGGCAATTTCTCGCCGTCCAATGTGTTGATAACAATGGATCCATGCCACATGCCCATAGATGGATTTCTGATCTGAATAGAATATATGAAAGATATGGCCACACTAAACGTGTACCCAGTCAATACTGAAGACGTAGGTTTCAGCACAAACATCGGGGGATTCTTGGTGCCGGGTTCCTGGAGATCCACGGTCTCATACGCCTTGAAATCACTTCCGTTCAACTGGCTCTCAGTGACAAACGAGATCAAAATGTCATTATTGGAAGCGTTGGGACCTTTGGAAATGGTCAAAAACCCCACCACGTTATCTCTTTTGGACGATGTGGGATGAAGGTATGTTTTGGACTTGACATACATCAATTGAACCTCTCCAGTTAAGGCCGATTGCTTTCTAGGGGGCATTGTATAAAGTGTAAATTAAGAATGACTGCGAAATCCAATATGTTGACACGACTATACACTTTATATGACTGATTTAGAGGTACAAAGAACCGGCAGAAACGATGTCTCTGTGGACCAATTCCAAGGCCTTTTCCATTTTGGCTTCGAGCTCGGAATTTCCAATGGTTTTGGCGGCAGAAACCATTTGTCTGATCATTTCTTCTAATCGTTTGAAGGTTCTGATAATCGACCCTTCATAAACATCGGTCATCTTACAAATTTGCGTGAATGTTGCGTTTTTGCACCATGCATACGTCACTTCCATCAATTCCGACCGGAAGCTTTCCACGTAGTCTTTTTCGATGATTTCGATCTTGCACTCTTTGGAGATTTTGGCGATTTTGAGGGCCATATCTTGCAAGTTTTTCAATGGTTCTGCTAATTCTGGTTTTAAACGAGGAGTTTCCTTCGCTTTCTCTTGGAAAACACAACACGACAAGAGTGCTGCACATTGCTCTGGTGTAAGGTCGTTGAAAGTACCATTGAATATCAATTCGGTCAATAATAATTCATCTCCAGTACTGATTTCGCATGCAACTCTTCCTTTCAATTCAATGATATCATTTTGGGTGGTGAATCCTAACCTTCTTAATACTCGTTTTCTGTACTTAAGATCATCTAGTTGAATAACTGCCTTGGTTTCAAGGATCTTGTCCTTGAGAACATTCATTTCTTGTTGGATCTTCACTTTCTTAGCGTATTTTTCGTACAATTCGTTCAATCTAACCGATCCATGGAGAGGATTTTTCATTAATTTGGAGTCTAAAACATCGACTTTCCGTAACAACACCTTGAAATCAGTGTCGTCGATCTTCATGGTATTGACAGGATCCATTATTGGGAGCCCATCTGGGAATTTTTTGGGTAACTCTTTCAAAGTTTTAAGGAGATTCTTTTTAGCTGAAGAACTTTTGAAATCTGTTGGCACTTTCAATCTTACACTACTGACCTGTTTGATGGAGTCCAAAGTGATGGGAATATACTCAGCTCTTGATTTTTCTCCAGACTTGCTGGGCCTTATACCTTCAGGTAATTCTGGACTGAATGGTTTAATCAAGTTGACAGGTGAATCAACAAACATCGAATATATGAATACTTGAACAATGTACGATTCATGATCTCCATAGACCACAGAGCTCCGCTTTGTCTGTCTTTTGTTGAATGATTGGACCATTCCCCAACCATAATCGTGATCTCCAACTTGGACTTTTATCACCCTTCCGCTTTGTAAGTATGGGAGAATATGACCTGGGTGAGTAATCACTTTTTGAGCATCTTGTTGGAATTTAATCAACTGTTTCTTCAAATCATAATATTCCTTGACGTTGTTTTCATCATCGACTTGGATTGAAGAGAGCTCATTCGAGAGTTCGACTAATTTATTTTCCATTTGGGGGACCGAAGAAGAGTTTTGAAATTGGAAAAACGAACTTTGAAGCATAAATTCCGGAGAAATCCCTTCCACTCTCATCAAGTTCAAGATCATGTTGTAACCTAGATGGAAAGCTGAATCCAACCGATCTGCTTGTCCTTTGACCATTCCCTTGGCCACTTGAGGCTCCATTTTTTCATCAATCATCATGATAACTATACCTCTGTCATCCAAACCTCTACGCCCAGCTCTTCCGGACATTTGAATATATTCTCCTCCACTAACCCACCGAAATCCAACACCGTCCCACTTACGAACCGAAGTGAAAACAACGGTTTTAGCCGGCATATTGAGTCCAATGGAAAAGGTTTCAGTAGCGAATAAAACCTTCAACAAACCTTCCTGGAATAAAATTTCAATGATTTCCTTTAAAATAGGCAACAAACCCGAGTGATGGATACCAATTCCCCTTTTCAAAAGTGGAAGAATGTTTTTGATCTGTGGTAATTCTCGATCAGAATCAGGTAACAAATTAATAGCGTTGTTGAAAATCTTGGTCAACGCATCTCTTTCATCATCATTGTTGAAGTCAAGTTTGGACATTTTCAATGCCAAAGTTTCACAGTCTCTCTTTGAAAATGAAAATACAATCACTGGATTATACCGTTTCATATAAATCATCTTGACAATTTTGTAGATATCGGATTTCCCATCATTGTTTCCACCTTTCCATGTCTGACCCTTCTTACCCTTTTTGCCGTCAATGGCACCGGGATCTTCGCCGCTGCTGTCACTGATTTGGGCCATGGCCTTCTGAAAATTCTCTTCTCTGAAAGTTCCTTTTTCGTCAACCACCAAGTGAATCCCATCACCACCAGCTGGGAATAAGTAATGCTGTAAAGGAGTTGGCCGAAAGTCCGTGTAAACAACATGGCACGGCTGCTCGTGGATCTTGACGATCCATTCGGCAAACTCCATGGCATTTGGAATCGTAGCTGACAAAAACACATAATGAACCTTATCCGGTAACAAGATTATGGTTTCTTCCCAAACCACCCCTCTAGACTTGTCTCTCATGTAATGGACCTCGTCAAAGATGACCCACGCCACTTCACGCATGATTTCCGATCCTCTATAAAGCATGCTTCTCAAAATCTCAGTGGTCATCACCAAACAGCCAGCATCGGGATTGATGGTAACATCACCAGTCATTAATCCCACATCCCCAAACTCCGCCAACAACTCTCTGTACTTCTGGTTACTCAAGGCCTTGATAGGAGACGTGTAGATGACTCTTTGCTTGTCTCTTAACGATTGAGCAATGGCATATTCTGCAACAACGGTTTTACCAGCAGACGTATGAGCTGATACTAACACAGATTCATTACGATCAATACACGAGATCGAGGTGTCCTGGAAAGGATCCAACGTGAAGGGATAGGTTCGGGCGTCGTTGGTTCTTTTATGTTCGCTAATTGGAGTGTAAGGATAGTTTGGAGGAATGGCCACTTGATGTCTGACTTGATGTCTCAATTTCAATTGTCCTGACCCAGCAGTACCGCCGTTTTCGCCCGAAGACGGTGCTAAGAGCCCACTCGATGCTGCGACTTCTCTGGAAGCCTCGATTTCCACCGCATCCGATACCACAGCTTTGATTTCGGGCTTTTTGGTATCTTGTTTTTTGAGTTTCTGCTGGGAAGAATCGGGGATATTCCGTTTTCTCGAGCCCGCATCCTCCAGCGGATGGGATGGTCCTTCTTCCGAAGGTCTCTGCTTCACGACTGTATCGGGAACGTCCTCAGGCGTCTCCTCAAACACGTCAAAAAGATCATCCATTATGAAATGTTGATACTGTGGTAATTGAAAAAAAATGCGATGAGCTTAAAAATATGTACTAAATATTTATGACTTTACACATTGTGTAGAACCTTCAAAGTGTCCCATTTTTCTCTGTCATACTCGCCGATTACGGCACTAGGAAGCGAGCTGACCCGCGAGTGGTCCGCGGTACCTCGAGAATAAACATCCCAGAAATCACTTTCAGGGGTCTCAGGGTGTTTTTTTACTTGAGCCTGCTTAAGTAAAGTTGGAGGAGCTATTGTGAATTTGGGAGCTTCGATGTCTCTTGTCGAAGGTTTTCTCGAAAGGAGTGCTTTGAAAGACTTCTTGGGCGAAACGTCTCGCTTGGGAGACACTGATCTCGACCGAGAAGCTGAAGTTTCGATGCTTTTTGATTTAGCATGATAGTTTGTGAATGACCGTTTTGGAGACGGGAGTTTGGAGTTTGACGAGTACAACGATAGCTGCGTGGAGATAACTGATGTTGAGTGCTTGTGGACCGTCAGAACATCCAAATCAAATGATTTTCTGAACAATTTTTTGGGACTTTGGCACAATTTTTTGATGGGAGATTGTTTGACGGGAGTTAGTTCAGGCTCAAACGGTGGTGGCGTGGATAGTCTGAAAGAGGCGTGTGATAACGGGTCATTGGATTCGCTCGATGCTCCAGAAACGTTTCTGAATGTGTGGAGCGATGGGGCACTGAACGAACGGTTCAGATGTGAAAACATTGGTACCACGTCGATTTGTTGTTCATAACTCTCCTGGCTATGGAAATCGCTCAATTGATCGATGTTATCAGCACGAACATCCATTGGAATGTCGAGATGATTATCCTGGGCCAAAGTCACCTGGCTATCCTGCAAATTCTTGTGCCCACTGATGATTCGAGGAACCCCAGTAATGCTAATATTAGCTCCAGATCTCGAGCGCACGTTGTTATAGTTGTGCTCTGATAAGTTCCAGTCGCTGATAGAAATGTGGTTGAGTGTCGAGACCGGCTCGATCCACAGCTTCTTCATGGTCCGAGGAATTTTGAACTCATTGAGTTCTTGCTCTAGTTGTTCGTTTTCGTGTTGTAATTGGCGTTCTGGAGTCTCTAACCGTTCTGGTTGATCGAAATCTTTGAACTCATCATCCATGGCCAACGTGTGGGTTTCTTCGCCGAACTCTGATATGTATGGGAGGTTCAACGAATGGATATCTTCCAAATCAACCGTTGGTTTCCTATTGTAGTTGTACTCTCTAATGTAATCACGGTCTTGGGTATCAACAATGTCGACATTTTCGACTCCGAGGCCCGCTTCTTGCACAGCATTGAGATCCTGGGACTCTTGTTGTTGACGTTTCAACGCCAAAATGGGGCTTTCTCCCTTCTTTAGCACCGCTGGTAGTAGTCGTTCATTGATGTTCTGAAGAAAGATTTTCTCGTCATTTATTGAATTCCACCGTTGTTGTCGCTTGATCTTGGGATTGTAGAGCTGGCCCGTTGTTTTGGAACGCCTTACCTGTTCATGGTTCTGGCCTATGGACGTGTCTGAGGTACTGTTGGGGATTAAAGTCTCGTGGCTTTTGGTGCTGGTTGATTTGGGTATTCGGCCAGCTTGAACTTGAGGCTGCGGCTGGTGCTGCGGCTGAGCAATGGAAATGGTATGATAGGAATGAGAGTCCCATTCTATGGCGGTAATCTGGGGGTCTGGTATGGTTTTCGCTGGAGGATTGGCATTGACAGTCATCCAGTTGGGATCATTTGAGGGCCGTTTATTTGGATGTTTCAAATAGTCATCGATGGAGATTTTTGTCTGAGAACTTGCCGAAGTGGATGAAGACGTGATGTTCTCGGGATCCAGCTCCCCACAACATGCGTTCATGTGATATAGGACATAACCCGAAACCAAAGTCAACGAAATCAAAATTATCTCGACCGCACAAATTACCAGTATTGCAGTGTTTAGTGGGGAAGTCTGTTGATTGAATAAGTACACCATTGCCACGACAAGGCACAAGGTCTTAAGAACCGAGTCGGTCCACAATTTGGTCAATAAATTGAATGGGATCAATCGCACCACCAACCAGATGGAAAGAATGAAGTTGGATATGCCGATCAACAACAAATATGTTTGTACAGATTTGAGGTCAAGGGCCATGCATGAAGCTGCAAGGGACCCTAGGGCCAAGCTGGTGAGAATTAGCACCACATTGGCCACAAGATCTGCTCCACTTAGATGTCGTGGGAACATTTAAGGATGGAAAATGGATTTTATAATGGGATCACTTTTTTGTGAAAAAAAAGTTAGGGTCAACAACACAAAACATTCCCAGCTATTACGTTTTAGGAAAGCAACCGCCCGACCAGATCCAACACCTTAATTGGAGTGTAATCAAAATAATAAATATGGTAAAATACTTTTATATTTTGTTTATATCGAGTCTCAATTAGGAAATTCGTTTGTTGCAGCTAACCCATTTTCAAACAAAAGCGCTTTGATTGACAAATTTTGCATAACAATTGCTACTTAACTAACTTTATTTTTTTTCAACTAGACGAAGACTTATAAACTAAGAGGTAAATGAGTAGTCTCCTGACACCCATCTGTTAACCATATCTAACGAGTTATCTGGTTGATCAAAAGGCACCATATGGCCTCCGTCGAAAACTCTTAAAAATGTGAATTTATCAAAATTTTTAACGTCCCCTGCATGAGTTTTACCATTCATCCAGGCACCAACTTTGGCATTTGAAAATCCGTCACTGCCGGACCATTCGAGTCTATTGGTCCATGCTTGGTTACCCAACCAGTTGCAGATGAAATCCTTGTCACCGGCGTAGATTAATACTGGTAATCCTGAGTCTAATACTTCAACAATTGCGTCTTTGAAATCGGGTTTCATCCAATCTCCTGTAAACATAAAGTTTCTATTGATGTCAAAGTTGCATCCTTCGTAAACATCAACCTCGGCTCCCACGGCCTCTTTGACCTCTGGTAAGTTCAAATACTTATCAATGTAATCTAATTGTGTGTAACATAAGGAACTTCCTTCACACATGGTTCTGATATCATACACATTTCTTCCAGTCTTTTGGTATGGACCCATTTGGGCATTGTTACAGTAAATGGTGGCTGGAACGCAAGTCCATGCAGAAGATGTTTCATAGCACGACTTGATTAAGGAAGTACATCTATCAATTGTTGAAGCCATTGAGTCGCATTCTTCGGGTTCCAAAACTGATGGATATCCCCCTTCTCCACAGGCCATTGGTTGGTAGTATTCATATTGAACTAATACATCAGTCAATCCATTACCAATCAATACTGACTCCAATTCGAAATTCTTTTCAGTTGCATCCAAAATAGTTTTGGCAATAATTGGAATATAATGACCTCCATAAGATTCTCCGGCAATGTGGAATTTCACATCCTTGTATTCAGGGAATTTTTGGAAGAATAATTCCAAGAACGCTAAAACGTCGACTGCTGCTGCTTTGGTATCACTAACAGATTGAGAGGAGTATGAGTAGCCGACATTAACTGGTTGATCTAAAAAGATCACAGAAGCATTGTTGTTCCAAGACGAAGGATTTCTGATAGGTTTCAAATCTTCACCAATGGAAGCAGGACCTAATTCGAAAAACAATCCCGTCAATGAAGAACATCCTGGACCTCCATTCAACCACAAAATAATTGGGTCATTTTTGGGGTCGTTTCTACTCTCAAAGAACCAGTAGAAAAAGTGCTTATCTTCTTCTTCAAGATCCAAGTACCCAGTGTATTGCTTGACATCATCAATTCCTAAAGAACTTGGAGTATTTTTACCTCTCAATTTATAATTTTTGTACTTATCGTTGGTAACATGAAAGTCAAACAGTTGTTGTTTGCTTGATTTTCCGGGAATCTTATTGGTCAAGCTAGAAACTGCATCGGGGTATTTCAACATCATTTCAGACCATAAGTCCTTGGTTTCTTTGGTCAAATGAGAAACTGGCTCATTCAAAAAGGCACCAATGGACTCGAAAATGCCCCCGATTCTTTCTTTTTGAAGATCCATTTGGGGTTTGAAGTCATCAAGCTTGAATGGATTCTGAATGGATAAACCATTTATACTACTCACACAAGTAGCAATTGCTACAATACTATAGAATTTCATAATTAGCAATAGTTCAAATAAGGGATGTGATAAGTATTTATAGTTTTGCGATAGTGAGCCAGTAAATTAATGATGGTTCTGCACACACCCGAGCATTTAACCAATTAGGAAACAAGTAAGCGCAGTGTGTGGGGCTCAAACGTTAGGTTCATGCCATATAAGCTTATGGCCCAACCGGAGATAAAAGGATTAAATGGATATTACGTTCTCAATTTGGGATAAAAGAGTTGATCTTGCCGGAAAGGGAACTACAGGAACGGTTGATATATACGCTAAGAGAAATAACAAGCAATATTATGCCGTGAAAACATACGATTGCAGAGAGAAAACTGAATCATTTGATGACTATAAACAAAAGACATACAATGAGTATAGGATCCTTAAACAATTGAGTCATATGAACATTGTCAAGCCATATAAGTTTCTGGCATCCAAGATCCATCAACGAACTTACTTATATTTGGAATACTGTGGTAGAAAGACGTTCAAAGCCATGTTAAAGACGTATTCAAAGGATATATCAGATAAAGAGCTTTACTGTTTTATTAAGCAAATATATTGTGCTGTCCACCACATGCATATCAAAGGGATCTGTCATCGAGACTTGAAGTTCGACAATATCATGTTGGGCCATGATGGATACATCAAAGTCATTGATTTCTTGGATTCAAGAGACGTTAGACATTGTTATGGATTAGTTGGCACAACCCCATTTATCGCACCTGAAGTATTCAATACTCTTCATTATAACGGTACGGAAATCGATATCTGGTCATTGGGAATCATAATCTACTATATTTTGGTCCGATCATACCCGTGGAAGATTGCAAAGCCCGAAGACCAATCGTTCAATCAGTATAAATTAACGGGTGAATTACCAGGAATATCTCATTTACCCCCTTTGCAACAACAATTTTTATCGAATTGTTTACGAATAGACCCTGATCAACGGTACACTACCGATGAGCTAGACCAAAACGAATGGTTTGGTAAGATCATACACTGTCACAAGGACAATACTTGTAAATACAATCACCAACGACTCTATGTGCAATAGAAAGAAGATGAAAAACAAAAAGAAAAAGAGCAGTCACACCGAATTTGCACTGTAATGTAATGCAGTATCCAAGGCCTTAGCTATTATTAGACCAACGATACGACTTTAAACAAACATTTATCCAACATTATGGAAGCATTTTACCAAAAACATGACGATAAATGATCAAAAGAGCCGTTTTGATATTTGACCGTGAGACGAGTCAGATAGAGTCGCGCCGGAGTCGCACAGGAGTCACGAGGGTTTACTCACCAAGCGCAAAAAAATATTTGTCATCGCACATCCTTACACCAAGTATGAATCATCATCACCATTAATTTTCCTGCCACCAAAAACATAATCTTCTGTATATCCAAAAGATGCTTTCAAATTCTATTCGTGCTTCTTTAAAGAGAACCGTGCGGTCGTATGCATTGTCAACCAATGCTAAAGCGTTGATTTCCAAACCCGTCCAAGATATTGATCCAGAAATGGCACAAATCTTAGACTTGGAGAAGAATAGACAAAAACATAGTATTACTTTAATTCCTTCTGAAAATTTCACTTCCAAAGCAGTGATGGACTTATTAGGGTCCGAAATGCAAAACAAATATTCGGAAGGATACCCAGGAGAAAGATATTATGGAGGTAATCAATTTATTGATCAAGCCGAATCATTATGTCAAAAAAGAGCATTGGAAGCTTTTGACTTGAATCCTGAACAATGGGGGGTCAATGTCCAACCTTTGTCTGGAGCACCCGCTAACTTGTATGCATATTCTGCAGTTTTGGAAGTTGGTGATAGAATCATGGGATTGGATTTACCTCATGGAGGACATTTATCTCATGGATATCAAACACCAACCACCAAAATATCATACATTTCGAAATATTTCCAGACCATGCCATATAGATTGAACGAAGAAACTGGATTGATCGATTATGATACTTTGGAAGCCAATGCCATGTTATTTAGACCCAAGGTTATTGTTGCAGGAGCATCTGCTTATTCAAGAGTCATTGATTATGCTAGAATGAGAAAAATTGCTGATAAAGTCGGTGCTTATTTGTTGAGTGATATGGCCCACATTTCGGGATTGGTAAGTGCAGGTGTAACTGAATCACCATTCCCATATTCCGATATTGTTACCACCACCACTCATAAATCTTTAAGAGGTCCAAGAGGAGCCATGATTTTCTTTAGAAAAGGGATTAGAAAAGTCACCAAAAAGGGTAAAGAAATTCCTTACGATTTGGACAAAAAAATCAATTTTTCGGTTTTCCCTGCTCACCAAGGAGGTCCTCACAATCATACCATTAGTGCATTGGCTGTAGCTTTAAAACAAGCTACTAACCCCGAATATAAACAATATCAAAAGGAAGTTGTTGAAAATGCTGCGAAATTCGCTGATCAGTTGAAGGATAAAGGGTTCAAATTAGTTAGTGACGGTACTGATACTCATTTAATATTGATTGATTTGAGATCCAAAAATATCGATGGAGCAAGAGTCGAAGCTGTTTTGGAAAGAATCAACATTGCTGCCAATAAAAACACGGTTCCAGGAGACAAATCTGCATTGTTTCCCTCGGGATTAAGAGTCGGAACCCCAGCTATGACCACCAGAGGTTTCGGAGAACAAGAATTCGAAACCGTTAGTAAATATTTCCAAAAAGCCGTTGATATTTCCATTGCCTTGAAACAACAAGAAACAGGTGCCAATGCCAAAGAATTGTTGGCCTCTTTCAAACAATTGGCCGACGACTCCGAAGAAGTCAAGGCTTTGGCCCAAGAAGTCTTTGATTGGGCTGGTAAATACCCAGTTCCAGGTGACTTATAATTTCCACTCTATTTTGTCAATATACATTTTTCGAATCTTAATCTGAGATCGCGCACATTGGCAGTTTTTCATAGTAAATGTCTGCAAAGGTTGATTCAAGATCCTTAATTACTGTGCCCAATGCGTCCAAATCCATCTCCTGGTCTAAGAACGGGTTTCTTGCGTACGCTTTCCAGCATCCCCAGCACAAAGAGAACTTGTTCTTGACGTATTTGGAGAATTTGGATGGAACTAATTGGCAACCAGCCAAACCCCAAAAGCTAGTAGTGAAGCCAACACTCGAGAGTAATTTGGCCCCTCGACTCTCGATAGTTGAATGGAGCAACTTGAACACCGATTTGGCCATTGCTGACGAGTTCGGAAACTTCTACATGTACCTTTCTGGTGTGGGACTGGTGGATAATGATCATTTGAAATCAGCATCTTCGGATTCCACATCTCCCACCTATGAATTAACGGCATATAACCACCTAGAAATGATCTATAGAGACATTGTGAACACGCAGGTCAACCAAAGACCCAATCCAGCTGCTCAGTTTGCGACAATCTCATGGTTGCCTCTTGAAAAGACTCAAATCGGGGTTAAAGAAGCCAAGTTGATTAATGTACCTGATTCCAACGCTTCAAAACCGTTTGCTTATGGGTATGGCGTGAGCCAAAATAGTCCCAAGAACCTCGGCCACCCCATTGCCACCAAACAAGCGTGTATTGCTGTCAAGAGAAATGGTGAATTGATCCTTTATTACCAGGGAGAACATAAAGTCGAATATCATAAGCTTTCGATTCGACTCAATGATAACGTGGATTACTCTCTCGATATAAGTAAAGCTTCATTTGGATTCCCCAATGAAAAGAAAATCATTTTAATCATTCATGATTCATTGTCTGATAAGATAAAAACCTACAGTATAACTATTGATTGGGGCTTTCTAGTTGAAGCTGCTAACAGACAGAAAATCGATCCTCATTGTAATACCCCCAAGCATTTACAAACTCCTCCAGTGCTATCGGCAGTAATGATTGCAGAGATGAGTCCCAATGTTGAAAACGAGTTTGGCATTGGTGAGACTAATGATGATGATGCTATGGAGATCGATTCTCACGCTAAGGAAACGGTGAATTTGGACCAAAATGAGTCTTTGGCCCAGAAGTCTCGGCAGAAGATTGGTGTGCTCTCAGATATCCAAATAATATCGCCCCAATTCCAAGGTTATCAAACGCTTGATATTCTATTTTCTTATGAGTACGTTGATGACAACTTGAACATTTCAACTACCATACAACTTTTCAAACTCGAAGACTCTCTGCTGTTTATATCCAATGCCTTCGATGAAATAGGAAACAAAAAGGGCGTTATAAACTCCAGTTCAGATATTCACCAAGAACAAAGGTTGGTGTTCAAAGAGCAACTGACGCTCCCCAAAAGAGTGGTGTCAATGCAGGTCATGAGTTGTAGCATTGTTTTGATATACGAAGATGGTTCCACCGATAGTATTAATAGGATATCCACTCACTGGGTAGAATGGCTGAAGAATAATAGCACCCGGAAAATTCCTCGACTGTTATTTTCTTTGTTTAATTGTGGATTCCAGTTCAATGATCTCAAGGTATCAGGTAAGAACCCAATTATGGCAACGTTATCTCCGAGTTTGACGTGTCTTGCTTACGGTGAAATAAATGATTCTTCAGTTGATTTGACATTCTCGTTCCTTGAAAAGAAAGACTGTGTGGGCATTTCACCCGAAGAATTGTACGTCACGTCAGTTGCATTTGCATTGTATCATGCATATTCATGCTACAACAATTCGTGTTCCGATGATTTGCTCGTGCTTATTCAGCTTGAGCTTCAAAGAGTGTCAGAAAAAATCAAACAGGTGATCCCCGATCCAGACAAACAAGTCGAGGCATTGGAAAGTTTCATCGAATCGATCGTCTGTGAATCACACAAGGCTATTAATTTCCAATTGGACGTTTTCAGTAAAGATTCTGTGGATAAATTGATTTCGAACTTGCCTCTCCAAAAGCTTTTATCTTTGCAACTAGCTCTTGGAGGTATACAGAAAAGAAGTAATCATATCTCATCCAGTATTGCTTGGATCATTTTGAATTTAAGAAGTGCATCTTTTGGAATAATGTTTCTGTTATCAAGCATTTACCGACAAATCTCCAAAAAAAAACCTTCTGAAGATACAATGGAAGATTCTGTGTCAAGGGCCGAGTCAATTATCTCATTGACGGGGAATATCAGATGGATCATTGAGCTCATCATTGGCTTAAACCAAGAAATCATTCAGATTTTTATGTCAAGAAATCATCCTGAAAAAAGTAAGGTATTTTTCCACAATTCAATAGCATTACCAATCATTTTAAGCAAAGTTCCTCGTCTCCTTTTGATGCATGCATTATCTTCAATAGGAAAGACTCACGAGGTATTGAAACGATTGAATAAAGATTTGACGGATGCAAATAAGTTATTCACGCCAATGAAAGATGCTTTGAACAGATACTTCACGGCATGTGCACATTCTCCGTTGAATCTTAACTTATACGAGAACTTTATTAGAGAGTGTGATAACTACATCAAAACAAACACTAATAACATTGCTGCAAATAAGCCTAAAGGGTATATGTTGCAACTCGAACAACGGCTTGTATGTCACGGGAAAGTCACTGAAGAGTGTATGCCAATGGCGAAATGGATAGTTGGAAAACACGCATCTTTGATAAGTCGAGATTTGAAGGTTGCAGAGATGTTTTATTATGATGTTGACTGGCTAGATATTGGTTACAAGGCCAATTTAGAACTGCCAGAACCACCTGAAGCTTTTGAACTATCATCTACACTCACGTTTGATAACAAGAAGACCATTCCCAAACAAATATTCAATAAAAGAGAAAGGATCGATGTGTTGAGAAAAGTGATATTTGATTTGAATTCTACTAAAAATGTCCGAAAATGTGTACGATGTAGGTCGATGTCATTGATCAACGACCCATTGGTGTTCAGCAGCATGCCATTGAGTTTATGGACGGTGGTGTTTCAAAGAACGTGTATCTGTGGAAGTGCATGGGTAAATCTCGAATGAAATGATCCAATTATTCTGATTTTGTTTGTTCCGTCATCGCTTGTCTAATCTGTTCGTTTTTTTTGGATTCTTCAGCAGCATGTTTCAAAGCCACGATTTTCCTAGCAACCCGGACTATTATAAGTGGTAAGCATGCATTAGCCACGATAATCCATGCCACCAAAATCCCAACATATCTTCCTATGTGGCCTTTCCAAACGTTGAAATAAGCAATATGCATCAACTTATACGCTTGATAAATCGGCATGGCGTATCCGTATCTGTAGAAAGCAGGGGCAATGGCTATTGGAGATAACGTGGGAGCCAAATTGACGACAATAGATCCGACAAGAATAAGACTTATCAAATGGATTCGACTTGGAACAGCCAACAACACCAAGCATTCAATCACGGATCCCAATGCAGACATCACCAAGTAGCCAAACATCCAAATGACCAAGAACCCCGATTGGCCAAACGTCGTGGTGAACGACATTCCAAAGGCAGTATTTAACAATATGTACGATAATGAAATCACCAAATACGCCATTTGACTGATGAAAAATCGAAACATGATGAATCGAAATCCCTTGATTCTTCTGGCAACCTTCATGTTGATGGGAACCATGAACAAGAACTGGAAAAATGCAAAAATACATAAATACAAAACCCCAAGAACCAACGGGCCTTGGAAGATGACGGAAGGAATTGGTCTGATATCGTTGATGCGGAACAAAGGCGTCGATGTCAAAATGCCAGGATTTCCTTGAATCACTTGAAGTAACTGGGTGTCATTAAGTTGTTGAGTCAACAAGGTGATCAATGGAGTTTGAGAAATGTATTTGATGAATGCAATATTGATGGTTTGCATGAGCACCATGGTGATCGAATAGACCATATTGAAGTCTCTGCCGGTTTCAAGAACAATTTCCATGATATTATCATGAGGTAAAACCGAGGATTGGCCAGAAAGATTCGCTACGTAACTGGCAGTAGCATTAGCATAAACAAAGAATGCCGCGTACGTTTTCTCGTGGTACACCTGGCGTTCGACCTCTTGTTCGATGGTGTTGTTATGGGACGCTGCAAGTTGAGCAAATTCAGTCATATTCTGAAGTTCAAAAGTGCCCAAAGCATCCAACGCAGAAACATTCGTGAAGAAATTGGCCACTAGCTCGCCAACAACCGGAGGAATGTCTTGATCGGGCACTCCCTCGTCCGCTATGTAGACTGGATAGTGTAACCGAGGATAGTTGGCTTGTCTCTTGTAATAAGCCCCCCAATAAATACTCAAAAACGTCAATAAAGCCAACACCAAGATGGTGTAATTTTTCAAGAAAGTCACGCCCAAGGCGAACCGGGTTTTGTCAAATGAGTCGTCCCAAAGCCCCAACCGCTTCCCCAAACCAAAGGCAAACGCATTGACGCCGTATTTGTGGGGGAATTCGGTGATTTGGGGCAACGGATATTTCTTATCGATGGAGCCAGGACGGGCTTCAGCATTCACTATAGCGTCCATTCCATCGGTCTCTACGTCACTCTCGAGCACATCGAAGATCGAGTTGGTCCTTGTGCGGCTGAGTCCCGCCACACTGGAGCCTCTTTTGCCAGTGAAAGCCTGGTAAATACTGCTGGACCCTGTGATCGAGTCGTTCAAGTCGGGGTCTCTCTGGAACGACGAGGAGGTGCTAAATCTCCGGAGAAAAGAGCCTCTTCGGCTTTCCTGAGGATCCACAAGCGCCTGGGGCGCCTGTTCTCCGTGGAATTGGCGAATACTGTCGACTTCCTGGTCACTTGAATTGGCAGATTCCATCTGAGCAAATACGAAAAAGGAAGAAAATAAACAAATAATTTTTCATTCGTCGAGTGTATTTTAGAGTATGGCCCATTCTATGGATGATTCTGTGGATCCGCTTGATACTACAGAAGCGTTTGTGACGCCTTCTCAAAGCCAGCTGGAGCTACAGGCCGAAAACGGATCGGTAAACAACCCAAAGCTAAACCTTGAACCCGAACAGGAAAGTGCTCCTGATAACGAAAGCTTAAGTGACAAAAGCTCATCTGAAAAGAATCTGGAGCTTGGTCCCATCACGTGGGCCGAGCGGCTTGACTTCTTGAAGACGGTGTTTCGGGTATACCTCATATTAATGGTGGTTTTCATGGGAGTGTTGTCGATTTATTGGGGGTCCTTTTACCAACGAGATTCTCGAGTTAAAAACTTGAAAACTTTGGTGGTCAACTTGGACGAATCTTTAGAGGTCAATGGCACGCTGATTGAAGGGTTTGGCGAGGTGTTTCGAGGTATGGTGCTGGAAAACCCGTGGGTCCAAGCCAATTTGGGGTTCGAATTCATGCCTGTTGAAGAGGCAAAGCAATATTCGAATATCACCGAAACTTTGATGGATTTGGTGTATCGGGAAAAGTACTGGGCCGGCATTCTTATAGACCAGAACGTCACAGGACAATTGTACGAGGCATACCTTGAAAAAGATGCGGTGTTTGCCAGTGAAATCCCCCTGTTCATAACGGTATTTTATCAGATTACTCGGAGTTATGTTGCTCTTAGTACTTACTATATTAAAAACTTACAGAGAACAGAGGCCATATGGATCAATGACTATTGTTATTCGACATATAATCAGCTTCTTCAAGCCCTCCCGTCCGATGACCAATTGGATATTCTTCGAAATAATGAGACCGTCAAATTGGTGTCAGTGAAACCAACTTTTAATACCCAAAACATTGCCGTGAACGTTGTTTCTGCGGCTGTGGGTCCACTTATGCTTGGATTGGTGTATGCTCAGATGTTCACCATCTACCAATTCTCATTCTTTCAAAAGATATATGCAACTATCAAGCCCGATTTGGCGTTTCCAAGGTACGTTTTTTTCCGGGTTGTGGCCACCAACGTCAATTCTTTGGTTTTGGCGTTGTTCTACTGCTTGGCCACCATAGCATTCCAAGTTCCTGTCAACTTGGCGTTCGGTCAATCGGGATTCGTGGTGTACTGGATGTTTATGTTCTTATTCATCAGTAGTAATTGCACTATCAGTGAGGCCGTGCTTGGAGTTGGAGCAGCTTATAACATTCCGTGGTTGGTCGCTCCTTTCAGTATTCTCAATGTGGTGATTAACATTTCCACTGCTTATTATCCATTCGAAGTAATGCCGGGTTTTTACAAGTTTGGGTATGCTTTGCCCATGTACAATATTTTCCAGCTACTCAAAGTGGTGCTTTTCAACACTTACAAAGGTTCTGTTGGTAGGAATATTGGAGTCTTGGTTGCTTGGATTGTCGTGGGTACTGCATTGTCGATACTAGTGCTTATTTTGGCCGAAAGAAAGGAAAAAAAAGATAAGGCCGAGGGCAAAACTGGTCAATTGAGTGCATTTTGATGTCGAAACCGTCTCTCCCGTTCAAGCCGTTTCGTCAGCCACGGCCACCCGAGCCTGGTATCTGATGTTTTTCCCGTTTTTCAACACTTTATATGCCTCAGTTAATGGCTTTTCCCACATCATAAGATCATGCCCTTTGAGTACAAGATTCTCCATCACCTGGATTTTTTGTTGACGCAAGTCTTTGTTGGTGATTGTGTCTGAGATAAGATAGTCTGACACCACGCTGGGGAGATCTCTGAGTAGAAACGATATTCCATAGTCGTGTTTAGTTAGTTCCACTAGAAATTCAAATAATTTATCTGAACTCAACCTTCTGACAGACTCTGAGGTTAAGACCCGCGTGTCGATAAGAACATCAAACGACCGTGACGTTGTCAACATGTTTAGGAGAACTGGGAAATATTTAGCCAGAAACAACGATAATTCCACGAGTTCTTCCACTATCTCTGACGGGAAAGTCTGGGGATTGATTTTGGCCACCATCTCGATATCTGAAGCATCATCAAAGTCCAACGCTTGGGTATTCAATATGGGAATCTTGAAGTCTGGAAATTTCCACGATAAAGATGCCAAAAAGTTGATGATTTCTGGGGCAAGAATGATTTCCACGGCCTCGTCTTCCCTTCTGTTCTTGTAGACCGAAGCCATTTCGATGATCATTGGGGTGATTGTGTCCAAGATCTCGGGATCTCGTTTGGATATCATTCCCTCGTAGTAATTAACGAGTCGTAAGTCGTACAAAATATCGTGGGCTGAGAAGTTAAAAACAATATCAAAGTTGACTGCAGGGTAAAGAAGCACGATGAGTTCCATGAGCCGAGATACTAGTGTTGTGTTGGAATTGCTGACGTTGGAAAATAAGTATTGGAATGGCGATTCATTGAGAATCTTTAACTGAGCAGTCGATACTTTTCCAAAGAGAGTTTCAACCGCAGAACATATGGGCGTCAGTAATTGCTCGTTCGTCAAGTACACGTGCAATATGTTCAAGAATAACCTTCCATCTGTGAGTAAATGGGAATCGCTATGCAGAATCAAGATCTTCAATATCAAGAGGGTGAATTGGTTTGCCTGCTGAATATATTCTATAATAGCGTCGACCGAGTAGAAATCGAGAATGGCTGTGAGCAGCACGTTCTTTAGCAACGCTTCAAGCAAGTCCATGACCCGAGATTCGGGGTCAATGTCCAAGTAATCTTCGTCTTTTAAAACCTCATCTATGACTGGGATGAGTGGAAAAACAACCCGAGAATCCGATAAGTCTGAATTCCGAACCATTCGTGTGAGCTGCTCGATGTCGTCGCCTGACACGATCTGCAGCTGTAACTGCAGCGTCACGTGGGCAATCGTATCGATCAAATCCTGTGGTACTTCCTGGTTGGTCATAGGGAAACGGAATGAAATCGCACTCAATGCGGCTGATAAGAGATAGGGCGTTACGAGAGGGTTTTGTTTCGTGCCACCAGCAGTACGGAGCGTGGTTGTGTGTGGCGCGATGCGGTTGGGCCGGGAATCGAGGGCCTGTGAGGCCAGTCACGGGATTCTGGGCTATTTGGAGTGGAAAACGGCCCAATTGAGCGTTTTCGGTTAGAGGGTAGGGTTCCAAATCGGAAATAAAATTGACGAGATCCCAGTTCAAAACATTGCTTAAACGAGAGGGATTCTGGACACATTAGGGACATTTGTGGACGGAAATCACGTATGGCTCCCTAAAACGGTCTTGTTTGCAACCCACTGCTGCCATCTCTTTACCTATTTTGCTTATTGTCTTCAAGTAGTTTAATTTTTCAAGGAGAAAGTTGACCCAATTCAGAAAAACATTTAAGCCATTGGATTTTTTTTTTCTCTTTGTTATTTCTTGCCTTGTTTTATTCATTCAATCTTGGTTGTTTCCTTCAGTTCTTGACCCAAATCCCACGATGTCCGCACACCAAGATCCTTCAGAGCTTCGGCAGATCGCAGCACAATTGTTCAATGAGCAGTTCGTGTCGATTCTGCCCCAAGAGTATATTCAATATCTCGCAAGCACTGATTCGGACGCCAGTAAAATCCGGGAGTATTACATGGATTTGTTCAAATGGGACCCGAACCTATTGAATTCCACACGTACCTTGTGCTCCAAGTTGTATTTGAAGGGCGAGTCCCAGGAGATTGATCGAATTCTTACCAGTTTCACTCAGTCCTATATAAAACAGAATCCCATCAACGTATTTTGTACTGAAGATTTCGAAAAACTTTATATTGTATTGTACAGTTTAATTCTATTGAATACTTCTTTGCACAATGTTGAAGTCAACAAGAAATCCAAGATCAGTTTGAACGACTATATCAAGAACACTTTTTCCACTTTCATTCAACAAGATCCAAAAGGTGCTAAAAACTTATCGATTAAACAAAGAATAGCTATTGAACGAGAATTGGCCAGTTATTATGACGATTTACTGAAAAACGAACTCCATTTGAAGACCCAGGGTTCTTTGACCACCGAATCTCCTAACAAGTCCGATGCTCCTCTCAATGCTGGTGAGCTTTTTGCCAAATCAACTAAAGAATCCCTTCCTGGGTCGACTTCTGTTGACAATGAACCCCAAACTCCGTCTTCCTCCACCGAAAAAGAGGCTGAAGACTTGAATTTATCAAAACAAGTCTCGTCCTCTTCAATATGGTCGGCTGATGTGAACCGAAATTCGTTATCGATGAAAAGAATGTCAAGTGCCACGTCTTCTGTATCACAATTCACTGTCACCAACAATCAAAGGGGCCATTCACGTGTGGGTTTCACCAGAGCCTTATTGTCTGATCAAAATCAGCGCTTCTATCAAAATGGTAGTCATTCAAGTGTCCGAAACAAGCCATCCATCGATCGGCTCGGAAATCAATCAAAGACTCCAATCAACAGAAGATCCAGTCGATCGTCCATAATTTCCCGGGATTCTCTTGTCACTAATCACGATGACTCGATGTCAGTAGTGTCTTTCGATTCTGTGGACTTGAATAAGGTTCACTTGGACGATAATCACGAACAATTCACCAACCTTGAAAATTTTAATGTCAATGAATTCCAAGATAAATTTGATCTCACTTTAGAACTTCAAGGTTCACCCTATTTGAAAGAAGGCTTATTGAAATTGAAGATTCTTAACAATGATTTGCAGGACAACAACTTACCAGATGGCCCGATATCCAGTGGGGCCTCGACTACATCTACAACATCAACAAGCTCCAGATTCTTCTCGTTCTTCAGTAGATCTAATAGGGCTCCTCCACCAGATTCAAATAGTTTGGGTTATACTAACACGTCTAACAAATTCACCGAATACTTTGTGGTTGTTTCGAAAGGAGAATTGAATCTTTACTCTTTTGATCCTAAAATTATCAAAAAACATCAACAGAAGATCAAGAAGATCAAGCAAAAACAGAGCAAAAACTTATTGAGTATCGATTTTTTGGATAATGATACCGAGTATGAGTATACTGATCCAACTGAAGATGTAGGAGATGGTAATTGGTTGAACAACGCTGCAAACGTTGGTAATTATAACTTGGCATCGACTTTTTCCCAACTTGAAAAACCGTCTTCATACATCAAAAACCCCAAAGGAATTATATTTACTTTGAGTTTCCCAAAGACAAGCAGAAAACCTAACAAAAAATTTGTTTTTGAAGCTGGTACCAAAGAAATTGCGTTGGAATTCATCAATACGTGTAATTTCTGGTCATCAAAGATCACTGCTATCCCTACTTTTGAAGAAAGTGTTTCATCCATTGAGTACGGATGGACTGATCTTGGTCAGTTAATAAAGCAAAAGAATAATTTCAAGAAATTGAAGCATATCCAGAAGTGGGAACCTTTACCTCAAGGAGTTTATTTAACCACATATAACTATGATAACAATGAAAACCATTACAACATGATGAAACAGTTCATAAAAACCTTAAATTACTACAACAATTTGAAAAAACACTTCAAAGATTTCAATGACTTGAAACTCAAGTTTGTGCAAAATTTTGGTTCTTACTCCAACACTACTAATTATTCAAGAATTCAAGGTAATTATGAGCAAAAGTTGTTGGATTATAAATTCGAATTGAAAAAGTATAAGAACTATTTAATCATCTTGGGATTTGCATTGCAATTAAGATTCGACTTAGAAGATGAAGAAAACCAAATTGTTGAAGCTGAGCTCGGAAATGTTGACGATGAAACAATTAACGATAGCGTGGAAGATCACAAGGTACTAAAAAAACCCAATAGCGATGAAGATGACGAAGAGACTGAACTTTCAAGAATGGTCAAGTATGAAATCAGAAAGCTATTTATTGGATTAAAAGACGTTGGCAAGATAATTCCAACGTTCCAAACGTCCAAGTCCATCTCGAACTTGAATCAACTTCAAAATCACATCCCCAATCTCACGGCCAATGACTTTAATAACTCGTTTTCGTTGGTGAAAAGTCCCAAAACTTACACCTTGTCGAATTATAAAGATAATGAGAGTCCTATAAACCAATTGTTGCAAAGTCAAAAAAACAACGATATACTGCATAGCTTCAGTACAAACACTATCCGAGAGGAAGACGAGACGGAATCTTGACGACTTCCTTGAATCATCTGTAGAATTATAGACAAGTAATGTTTTGACTAGATAATCTGAGCCCTGGACACGACTCTTTAGTTTAGGTGCGACAAGAGTATTGAATTTTAAATCGCCACCAAACATGTCTGATCCAAGTTCAATTAATGGTAAGTACAAGCACCGTAAAGAGTCACGAGACATTGGGTACTAACATCAATAGGGGGTTCTGCAGTAGCCATGGTTGGAAAAGATTGTGTTGCTATAGCATGTGACTTAAGATTAGGAAGTCAATCATTGGGGTTAGCCAATAACTTTGAGAAAATCTTCTCAATTAACGATAAAGTGATGTTAGGATTGACGGGTCTAGCTACTGATGTCACGACGTTGAGTGAGGTGTTTAGATTCAAGAATAATTTGTATGAATTGAGAGAAGAAAGGAAGATTGAACCCAAAACTTTTGCTAACTTGGTTAGTAGTACATTATATGAAAAGAGATTCGGACCATATTTCACAGGCCCTATAGTTGCCGGTCTAGATAAAGAGGACAAGCCATTCATCTGTGGGTTTGATCTCATTGGATGTATTGATTTGGCCAAAGATTTCATAGTTAGTGGAACGGCTTCGGAACAATTATATGGGATGTGTGAATCATTGTACGAGCCCAACTTAGAAGCTGAAGATTTGTTTGAAACCATCAGTCAGTCTCTTTTAAATGCTGTGGACAGAGATACCATCTCTGGTTGGGGTGCCATTGTTTATGTTATAACCAAAGATAAAGTGGTGAAAAGAGTATTGAAAACTAGACAAGATTAATTCCGCACGTATAAATTTAATTTCACTTTTTAATGAAAATGTACCTCGATCAAACGTTTGTTTTATTGACTATTTACACTTATTCCTATATCACTGAGATTTTTCCTCGAGTTTCTTGTCGATAACCTGCTTCAAGTATCCATTTTTTCCGTACAATTCCTCTTCCCTTTCTTTCCTCTTTCTTTCGAATTCTTTTTGTTTGATTTTACTTTGTCTAATTCTTTCATTAGCGTCATTGACTCTCGTATGATGAAGACATTTACTCAACTCGTCTTTCTCAAAATTGCACATTCCCAAGGCTTTTTTCAAGAACTCTTGTCTATGACACTCCTCCAACGCATCCATCAAAGCAACACATGGATCAAATCTGACCTTATCTAACTGAGGATGCATCTTGATTAAAATTCAATGATCTGAAAATTTGAGATTTTTTTCGGAACCTCAAAATAATGACCCAAGACAACAAGGATGTTTTGGAATTCATCAATTCTTTGCCGGACTCCAAGTCCAGTACTCCCAAGCCTGATGGAAAGGAGGAGGACCTTTTTGATTTTCTAGACGAATTGGCAGCTCATGAGAAGAAACCCTCGAAATTGGCTCCCAAGAAGCCTGACGAGGAGACGAAATCCGACCTCCAAGTTGAAGGGCAACCAAAAGTTGAAGATCAAGTTGGTGCAGAAGTGCCATCGTCAGCTGAGCTTGCTAAAGAACCGGCGGCTGAAAATGCCGCCGACTCTGCCAATCAGGAGTTGGAAATCGATCCTATCAACTCCATCACCAATTGGTGGAATAAAGAAGGTTCGAATGCGGTATCTAATTTGTGGGGATCCATCACTAGTAATGCAAATAATATCAGTGAGACGACATACAAATTGGCAAGTGATACTACCAATCAATTGAATGCCAAGAGACAAGAGTTCATCAAGCTACAAGAAGAGAATGGTGGAAAAAACTTGCAGCAGATCACAAATATAACTGACCGTTTGAACAATATATTGATCAACATCACCGACCAAATCATCAATAATGAGGACGAGTTGATCAATGTTATCGTGGTCAATGATATTGTCAACTTACATTACATGAATGATTTGATATTGAAGAACTTCAAGGCAGTTATGACTCAAGTTGAAGGCGGAATTAAAATCAATATAAACAACTATAATCATAACCCTCACGACCTGAGCGTACAATCCAATGTCGAGTTGAACATGTTTAACGGCAAATTGGTCGACGGAGAAAAACTATGTTTGGCCAATTTGGATAATTCCATCAAGAATTTCAATAAGGTTGTTGAATTTGAAAATAACGAGCAAACAGATTTGAATGAAAAGTTGAAACTCATCAACAAATCCAATGTTTTCATCTCCATTCAACCCATAAATGTCACTCAAAATAAGGAACTGGTTGATTCTGAAATTATTATTGATCAGAATGATACCAATTCGTTCTTTTTTTTGATTATTTTGAATGATACCACCAATAAAATCGTCATCAAATCGAAAACTCAGGCCTTTCCTCTAATCTGGGCCAGTTGGTTAATGAACCAAGAATTGGAAAAATTCGAAGACTATGAGGATATTGATCCGAAGGAATGGGTGAAAGGATGGGTAAAGGATGGTCTCAATCTCACATTGGGCATCCTTTCTCAACAATATGTTATTAAACGTATGGGCTTCTAGCTGACTTGCAAGTCATTTTTCGCAGCCGTTTGTACTTTTATCTCCAATTCACAATTATCATGGTTTCGTTACTCTTAAGACGCCTTCTGGCACCGATTCTATGTACATTAGTAGTGCTCCATACACTACTGGTGTCAGGTCACATACTTTTGGCTTGGTCAGTTGATCTCAAGCACAAATTATTTCTAAATATACAAGCGAACAAAAATCTACAAATGTTAGCACATGAGTTCATTAATGAGATACATGTACTTTCCGTGGCTCTTTCTGGGGCATTTGAAGCCGACTTGGATATTTTGTTGCATCTTTGGAGCTTGGAGGGTTCTTTGGCCCAAAAATATAGGACTATCGTTGGATTTGAGCCCATTGACATTGCAAAATTTGGAGATGATTCATCGAGATCTAGAGATCGGCAACACGATGCAAGAACACATGGATTACTAGTGGAACCAGAGGCTCTGGGTTTATCTGATTATAATAATAAACTTTCTGGAGCTTCGATTTCATGTTTCACTAGCAACAACATTCATGGCATGAATCCTAGTTCCAGTGACTTGACTTCACAAATGACCAGGAATCACAGCAGAATGCACGAAATCCCAAAACTTTCATCTTTTACGTTCAATCTACGTCCGCCTTCACCTTCTATCAAACAAAGAATTGAGGCATTAACATCTCCTGTGAATGAGGCATACCCACAACCAACAACATACCTCAAACCCAGCACCTCATCATTCTCTCTTTCAACCATCGAGTCGGAGTCTTCAATTCTGTCGGCGAAAGAGCCTTCTAAGCCAAAAAAATGGTTCAGAGTATCTAAAAAACATGAAATTACAACTGAGCAACTTAATGATATTAAGCATGCAATTAAACAAATTCTACATGAGGATATAACATTAGCTCCTTTGATGATCAAACTTGCATGTAGTTGCTGTGCAACGTACGATGGCAAAACTAGGAATGGAGGGTCCAATTTTCTTATGCGTTCTCTGGAGAATGCTCTTGCGAAGAAAGCTTTGGAACCAATAAAAAAATCCCAAAAGATAAGTTACGGAGATCTATGGACATTCGCTGGTGTTGTTTCCATTGAATATATTGGAGGTCCCTTAGTCCCATGGAGCTGTGGAAGAAAAGATCATCGATTAAAAGTTAATTTAGACCAAGTCTCAAATCTAGATCGTCTTTATCGAATGGGATGTACGGACCAAGAGGTAGCAATTTTATACGGGAGTTTTGTTTCATGTAGCCACATGTTACAAGGAAGAGTACAGTTCGGTAGTGGGTTACTCGAAACTACAGTTCCTGAACAAATCAAAAGAGAATTCATCCAACATTATGGTGAGAGTAGCCAAGCATATATGGATGACTTCAAAATGACATTTTCCAAGATATTAGAGCTTGGGCTTCAAAGGATATGAAAAGTTGATTACCATTATCATTATTACTATTATTATTATTTAGATCTATACGAATTCCAGATTCATTTATAACCATGCCCCATTAAATTTATCTCAATACAAGTCTGCAAATTCAGCCGTATGTGGATGAACAAGATTGTGCAAATACACCGAATGCTTTTTTGATTCGTGATTATGCAACAATCTCTCAAGTGAACCCTCACTATTGGCCAACAAATGGTTATTGGAGTCCAAGATTAATGGACCATCAAATTGCAACCCATTGAAGTCATTGATATCACAACGTTTCAAATCTTGCAAATAGACTTTTTTGTTGGCACCATTGATGTTCTTCAAGCCTGGGTAACAAGAGAATAAAATACTCAAGTTATCAGGATGAATATTTAAAAATCTATCAAATATCATTCTATAATCTTTATAATTTGGTTCATCTTTCAAAACAAGTTTTAAATTGTAATTGTTTAATCTCGAAATGATTGGTCTGGATAACAATTGAGGTTTGAATATGGTGATTGATTGTTTGAACATTGGTAAACGATAAACAAATCAATCTAGCGATTTGGTTGCAATTTATAGGCGTACAAGGCGTGGGAGGGGAATTGCTTTGCATACAAATGTTGGTTGCGAAAACTGATAAGGAGGGGTGCGAGTTTTTCCCATCGATGCGTGTCTAGAACTATGATTCATAGCCACATAACAGAAAAAAGGGGTGTCACGATATTCAAGCCCGCCTCATTCAATGGCTATAATCGACTTATACCCGTGAAGTTTCCGAGGAAATTGAGTAGACATTCAATGGGATACAAAATGTCTATACGAGGGAATCGTGGCCGGAAAAACTATACGATAAGATGTTGAATATTTCCCCTCATGCCAAAAATTTCCCCTCCCATACTCGTGAGTAATAGTTGAGCATCGTGGGCCATCGCCCTAAAATCACCAGGAAATTACTGCGAGGCTTCGGCGCGCGGGCCCAATCTAACGGGCCTAGCTGAGGGGACGCTGAGGGGATTTCTGAGGAGGTTGGAAAACACGGTTGCAAAACCTTCTGTTTAGGGTAATTTCATAAACGAGCTAACATACCATAGTTTAGGGCCCAGCAAAAACATCGTCTCTCCTATGATCCAACAATGGCATATTCTGTCTTATCCCAAGAATTTTGTCGTAGTGCAATTCTCCAATAATCAACTCGTGGTAATCCCCGTCATGATCTTTTGCCAATTCATCATTGTACTTTTTTCCCTCTGCCAAAATATCTCCCCATGGATCTATGATGAGCGAATTCCCGTAGCTCACACGCTGAACCATTTCGCCGTCGTCGTCCTCATCAACAAGATTATGATGGCCACATTGTGCAGCCATTATCACATAACTTTGGTTATCCATTGCACGTGCTTTGCCCAATGTTTGCCAATGAGAAGTGCCTGTTTTCACGGTGAATGCACTTGGAAAAGTTAAAATGTTGGCACCCATTTTGAACAATTTAAGACTCAATTCTGGAAACCGAATGTCGTAGCAGATCTGACTTCCAACTTTGAATGGAGTGTTGGGTATATCAAATGGTGCCAACACGTTTTTGCCCTTGATCACCGAGTTACTCTCCTTCAAAATAGGCCCATTTTTTATATTGACATCAAATAAGTGGAGTTTTTCGTACTGATATTGCACTTGGCCCTGATTGTCAATCCAAAGCAACTTATTGATTGTCTTGTTGTCCAGACCTGGTTCATGGACTCCTATCGATAAAAAGAGACCTTTATTGGGATCGTCTGATTCGATCGAGTTGTAGATCATTTGGAGCTCTTCGCATATCGGTTTAATGATCTTATCCCTCGTGGTGCAACTGAGCCGATAACTGTGTTGAGCATTCTTTGATAAATAGTCTGAGGCTTCAGGGAGAAATAAGACTTTAACTTTGGACTCTACCGACTGATGAATGAGCTTCTTGATGATTCTGAAGTTGTTTCTGAGATTGGCAGAAACTGTGAATTGTCCACAGGCAACTTTGATTTTGGTTTCCATGGTTGGTGAGTGTTTTTCTTTTTCGTTCTGATCTTATCAATGCGTGGAAATATGCCTCTTGGTTCCCGCACCAATCGGTGTAGACAATATTGTCCTTCAGGATCGATGCTTATTTACAGTTCTTTTGCCCTTGATACGGCTGGTTTTCGTAGGAGTGGAGGATTGACCAATTGGTGTTGAGAGCTGATTTTTAGGCTGACTCTAGGCTGACTCTAGGCCAACTCTAGGCCAACTCTAGACTGGTTTATGCTGACTGTAGGCTGACTGTAGGCTGACTGTAGGCTGGCTCTAGGCTAACTCTACCCAGACCCTCGGCTGACTTTAGACTGGTTTATGCTGGTTCTCGTCTGACCCTGCACGCTGACTCTGTCTCTTGTTCTCAGATCGACTGCTTGTCATCATCTTCAGCCTAAAGTGATCAAAGAGTATAACCCTTTAAGCTTTGTACTTCGAGAGAGAAAAGAATTAATCGGCATGTGGTCCGTTTCATTGATCAATAAAGACTGCCACAATAAGGTAATCAAAACAGAAAGAGATTGTTGTCTTGAGCCATTACTGAATGCCTGAAGTTTGGGAAAGAGCTGATTGGGATGAGACACTACCCAGGAATCATCTCCTTCTTTATCAGGAATTATTACTCAGTGTCAGCGATCATTACCCAAACAAGAACTAGCTCCCATTCTTGGCGATTATTATCTGCTGTATCTCTGATAAGCATTGGTTTCCGGGCAGTCCATAAAATATTATGTCACCCAGCCCCTTGAAAACAAAAAATAATGCAAAGTGTGAAATTCACGCACCCGAATCATCAAATATGTCACATCCATTCATGAAGAGATTGATGAAAGAGTATAAATCCCTCAAGCAAGATACATTAGCAGGGATAGAGCTCATTAGTAATAAGGAAAACTTAGAAGAGTTTGAGTTTGAATTGATAGCTCCATCCTCTGTTTATACCGAACCTTTCAAATTAATAATACGGATATCAGACGATTATCCTGTCCAACCACCACAAGTTAAATTTTTAAGGGATGACAAGCACTCGATCCCTATGCACCCACACATCTATTCCAATGGGCATATTTGTTTGAACTTATTGGGCAAAGATTGGACTCCCGCATGTTCAATTGAAAGTGTACTATTAAGTATTCAGAGTATGTTGAGCAATAATGAAAAACTCGAAAGACCTCCAGACAATGATTCTTACGTGAAAAATGCGCCTGTGTTTGCATCTAGCACTGGATTCTATTATCATGATGATAGCATCTAAGTTCTTTATTCTCCAACTACACAATAATCGTTGGCCTTGTTGTATTATTGTTTACTGAACAGCTCTTTGGCAACACCGGATATCTATCCACACACGACACCGTGTTCAATATAGCCAATAATAGAGCAGTCGTCTAAGATATTGAAGCTTCCGGAATTCGGCCACTTCATCACCGGAGATGTGGATTTGCAACCAGACCCCTATGATTCCTTCAAAGACAGCCCTCTGTTATGAGGACACCTCCGGGACTTGGAGTGGTATGATGATCGCGATCATGTTAGATTCTCCGGTGATTTGGAAAAAAGAAAAAAAAAAGGGAATAGACGGAAAAACTGCAGATGTCAAGCGAAACAAACTCCGGGAGTCTTTAACAAGTTGGAGAGTGGGGTTTTTCAAGATCTAAGACGATCAACCTAAAAGTAAGAGGTGTTAGCTGTTATTTGGCATTATGAGAATGAAGAGCCTGCCTATTTAGTGACACGAGGCCAACCTGTACATAAACGCATAGAATTAATAATTAATCCGAAGATGAAAAACCGCTCGACTGATTATATAATCCAATGATCGATGATATCACTATGATCTAATTATCTTCAGTCAACTGACCAATAAACTTGTAGAAAGATTCCTGTACTTACAATAGGTAAATCCAATGAGGGGTGCTTGAATTGCTTGTTTTTATGTAAACGGTTTCATAAGTCCATCGTTCTATATACAGTAAGCAGCCCAACAGTTGAAAAATTTCTATAGTAAAGAGGGGAAAGCATGGAACTGTTGATTGACCAATTAAATTTAGCAAAAATTTTATTTGACTCGAATTTTTCACTCGTTGAAGATGCCTTATTACTCAGGTGATAATATATGTTTTTAAAACACAACCTGAAATTTGATTAACCACGAGGATCACTTGATAATTTTTTTAGATTTTCAGCCCTTCTCAAACAAATTTGGGAATCCCGGTCTGGACATGCAATTCCTGAATTATCTCCCAATCGTCGTTCCATAACCAAGTTATATTTTTTTTTTTGCAATCTGAAAAATCTCTCAAACTTGACCAAGTGTATAAGAAGCATTCAGGTGAAGTGGGAACTCTTGTAAAATGGATAAGACATAGGTGGAGTCGATCATTACGTAATTTTGAATACAAGTGTCTTAATTAAATTGAATAGTTGCGGTCGAACCTTAAGTTGTTATTGGGGTCTCTCGGGGATCGGAGAATCTGAAAAAAAAATATAAATTCAATTAATTTCCCCCTTGAGCTAATTTTACTCTCTCTTTTTAATTCTACTCTTTCTCTGGTAATAAGTTTTGAGAGGTTTCAATAAGATGAGTGATCCACTTATTGAACAAGCTTGTGATTCGTGTAGAAAGAGGAAATTAAAATGTTCAAAAGAATTTCCCAAATGTTTGAAGTGTGCAGCCCATAATTGGCAATGTTCATATAGCCCCAAGACTGTAAGAAGTCCATTGACGAGGATCTATTTAACAGAAGTTGAAAACAAAGTCAAAAGACTCGAACTGATGGTGAATTTCTTGCTATCCAATAATTATAATATCGAAGATTTAATAGAGAATGATAATTATAAAGTTGAGTTGAAGCAGCAACAATTGATTTTGAAAAACTATCAAGAATCCAAAAATTCCAATAATGACACTAATGACAATGACGAAACATCCCTCCATAATAAGCGTAAATATAGACCTGATAATTCAAAGGGTGAAAGCCTGTCCCTAAACGAATCCAATTCAATAGATTCCATAAATGAATCATTATACAATTCTCCAAAAGCAATAGAGATAGATTCGGAATATCTTGATTCAAACTTGAATTCTTTAACACAATCCCCATCATACTCGATATTCTCCAATGAAAGTGAAGTGAATTTAAATTTAAATTTGATCCATTCAAATGATCTTAATGATCGTATAACCAGTGAAGCAATTAATGACAAGCGAGACAATGATAAATTCTTGAATGATTATTTGAATTTGGATTTCAGTGAATCCAATTTCAAAAAAATCAAATTAGAGCCCAAACCATTTTCAAACGTTGACAATGAATTCTTTGAAGATGTAATTGATAGAGAAAAAGTAGCTTAGCTTAGTGTGTGTACATTTAATTTAATGAGTAAAATGATTGATGTGAGTGTTTACTAATTTTAGTGCGTCGCACATATATAAGTCACCCTTCCGTTTCGGTAAAATAAAATTACCACAGTTTCATATGTTAAGAAGATTAAATAAACTAAAGGATAAAGCCAAAAGAATCCTTGATGATGTGTCAAATACATTGGAGAATCAAGTATCTCCAAGAAGACAGCCTATTCCCGTGAGAGTTCCCGTTTCAAATAAACCCCGGGCCAGACCTTTTTATCGCAACTATACTACCACTGCATATCAGGGATCACCCGTTGTAAGAAACCCATTTAAAGTTGCAATACCACCCAAGTCACTATGGACTAAAGAGTCAAAGCGGGCTATTGCTTCATTTTCGGGTAGGCTAAGTGAATTATATAGTCAAAAGCGTTCAAGTTATTACCGTTCCAGACTTGTTGATACAGCTTTTGGCACTGATATTTTGAAAATACTCACCAACTTCACGGTGATATCAGATCTTTCTCCATTTTATAATAACTTGACCGGCGCATTTGAAAGCATGGGTGCCCGGATCGTCTTGGGGACCCCAATCAAGCATCAAAATGAACGCACATCTGTTTATAACGTGGTGGAAGCAATGGAACAGAAACTTGCCGAGTTGAAAACCACAGTCTCCCAACTCAAACAATTGGCTAAGGTTGGAGACCTACCAGTCGAAATGAAGGATTCAACCATTTCGGTTCAGTTTCTCAATTCGACAAAAGCTGAAGTCAGAGATTTGTTGATCGATCATCAAATCAATCATTTACCAATACAAGAGGTTAAGGTTTCACCAGGGGTATTTGGAAAGATAGATCGTAGGGATGATACCTCGTCTGTCAAGGATATCGAGTGCAAGGTCAAACCGGGATTGGAATCCTACACCTTGGATACCAATGACCTTTCCTGTAATACTTTATGATTAATGAGGCGAATGTATAGTTTAGTAAATGATGCGTGAATTACGTGGTCTTGTTCCTATCAAAATTGGAGTCGTGATAAAATTAAAATGCGTAAGTTCCGCTAAAACAAAATGGACCATTTGAAACTGGAATCTACTGATTCTGTTTATGAAGATACAAGCGAACACGAAGACCAAGCGAGCGGCACGGAATCGAGTGACAAAGATGCTGGGAACCTCACTGAAGTTGAAGAAGCTTTAAACAGTCCTGTGATATCCAAGCCAGACGAACCTCTTGATTCACAATTGGAGGACCCTCAAAATAATCAACATGTATTACCTTCAAGATCTACATTGAAGCAATACTTACAGGTGGGCCAGCCAATAGAGTTTGTTCCCGAAGACATTCCAGATTGTGAAAATCTATTATTATCATACAACATGTGTGCTATAACAAACAGATTCAATCAAAAGTCTAAAGACGACCAAAAATCCATTGAATCAGGAACTGACACTTTAAAGTCTCTTTTCAACCTGCTTAAGGTTTCGTTGATGGTGAACGATAGCGGCAACACGGTTGATTGGGAGCAATGGTCTCAATTAATCAATAATGAATTATCATACGATCAAATAAATCGCTTGTTAAGCGATGGCGTTCCTGATGATATAAGGAGCATAATCTGGCAGATAGTATCTAAATCGAATAATTTGAAGATGAACGATTATTATTTGATCAATAAACTGAAGAATTCAATTCATGAAAGACAAATTAAAAAGGATATTACCAGAAATAGTTTCTATAATTCGATCAACCAGTACAACAAAATTGGTGACATGTTTAATAACTTGAAGATATACAGTGAGGTCAATACTGAAGTGGGATACAATCAGAGTTTTATTTTCATTTTGAGTCCAATAATATTGAAATTACCTGAATTGGAAAGTTTCAATTTATTTTATGGATTATTGGAAGATTATGGACTTAAATCCTTGTTTGATCAAGAGATGAGCGGATTGCAAGTGATTTTATACAAGTTTGAGAGATTGCTAGAGATGTTGTGCCCTGATTTATTCAACCATTTTATCAAACAAGGAATTAAATCCAACATGTATGCTAGTCAATGGTTTTTGACCTTGTTTAGTTACAAGTTCCCCATAGAAATTGTATTAAAGATTTATGACATGGTTTTCTTTGAAGGTGTGGACTTCCTCTTGAAGATTTCCATCAAATTGATGCAATTGAATAAACCATATTTATTAAGTCTAAGATTCGATGCACTCGTGGATTTCTTGAACAACCATATCTTTGATATTCTTGTTGAGGAAACACCGAATGGAGTTAGCTACAATCTGCAAGAACTTTTCAATGGATTAGAGAACTTGAATCCCAATATTCTCAAACGCTACGAACTAGAGTATCAGAAGCTCAGTGAATCCAATAAAGAAAAGCACGAACAAGTCAACAAAATGAACTTGCAAAATGGTAAACTTAGAAATGAAATAAAGTATTTGGAAATGAATTTGGCCAGTTTGAATCAAGATCATTTAAATTTGGTCCAAACTCTTATTAATTCCAAAATAAGGTTACCAGAATTAGTCCAACAAAACAACGATTTGTCAAGTGAAATTGAAATTTTGAAAAACAAGCTCAATGAAATGAAACATTTGAATGCAGATGATGTTCCTTCTAACATCGAAGGCCAGATTGAAAACTTGTTGATCGAAAACAAAACTGCAACAGAGAAGAATATTTCGTTAGAAGATGAGTTTGATGAACTTAGTACTCTAGATAAAGAACTTAGTGATCAATTGAAGTCCATCAAGAAGAATTGGTTTTGGAGTAGATAACTGGTCGAGGGCACAAGCCCTAAGCGATACCGCGAAGGAGATGGATCGTGCGTTGGGCGAAAAAAATCTTGAGACTTTTATGTTTTGCCACGACCCGGCATCTTTGGTATAGGCGAGTGAAAAAACTGAAAAGTTTTGAACGAAAAGTTAAACCAATAGACAAAAAATGGCTAGAGGACCAAAGAAACATTTAAAGAGATTAGCAGCTCCATCTCACTGGATGTTGGATAAATTATCCGGAACTTACGCTCCAAGACCATCTGCTGGTCCACACAAATTAAGAGAATCTTTACCATTGGTTGTCTTCTTAAGAAACAGATTAAAATATGCTTTAAACGGTAGAGAAACCAAAGCTATCTTAATGCAACAACACGTCAAAGTTGACGGTAAAGTCAGAACTGACGCCACTTTCCCAGCTGGATTCATGGATGTTATTTCTTTAGAAGCCACCAACGAAAACTTCAGATTGATTTACGACACCAAAGGTAAATTTGCTGTTCACAGAATCACCAACGAAGAAGCTTCTTACAAATTAGGTAAAGTCAAGAAAGTCCAATTAGGTAAGAGAGGTATTCCATACGTTGTCACTCACGATGGAAGAACTATCAGATACCCAGATCCTTTAATCAAAGTTAACGATACCGTTAAAATCGATTTAGAATCTGGAAAAATCACTGACTTCATCAAATTCGATACCGGTAAATTAGTCATGGTTACTGGTGGTCGTAACTTGGGTAGAGTTGGTGTCATCACCCACAGAGAAAAACACGAAGGAGGTTTCGATTTGGTCCACATCAAAGACTCTTTGGAAAACACTTTCGTCACCAGATTAACTAACGTTTTCGTTATTGGTACTGAAGCTGGTAAACCATACGTCTCTTTGCCAAAAGGTAAAGGTATCAAATTGTCTATCTCCGAAGAAAGAGACAGAAGAAGAGCTCAACAAGGTTTATAAGTGTAGAGTTGTATATAAATACTGTCATTATACACTAATTGATTAAATTTATCGCACTGTAATTTCAATTCAAAGGGGTGAGATTTACTTGAATGTTTCGGTTTGTTTTCTTGGTGACAGTGCTATTGTTGGTGGCTGTGTATCAGTTGTTGGATCTCAGTGGACCTGAAAGCCTTCTCCCATTCCCAAACAGTGCAATTCGTGACTTAACATGGGGAGATTTGAATTTTCTTCACACGACTGATACTCACGGGTGGTTATCAGGACACTTTAATCAGAAGATATATTCGGCCAATTGGGGAGATTACGTGTCTTTCAGCATCAAGATGAGAGAGGCTGCACATGCACAGGGCCACGATCTTCTTTTAATCGATACTGGTGATAAACACGATGGTAATGGATTAACTGATGCCACTTCACCAAATGGAGTGAAAGCGTTACCTATTTTTAACAAGCAAGACTTTGACCTTTTGACTATTGGAAACCACGAGCTTTATGAGATATCGAACTCATTCCTCGAATATGATGTTGTCTATAAGCATTATCAGGAGAAATATGTCGTAAGTAATGTTGAGATACAGGTGAATGATACTTTTGTTGATTTGGGGAATAAATATCGATATTTCGAGACCCCAATCAACAAGTTCAGGATATTGTCCTTTGGGTTTTTGTTCAATTTCAATAGGAACAATTTAGCCACCCGAGTAACTCCAATCGAGGAGATTATTACCCAACAATGGTTCCATGACATTTTGGATTCTTTCCCAGAAGAATCACTAGATTACATAGTGATAATTGGACACATTCCTATCACTCATGTGTGGACTGAATTGTCCCTTCTTCATAGGTTTTTGAGACAACGGTATAAAAATACCATTATTCAATACTTTGGGGGTCATAGTCATATTCGTGATTTTGTTATCTACGATGATAATCTGACTGCATTAGAGAGTGGTAGATTCTGTGAGACAGTTGGGTGGATAAGTATCGATAGCCAGAAACACGGTCTAGACAAATTTTCACGAAGTTACATCGATTTTAGTAAAGAATCGTTCAAACATCACTTGAAGACTGAAACTATAGAAACTGAACAGGGAAATGAAATCAAAGACTTAATCCATAAAACCCGAGAAGAGCTCAAGCTCAATAAAGTTATTGGATACGTTTCTAACAGCTATTATATGGATTATGTTCCTTTGACTCACAGCAACAACTTGTTCAAGTTATTAACAGAAAAGGTTTTGAAAACAATGACATTCAAGGGCCAGAGTGAAAGAATAATAATCATAAACACGGGATCTGTTCGATACGATTTGTATAAAGGGAATTTCACTGTGGATTCCAAATACATCATTTCACCATTCCAAAATTCGTGGGTGAAGATAAAAGTTGCTAAATCGATAGCTGTGAAAGTCTCAACCGTATTGAATAAGAACAAATACATTTCATTATTGCCTGCATCTCAAGCATCGATGAAAACCAGAAATAAACCATATCTCATGTCCAATGACCAAGAAATAGTTCGGCAATCACCTTTAAAAATTGAACGACACCTATCAAAGGGATATGTGACCCACGATGATTTCGGCAGTGATGGAGATGACACAATCCACAAGCCGGTAATAAATTATCCTATCCCTAACGTCGTTGAGAGTATTCTGTTCATTGATCAAGAAGAACGTGATGTTGACTTGGTGTTTTACAATTTTCTCATTCCAAATGTTTTAGAAGCCCTAGCAGAATTAACTGGAAAAAACTTCAGCAATGATGTTAAAACGTACTCAATCACATACTTGAATGAGCTACTTTCAGAGTACATAAAATACAATTATATATGATGCAAAATGTCTAGATACCATAGAAAAACAGAAAACCTCTTTTTTATATGTCAACGACGCTATCTTTTGGTTTATAGGTTATTCTATAATCAAAATTGTTGATGGACTCTAACAGATTGTTATTCAAAACAGACTCGTCTGTCACCAAGTGTAAATAAAACCCGAACCAGCTTCCCCAGATCGGTCTTTTAGTTGGTCCCATGGATATATTCACCAAATCTGCCAGTTCGTTCATTCTGTTTCTTCCACTCTCATCAAACCGAACTTTGCCAGTGATGTTGATCAACACGGCGCTTGTCCCTGGTATTATATGACAGTCAAAGTTGTTGATTTGATGGTTAGTTAATGGAGTCGTGAGCCATTTTTTCTGGAACTCGAGCTTGGAGTCGTTTGAAATGATGGGATTCCCATTTATGATTATCCCACTGGTGGGCTTCAATTGTTTGACGAACTGGGTGGCGTAGGCTTCCACGTTCGGGTATGTGTCGTTCGTCAAATCCAATGACGATAGAATTGTTTTTAGAAAAGGTTCAATTGGTTGTGCTACAAGATGTTAGTACCATTCACACGGTTTCAAGGCAAATAATTCATGAGGATTTGGGGATTTTTTTTTGGGAAAAATGATGCTTTTATATACCCAGTTTCGGAGGGTCTTGTGTTCTGAGGTTATGCACGGCTTTAAGGCTCCGAACATCAGCCATACATACTTGGATCTTGGTTCATTTTATAACAAAGCGATTTTTTTTTTCGGGTTTTACAAGGTTCGTGTATAAAGCAATGCGAAGCAAAGAAATGAGCATAAAAAATCACAATCATTTTGCAGCAACCCAAATTAATTTCAGGTTGAACAGGAGTATAAATTAAGGGAATAATCACCGCAAAACATCAATTGAAGTATGAGTGATAAAGCTGGATTTGTAAAGGATATTGCGGTGGGAGTTGCAGGCTCAATTGGGGGCGGGAAATTGGCTGACAAAGCCGGACTAGGTCAAGCCGGCCACATAGCAGGGAACATTGCTGGAGGCATGGGAGCCAATAAGGCAGAACACGAGGCTGAAGATCAGGTCAAGAAGTAGATAGGAATGTACGTTTTGAGTTCAGGGTTCGGTGACACATTTATGGATGCGCACGACGATTCTCTTTTGGCCGAAAGTGGGAGGAGCCCCTTGCACCGGCCAAAAAAACGGACCCTTACACCAGAATCATCAAGCACATCGGACGATGCCAAAGAGGTGTGAAAGAACAGGCACCCCAGCATTCTATACATGATCCAACCCCAATGGAGATATAATTGGCACCAAAACGACCGAGGACCTGCACACGCAATGTTTAAATCAATAATGGCTGGGGTTATTTACCGATTCCTAAATGAGCCAGCCATTTTCTTAATTTGCCAATTCGCAAAGTGCTGGTTATGCCAATGAAATCATAATAGTTACGATTGTTTAAGCAGGACTGCTGGAATCAAATCAAATGTGCTAATTTTAATGCTGGATCAATTTGAAATCATTGATTTAGCTGGTTCTATATAAATAAAAGTCACCCCGTAAATTTCAAATTTTGGACCATTTTCATTTAGCTGCAAAATAAGATAATTATCCTAACAATTTAAATTCAAATTGAATATTCCTTTCGTTCTTAATCCCCAATCAACTGTGTCATTCTTTTCAATCCAGGACTTTATCAATTTTGTTACAAACATAACATTTTCTTCAAAAAAAAAAAACCTTTTCCCCTGATAACTAGCATTAAAAATTATGAGTGTGGAAACAAGCATGTACAATAATATCAATTCTTTCCAGCCCAATCACCTTAGATCCAGATCATTTAATGAGATCTTGAATAAGTTCAAACAATCCATTACGTCCGAACAAACTCGACTCCGGATAAGGAAAAGAAGTTATAGTGACTTGTTAAAAGAAGATCGTGTGAGCAGTCCATCATCAACTACGATTAATCCCGAGGCTCAAGCCAAAAGATCCAGAACCGCTCCTCCCCAAAGTCCTTCTCCCGTGAATGTGACTGCTACAACGTTATCCAAACTCCACCATTGCACAAGACCAAGATCTTTATCCCCCAATGAAAAACTCAGCAAAAGCATATCTGAACCCGAGCCCATTTCGAATTCCATGAGCAACAATCAACATAATATTTCACCCAGTGGGTCTACGCCAGACGAAGAGGCAGTCACCAACTCGAGAAGAGGCACCACAGAGAAGTCCTCCATCACACTACCTAGTTTTTCGACGGTTTTGAAAGAAAACGTCAAACCAAACATAACTCCCACCACATCGCTCGACTATTTCGACACTTACAAGCCCAATGATGAAAACTGGAGATTCGGATTGATCGACTCGATGTCCAAGAGCAAGCTTGGAAATCTCTCGACGTACTCATCATCCAGCTCAAATCCCGCCAGACCAGTGTTTGATTCAAAAATATCCAAGCCAGTGCTTCCTCCCATCTCACTTGAGAGAGAGCGGAAAATAAATTTCCCATACGAATCCAACTACACCTATTTGAACAAGTCCTATCTCACAGATGTGGAGAGATACCCTGAGTACTTAGAGTTGGCGCAGTCGTTGGTCAATTTGTCCAACAATCGAGGGCTTCAGTCGCCACAGTCCTTGTCACAAGCCAATGCCAGTTCTCAGTATCCTGGTTCCAGACGCAGTAATCCTTTGCCTCCACTTTATCCTTATCAGTTGGAGCAGCACCACCAGCACCAGGAACCAGGACGTGAGTCTGGAGCGAGGCACGACATTAAGTTTGAGCAGCAGCAAAGAGAGCAACGAGTGTTTGAGACATATGCCAACGGGAATTACTATCCCGCATACCCATCGTACACTTATGTGACGTCTCCCAGGGCTTCAGCGTACCACCCTGGGGTACAAAGATATCCATACAGTGCAGAACAGCCCAAGACGCCCCCCAAGAAACATACAAAATTCATCCCCATCACGCCGCCTTCAAGTAAAGTGAAACATAAATCGGAGACCGGAAAGTCGCCAACTCGAGGAAATCCGCCCCGAGTGTGCATTTCGTGTGGATCCGACCAATCTCCGTGCTGGAGACCGTCCTGGAGCTCGAAGGAGGGCCAGCTCTGCAACTCTTGCGGATTGAGATACAAAAAGACGAGTGCCCGATGTTTGAACGAGAAATGTAAGAAAATCCCTGCTAAAGGTGAATGGTCATTGATGCAAACAAAGGGCAAAGTCACGTTTGACGATGGAGAAAAGGGATACGGATGTTTGGAGTGCGGGGGTCTTGTGGAGGTCAAGAAGTAGCCAGCCTATCTTATTATTACAAGTGTAGGCGTCATTTCTTAGTTTAATGTGGTGATGTTTTATATGTTAATGAAATTTTTTTTGCGATAAGATAAGCGTCGGGGACTTTTCTTGAATTTGCGCCACTTTTGTCCTGTCGCAAACTCAAGAAAAGTGGCCGTGCAACCGGATTGCCGTATATAAACACCTCTCCAGATCCCTTCCGTCAACAAAACCAATGACTGCAGACACATGGAAACCTTTGCAAGTGATTATTCTTGGAGGCGGGCTCGGGGGATTATCATGTGCCATATCTTTAAGAAGGCAAGGACACCACGTCAAAATCTTTGAAAGATACGATTATGCGGGAGAAGTCGGAGCATCTCTACTGTGTGCTTCGAATGGAGGCAGGTGGTTGCACGAATGGGGCGTGGATCCGTCCAAAGCCAAGCCAGTCATTCTCAAGAACCTCATCAAACGGGACTGGGCAACCGGTGAAGTTGTAGGGGTTTATGCTCTTGGAGACTACCAGGAGAAATTCGGGTTCCCGTACTACAATTTCCACCGGGTCGATATCCACGATGTTCTAAAAGAGTATGCCACGAGTGTCGAGGGCGCAGGTCGTGCTTGTGAGCTATTTGTCAACCATAAGGCGGTTCTGGTGGACTACAACACGGGATATGTTGAGTTTGAAAACGGAAAATCCGTGGTTGGAGATTTGATCATTGCGGCCGACGGAATCCGGAGCTTGACCAAACCTCAATTGGGCATTGTTCCGGACTTCAAGAGCTCCGATTCCAGCTGCATTCGGGTGTTGTTTGACACGGCCAAGGTCCGGGAATTGGGGTTGAAAGATTTCTCCAATAACGAGGCCATTGAGTTTTGGGGTGAGACCAAGTTCAAAATCGTCATGTCGCCGTGTTCTGATAACGAAGTGGTCTCATGCTACTGTTTCTACGAGGCCACTGACGCAGACGTCAAGAACGACTGGAACAACGAGGTTCTGCTTCAGCAATTGCTCGATTCATGCCCCAATTTGGACCCGGATCTCGTGCAATTATTCACCCAATGTGGCTACGATATCAAGCAATGGAGATTGTACGTTCACCAGCCATTGCCGTACTTTTACAAGGCTAACGACATAAACAACAAGGGAGTGGCTTTATTGGGCGATGCTGCCCATCCAATGATGCCAGATCAGTCTCAAGGTGCTGTGGCTGCTTTTGAAGATTCGGGTGCTTTGGGGTACATTTTTTCCCAAAAGTTCAATTTATCGGTTTCCCAAGGACTAAAGATCTACGAAATGGTAAGAAAACCTCGGGTCACCAGGATCCAGCTGGCGTCCTTGAGAGCCAGGGAGAATTTGAATGAACGGATCGGTTGGAGCTCCTCAAAAGATCTTGAAAACAAACTCACAATTGAAGAGGTATGTGGCTACGATATGAAGGCCCATATTGATAAACTTGTACAAGAGTCATTTTAATATACACAATAAACATCTAGAACATCACTAGCCCGGGGTACTGGAAGTATCGGATTTTGGCCCAATTTACTTGGTGGTTTTCTTCACTATCTCTTTCCCACACCAGTAAAATCAATTTTTCAAATTCTCCAACGTAATTGAATTTCAATCGTTCTTTGATTCTCTTGATTCTCATGAGAATATACTCTCTGTCTTCCTGTTTGTATGCTACCGAGCCTGCCATAATCAACGGGAACATCAATCCCGTTTCCAATTCACTGTTGTTCTGAATCTCTTTCATGGAGCTCAAAATTAATTCAAGACACACCTCGATTCTCGGATCTTTTCTGTTGTACCCGTTACGGATCTGGTGAAGTCGTAAAAACGCTGACCACTGAAGAGCCACCGTGAACTTGGAAAGAACTAGTTTTCCGGTGTTCATTTTGTTGTCTATTTGATACTTTTCTCCGTCCAAAGATGGAGACCATTTTTGCAATCGCATTTCAATCAACGTGGCTAATGACATGAATTTCCGTTCATTCTCTGCAGAATCGTACCTCAGTACTCTCCAGCTGGCCAAAGTCGAAATATTGCCAATGATCTTGAAGATTTCCCCAGCAATTCCGAATTTGAACCCAAATTTGCTGTTGAGAATGCTTTCGATGTGATCTTCATCATAATCACTGAAAGCAGAGTTATCGATATACGGTGTTGAACAAGTACTTAAACTCGAGATCAAGTCTAAGTAGCAGAAAAGTTGCACTGATAATGGAGCAAATTGGCTCACTTTTTTGAGTCCTCCTCTTTTATCGATAATCGTGGCGACTTTTTCAAGAGCAAACCCCCAATAGAGCGACGTACCTTCGAAGATCTCCTGGATAGCAAGAAGTAAGATACTTAAAAGTATGTTTTCTGTATCTTCAAAGTAATCAAGAGTGTTAGCAATGAACAAACTTTGAGATTTAGCTCGATAAATGGCTGCATTTCGCTTATGTTCAATACTTAGACCAATCATCGAATTGGATTGGTGGGACGCAGAGATTCCTAAGATGGGATACCTCACATTAGCATCTCCCATACAAAGCGGAACCACTGTTTTGAGAAACCGAGTACTTGTTTTATCAACAAAAAGCAAGCTCGAAACATCGGTAATGAAGTATCTTAGAAGCTCAATCTCTTGTTTCGGTATATTGCAGCCCGGCAAATTGCACAACGCTATGAGAGTCGTTTTCTCCTCCTCGTATCTATCCGATAAATCTGCTGATACCACCGATGCGGGAGAGGTTGGTTTCTTTGCAAACTCATCCAATTCGGGTCCTTTCAGACCCAAATCCGCTGGAAAAGACGGGGATCTGACTAGGGAATTGAGAAAGAGTCGTTCTTTGCTACTGAGGAACCCGGTCTCGTCGTTGAATAGGTCGTTGGTGAGATCAAGAATGTTAATTTCCGACTCATTGAAAATCAGGTCCATCTCTCCCAAAACGCTCATTATTTGTCCTTCTGAAGTAGGGGGCTCTGCTGGATTCTCCAGAACCCTCACAGGCCGTGCTGTGCTGTCCAGCTTGGTAGATTCAGCCAAAACTGATGATGTTCGTTGTTTTTTAGCCTTGGATTTGACTTGATGGGGCCTGATTTGAAGCTCTTTTGACGGCCGATGGCACTCTAGGTTGTGGGAGCGACAAAGCAGGCACACTGGCCATCTTTCGTCGCATTTTTGCTTGCGCTTCTTGCAATTGGAACACCCATTGTGACTGTATTTGAGAGGTGACAGTCTGGCCGAAGAATCGAGAGTTCTAGGCCGTCCAATGAGAGCAGAGCTTCGGTCATTGGTGCATTGAGCGCCGTTGCGTGAACACCGGCCGCATGGCGAGAGCCTATCACACTTCTGCTTGAGCCTGGAACACTGATCACATGCCCGCAGTTGCATGTCTTATCTAATCGCGGACACTTTTTGAAAAGTTGCGAAAAAAATGTTGATCTATAAAATGTCTATGAATGAATGAAGAATGGCAATTAAGCCCAGCGGCCCAATAATGCCATGAGACCCGCCCCAAAGCATACCACGATGTAGGCCATTATCATGCGCTTCAAGGCGCCCTCGCCCTTGAATTGGTCCGAATACAAAAACTCGTGGGCCAACAATTCGACGATCCCAGCGTAAATCAAAATGCCCGCAGAAATCGCATCAAACACTCCGTTAGTGATGAGCGCCGTTCTGGATCCAGGAGAATATGCGTTTCTGACCCCGAGACCTATGGCGATGGCAATTGGCGTGGTAAGGCCGTACGCCAAACCAAAAACATACGGAACCCAGTTTTTATGTTTGGGCCAAGGAGTGGTGGCGATTCGAGTGCCTAATCCAAGACCTTCAAACATTTGGTGGAAAACAATAACAACATAAAGAGTCTTGAACTCTTCTCCAGAAACCGCGAGGGTCAATCCCACAAACACCGAATGGAAGATGATTCCGAACTCCAAAACAACCGTACTGACCAACTGACCATAGTATTTTTCTCGGTCGCTGATGCTTAAAGGAGTGTTCAAGTTTTCAATATCTTGGTGCACGGATGCGTGCAGAAAATGGTCTGGAAATGCAACATTGGGAGGCGAATGGACCATGTGATCATTGTCGGATTCTTGCTCGTCATTATCGAGTTTATCGGGGTGATCTTCTTTGCCATCCTCCTCACTGGCTCTTTTCAGCGTGTACATGGCTTCATCACCAAAATGAGAATGACTATGGCCATTGCTTCCAGTTGATTCGAGTTTCTGATTCACGTAGTTGAATGCAAGTAACTCGAAGAAGAACAACGTGAAAAGTGACATCAAGCATATTCCATATGCCCAGGGGTAATCTGCAAATGTTCCTTGGAGGCATTCTTGAGATAAATTGTCATTGGCCGGTTCTAGAAGATGAATGAATGCTGTGGCCACAATAACTCCCGTACCAAAGTACTTGGCCCCGAAAAAGAGCCACGAAGGTAGGCGCAACACCGATGATTTGGATGATAAGATTGGTAAGAAAGCCCCGATGGATGACGTGACTAAAATGACAAACACTGATGAGATTCGGGCTCCCATATATGCATCATTGAAGTCATTGCCAGCTTCACAGCTATCTCTCTTTATGATTTGGGTGGCAAGCTCTATTGAATACTCCATTGGTTCTTATTTCTTGTAAAAATGTCAGAAAAGGAGCTCCTTGTATCGTTAAAATACTAAAAACTTTCTGATAACCACTAGTGCTGAATTTTGAGATGATAACTTGCAAGGTGCTGAGAAATGTCATGACTAAGGGTCAACGATATATTTTTTAGCGGCGATCTTCTGTCCGGACTTTCTTTGCTCGTATCACACTGCAAGCCGTCTCGTCTTCTTGACGATCTGTTGACGGGTTTGCTTGGCCTCCAATCCTGAAGTGTGGCAGTTGTGGTTTACTATTGGTCCCGGCACGCCTCGCTCTAGAAATCTTCTACCACCAAGGTACCGCGATAGTTCCACCAAGGTACCGCGATAGTCCACCAGGGTATAGTTCCAAGGTACCGCGATAGTTGCACCAGCTCGTTCTAGAACTTGCACCATCTCCAGCCCACAGAATAGTACCGAGCAACGACCCACAGAACCGTGGCTGCTCCACAAAGAGCCCCTATAAATACGACAAAGTGCTGGTAATCGCTCAGGGTTCGGCTGCCCAACACCACCGATGCAACGTACATTCCGAGCAACGTCAAGAACGAAAGGAAAAAATACAACGTTCCATAGACTTTACCGAATTTATCCGCACTGCAGATTTGAGATGTGGTTGCAGGAATCAACGAAATGGCTGCTGAAGTTGAAACACCAAAAAGCACCGAAAATGCATACAACAAGCCGGTGCTGTGTTGAGCCGGCAACCACGTGCCGAACACCACGATGGTGGTCAAGAACGACATGACTATCATCACGTTGAACCGGCCGTATTTGTCTGCCAAAACCCCTGTCAAGAGCCTCGATGGGATCCCACACACATTCACTAGGGTGATTAATAAGTAAGATTTGGACTCGCTGAGCCCATGGTCCAACGCGTAGGAGGTCAAGTACGTCAAGGAGGCCATGGAAATCAATTCGGCGGTCCAAACCCCAATCACCAACCAAACAAATCTCATATCTTTGCAAACACTCAAGTCCAATACTTGCTTGAAAACCTGCAGTAAACTTTTATTATGGCCGGGATTCATATTTCTCTCTTTGATGAGCACTATGGCCATCAGCATACAAAACACACAGATGAACCCAAGAATCCGGATCGCCCATTTAAACCCAACCTCTACGTACAACTTTTGGAGCATGACTGCAAAAACTGAACTTCCAATTAATCCTCCAATAGTCGCAACCGAACAGGCAAAGGCTCTTTTCTTCAAAAACCAATGGGACAACACTCCAATCAACGGGGCCATGCCCATGGACGTTCCTATGGCAGTGACAATCCCAAAACTCAAGATGAAATGTGACAATTTGGTGCTCTCAGCAGTGCAGAAAAGTCCTACTGTCATGAATATTGTCGACCCAATTAGGAGTTTCCGGGCCCCGTACTTGTCAAACAATTCCCCAAAGATGAATCCGCCAAAGTACATCACCCCCAAATGTAACGTGAAAACCCAAGAAACGCTTGTTTCCTTGATATTTTGGAGCTGATGTGAGGAAACATACGATTCAATGGCCCCAAGAGAGTTGGCAATGCCAAAATCAATGATAAGCCCCATGAACGAGCCGCACAACGTCATGTACGCATACTTGCCGCCATCCGGGAAGTTGCTGGGGTCTTTTTCGCTGCTATACATTGCATTTTCAAGGGTTTTCTCGTGGATTTCTCCCTTTCGGTGCTTCAAACTCGTCATGTCCTGCTCGTCGTTGGGCGGAAATCGTGCCGTTGTCCGTCCCGTGGGACTGGCGGGCGGCGTTGATGCCGGAGTGGGTATTCCTGTGGCATGTGATGCGGTTACATCCATCGCTTGAGTCATGAAAAGTGTCATTAAGAATATGGGAAACAGGAAGCGAAATGCGAAAATTAATGAACACTCAACAGGACCAGGATTTGGACCCCCAAAATCCCGGGGTAGAATCTGAGGATAATCGGGAAGAGAGATTGGAGGCGGCTCGTAAGAAGTACGAAGAATTGAAGAAGAAGAAGAAAAAGAAGGGGAAGAAGAAGAAAGAAGAACCACAAGAGGAATCACAAAAGCCAAACGAGGATGAATCAACCGAACCAAAGGAAACAATTGCAGAGTCTGTAGAAATAGAGAGCGAAGACAGTCCGTTGGAGCCGGAAACCTCGATCCCAATGGACAAGAGTCCAGAAACAACGGTAGAAACCGACGAAAAAGAGCCAGTTCTTGCGCCGAACGAGTCGGAGGTTAAAGAGCATGTTGAAGAGGAAAACACTGTAAATACTGCCATTGAATTGCCTGAACCTGTGAGCGAGACTGCTGAACCAGAGGGAGCTGAACCAGAGGGAGCAGAGCTTAAGGGAGCAGAACCAGAGGGAGCCGAGCTCAAAGGAGCAGGATCTGATCGAGCCGAACTGGAGTCTGAAATCGCTTCTCTCAAGCAAACCATTGCTGACCAGGCCAAAACAATAAAAAAGCTCAGAGACGAAAACACCGACTTGAAGTTGGCGAAAATGGACATGAAAGACAAAATCCAAGACCTCACTGCCAAGCTCGAAGCATCGATAGCAGGTGCAGGTGTTGTGGCACGTCCAAAACTCGAACCAGCCAAGCCTATTATCACCCGAAACGAATTTGCCAGTGATTCGCAAAAGGAGTTGGATTTCACGGGAATAAGCGATTTCAGAGAGAGGCTCATGGTCTGGAAAGACTGGCAGGTAGACATGACACAATGGAACAGTACTTATACTACCGAAAAAGTGTTTATTTAAGTTCTACTATATACAAATGAATTACTTTATACGACATAACACCGTACCTCCCAAATGCTTCTTAGCGGCCTCTTGCACCTCAAGAATGTCTCCATTGTCCACCTTGACAAATATACACTCTGCTGGTTGTAATGGTTGAACGATTTGAACGGGGATTCCTGAGGCCAAAGCTTTGATTTCGGTCGGGGAAAAATTCACTTTTCTGCTGGGTTTCAGGATCAACGAAAAGTCTCTGATCACCGGCAAGTTGTTCCGGTACTTCAAGCCGAGCCACAACTTCCTACTGCTGATATTGTCGGGTGTAACTTCAACAGGTGTTTTGTCAGGTCCTGAGACAGAGCCTTTTTGCACGGAGGAAATGAATCCTTCTTTATACAACAAAAACGAAAGCTGCAAGTGCAATCTGGAGAAGGGCACCGATGTTGTGGCCACATTCATCCTGGTACAGTTCTTCAAATGCGCCCCAAAGTGTGCTAGGTGAACTAATGACATTGGATGTGGTAGTGAAAAATTTGAAAATTTGCGAATCGTGAGACTTTGATGTTCAAGCTTGGATTTAGAAATGGGTCTTTACGGGCCATGATGGGTCGGCAATGTGTTGTGAATGGCGGTGGAATGCTGTTCATCAGAGGGTATGCAAGCAAGCCTCAGTTTAGACAAAAAACCAAGAGTGAACCAAGAATCAGATACCTCTTCTATATGTTCCTTCTTTCATCAGCATTGGTATTTTTTGGAACTCGGAAAGTGGAAAGGAAAAGAATTAAGACGAGTTTCAGCGAGAAGGAGTTCGATGAGTATGAGCAGGCCACGGGGATCAAGCGGAGAAGTCGGTTGATCGCCGGCGAAAATGCCCTTAAATACAAGTTTTATTCGGTGCCAATCGCCAGAGATGAAAAATTGGTGGATCAATTACAAACGTTGATTGAGGGAAAAGTCAAAGTTATTGATCCCCAAGAGCTCGTAGAGTTGGAGAAGGCGGACGAGTCGAAAAAGTACTGCTATTTGTTGCAGGATTTGGAACTCAGAAAAAAACCGTTACCTCCTGGTTTAATGACAGCCTTGATTAAAGAATACCTCCACTTATATATCAATACGTCACAGGGCATCTATGACACGAGTTTCATTCTCAAGAACTATCCTCAGACAACCCAAGAGGCATCCAAATTCGAGACTGACGTTGCTAATTTGGAAAAAGTTGTGGTTGTGAAATCGGATCTCGATTCGGTGACCGATGTTCGTGAAGCTCGAGAAATCAATAACGTGGTGTCGTATTTCGAAACCGTCGATAAGTCAGATGTCATTGCCACTGCAAAGGACTTAAAGCTTGATTGATCAATGTAATTATCTGTAAATAGCTGTAAATATCATATAAAGAATTGTTCAGGAGTTTGGAACTTGATTCCAATGTTACTGGCGAATTTACTATCACTATCCAGAAAATCACCCTTCCTCCCGGCAGCATCTCCGACATAGAAGCTGTTGGGGATATCTATGGGGGTTTTTATTCGGGTTTCAAGCTCTTTCCACATTCCGGTTTGGGGTTTTCTCATCATCAAGTGCTGTTCTTCGGGCGAAGCCTTAGCAGCATTTTTCCCGCCCGGGCGCTTGGGAGATGCAAAAACGAGCGGCTGGAACCCGTGGACGGTTTCAGCGACCTCCAGAACGAAGTTATTGATTCGCTGGGTGAGATTTACATACGATTTCGAGTCATGTTTGGCAATTGTAGCACCTTGGTTAGTGAATATCACAATGGTAAAGTCTTGGTTTACTAGGCTCTTGATGGACGAAACAACACTGCTGTTGAAGAACTTCCAGTCGTGCGGACCTCGTGCAAAACTTCCTCCCAGTTTGGTGGTAATTAGCGTGCCATCCAAGTCAAAAGCTGCTATTTTAACATGCGTGATCGTTTGGGGGACATTGCATATCAAATGAGTTCCCACGATTCTCCAGTTGTCAACAAAAGAACCGGCTGTCTGTTTGACGGACACAGGCCGCGTGACTACAGGCCGCGTGACAATTGCATCCTTAATGGCCACGCTTTTGACGAGTGAAGTTCCATGCCTTTTCTGCTTCATCAGCTTAGATCGCGAATTTCACAATGTCTAAAGACCAGTTTGGAAGAAAGGTTTGGGATGTTGAGGAGTACGCCAAGCGGGCGAAGCACGGCAAGCAGCGTGACGCCGATGTCCAGACGGTACGGGATGTGGTGGCGGACAAATCGTCGAGTCACATGATGCACCGTGCTACACTTATCAAATCGCTGGTTGATGCGATAAACAAATACACCTTAATAAACGAAGGGCTGGGTCCTCAACAAGGCAAGAACCGACGGTTTGGGTTCACGTGCCCAGTGTGTCAGCTGACATACAGGGATAATATGGCCTTGGTGGACCATTTCAATTCGCCCCAGCATATCGAAAGAGTGACAGCCAAGGTTGTAAAAGAATCAGAGGACGACGAAGATGCAGGTGAGGCGGCAGAGGTTTTGGAAGGCGGAATACGACATGCCACTGCTGAGCAGGTGTCAGCGACGCTTGAAATGCTTTTGAAAAAGCAAATGGCCGCTCCGGAAATGCAAAAAACCATGCAACAGCGGATCGACGCCCGCAAGCAGTTTGAATTACAGGTCCAGGCCAAGAAAAGGATCAAACGGCAGCGCAAAGCCCACAATAAAAGCTCCAAATCAGGGTCTTGATGGTGCCAATTGTTACACTGAAAAACCCGGTCGTGCGCGCGCCCGGGGACAGTGCGAATTTTTCATCCAATGAAAACATGTCGAAAACAACTTACAACTTAAAGCCATGAAGTTCACATTCAAATTACCACTCGCCGGGTTATTTAAACATAAGCCAGGAAAGTTTGACGTTGCGTTGGAACAGTCGATCCGCAGTAAGTTGGACTCGTTGCCTTCAGTGACCAGAATCTACACAAATCCCGATGGAACTCCTCGAGTTCCCAGCGATGAAGAATTCAAAACCATTGCAGAATTACAAAATATGTTCTATAAGAGAAACCATTCGTCGTGGAACTACATAATGCCCGGTATCAAGACCGAAGACTTAAATTTATATAAGGATAACTCCCAGGATTTAAAGAATTTCGAATTTGTCACCAAAGATTCGGGAAAAATCATCGATAAAATTCCATATAAGGATGAAACCACCGGAGAATTAAAGTGGAAGATTGTCAGAGAAACTTCCAAGGCCGAAGGATGGGAAATCCCATACTTTTATATCGTGTTACCAATCTTTACCTATTTGGTGTATGCTAAATACACTGCACAAATGAAATTGAGAGAGTTGGAAGGTCCTGAATGGGCAGAAAAAGAATTAAGATTAAGAGCTATGGAAGAATATTTCCATGGTGATACCGAAAAGGCAAAAGAATTCTTAAGTAATGAAGGAAAATCTGCCAGAGAAATTAAGGATAGAGATGATTTGGTGATTGCCAGAATTTTGGGTGGTGATTACGATAAATTGACTGATTTGAGAAAGAATTTACCAAAAGATTTGATTCCAAAAGATGCCGAAAACCCCATTCTTAATATCTAAGATCTTTCTTGAGCATAGTACATTTATATTTTTATATTAAATAGAACAAAATATAATAACAGACGCATTAAAAGCTGAGTAAATCGATGTCATTACTATTGCTGTTACTGTTATTATTGTTGCTATTGGTGGTGGTACTGGTAGCGGGCGTGTTGGAGCTGAAATCACCGAAAGTATCGTCTTTTGGAGCAGTGGCTGATGCTTGTTTGGAGGAGGATTTGGATTTTGCACTGGTGAATAACGAAGAAAATGCATCATTGGATTTGGAGCTCGACTTGACGGGCTGCTGGAAACTCTGAGGAGCTGTTTGGAAGCTTTGGGGAACTTGTTGGAAACTCTGGGGAGCTGCTTGAAAACTCTGGGGAGCTGCTTGAAAACTCTGGGGAGCTGTTTGAAAGCTCTGTTGGAAATTATTGGAACTTTGGTACAAGCTTGACAAGTTGTTAAGGTTTGCTTGTGGCTGGGTAGGAGTTGGAGCTGATTGGAAGTCATCAAAATCGTCATCATCATCATCAACTGCCGCTGGTGGAGCACTGGACTGGCCAGCTGATCCGAAATCCAAATCGGCCAACAAATCCGGTTCTGGAGCCTGAGGTTTTGATCTCGAAACATTCACATTATTGGAAGAAGTGGTGGGTTTTGAAGCCTTTGTGTGGGTGGCCTCGACATTGTACTCTTCGAAATTGTCATTGGATGTGGAGCCACTGTGTCCGTTTTCTCGATTGTATTCCTCAGCCGAATCACCGTACCTAGCACCATAAACACCACCATCTCCAAATACTCTTCCGGTGAAGTCCCCATCGTCCACCGGATTCGGATTGATGGAAGATGCTCCACCGTAGGCGGCAGACGAAACACCACCAAACTTTTTGGCGTTATTTCTGGCCTTTTTCCGTTCACTTCTAATTTGCTCGTCGTCATTCAACAATCCAATGAGATTCTTAGCTCTGTTTCTAACGTTTATACCTTGGTCCCGGCCCTTGGAATCAATGTAATGGAACGACTTCAACATCAGAATCAACGACAAATTGGCTCGAACATCATCGATGATCCTCTCACTTCCGTTTCTAATCAAATAATCCAACAATTGTAATGCTTTATAGATTTGTCTCCATTCGTTGGCGGCCTTTTCGGTGAATCTCCGGAAAATGAAGGAAATGATCTCTTCTCTCTCCCGGTAATTATAAGTTCCCGATGCAATTTGCTTCATTAATGTGGAAGGAGCTCCCCATGGTTCATTATTCGTTGCTTCCCGTACTTTTGCTTCCATTTCCGTCAAATTCATAGCCACTGTTTTGAGGTTAGTACAGTTCATCAGTCACGTGGACAGGTTACATACCGTTCTGTGCCTTACGCACGTACGCCTTGACGTCGTACAAATTGACGTTCTTAGCTGCGTCTTTAAGAAGATCCATGTTTGGTGGAAGTGTAGGTTATTGAAAAAGATCCGTGATATGTGCGAAAATAAAATCAAAGAAAAGGAAAAAAAAAAGTCTGGTGAAAATTTTAAAAAAAAAAAAAATTTAAAGGAAAAATTAAGATTTAAATAAATTAAAATTAAATATTAAATTAAAAAAACTATTACATTCATTAAACATTAACAGAAGAAATTATACACTTTGAAGAAAATAGATCTCTTAGCGTACGCCGCACGCTCCTCAGCAATCTCTTGTTTCAATGCGTCCATGTCCACTTGTCTTCTGCCGGTGTCAACATCAATTTCACTAGCGGTCAAGTTGAATTTAAATAATGGAATTCCCATGAATAAGGCCGAGTATATCTTGTGGCCCACATAACACACAAACACAATGACTCCACCCAAGTAGATCTCAAAGAACCCTTCAACATCAGCTTTGCCATCGCTTGCAGGAGGGAACAAAGCAGCCCAAAATTGAAGCCCCAAAAATGCCGTCAAGATGAACATTCCATAATAAGAACCATAAACATTAGTAGTAAAGACCAATTCCTCTTCTGGAACTCTTGCTTGGTACGACAATGCACTTCTGAATCTTATGTGAGAGAGACAAATGGACCACCACGTGAATAATGAACATAATCCACTTATGGCTAATAACCAATTGAAAACAACGGTGGTTTTGTCTCCAGGAAGAGCCACCAAAAACGCCAAAAGACCAATGACAAACTGGACACACAAGGCCACGATAGGCCGGCCATTTCTATCGATGTAGTTGAGGATTCCAGGTCCTTGTTTCAAAGCACCTAAAGCAGCCAAAGTCCGAGAAGAACCATAAACTGAAGAATTCCCAACCGACAACACGGTGATGATAATAACGGCATTCAAAATCGAAGGAACCGCCGGAATCTCTGCTTGTTTGACGGCTATGACAAATGGAGACGTGTTGATATCAATTCCCTTATCTTGGACCGATTCATTAGTGTCAGTTTGACCCAATAAAGCTGGGTTTTTGTAAGATACCAATAACCCAATCATAACCACCGAAGAAATGTAAAAGAAAAGCAATCTCCAAAACACAAGTTTCCGTGCTTTCGGCACGGACTTCTTGGGATTGGCACTTTCGGCAGACGATAACCCAAACAACTCGATTCCAGCAAATGAAAATGCAGCATTGAAAATCACACTACACATGTTTTTAAAGGGCTCTTCCGGGTTGAAAGGAGACCCGTTGGGCTCGTGCCAATTCATTCCCCCTATGAACTGATGATTTGGAGGAGCACCTCCCGTGACAATAATCACGGAAAGGATCAAAAACCCCAAAATGGCAATAATTTTGATCATCGAGAAAACACATTCGGCTTCTCCGTATCCAAGCACCCCAAACAAGTTGATCACACAGATCAAGAGCCAGAAAATCGCCACAAACACCTCGGGAGGCACGGGGTTATTCCAATAGTTGATGGTTATTGAAGCAGCCACCAATTCCAACGGAAATGTCACCAACCACTGAAGAGCATAGTTCCAGGCCATTGCAAACCCCCAAGAAGAATCGATGAAAAGGGTATTGAACGTCACAAACGCTCCAGAAATGGGAAACGCCACTGCCAATTCGGCCAATGCACTTGTGGTCACGAAAATGGCCGAACCAATGAATAGCCAAACAATCAACAACCCAAGAGGTCCTGCACTGGCCAATGCACTTCCTAATCCAACAAACAATCCGGTTCCGATTGCTCCTCCCAATGCAATCATCTGCAAATGTCTCGATTTCAATGTCTTTGATAACGGCGAAGTCGAAGTCACGATGGCTGCCCTTTCCAATTCGGTTAATCTTGAGTAATCGAATCGGGGATGAATATTCTTTTTGGGTTTTTTTCGATTTCCTGGTTCAGGACTTGACTCCTTCTCTTGACCATTGGATTCGGCCAAATCGGGATTCGATCGGCCACCAAAGTCAAACTCATTGCCGATGTTGCTCTCTTGGTCGTCGGAACTGAAAAGGAAATCGATCTTGGAGTAGTCATATGGCTTGAACGAATTGAGAAACCTTTTAACTGGATTGGGTTCGTATTCTGATTCTGTTGTGGAAGTGGGCGTCAAACTCTGATCATCGTCACTTATGAACTCACTACTGGCTCCCGAATGGTATGGTGACATTTCGTGTTCGAGTTCCATGCCTGGACTTTTGATATCCATAACTGTTTCAAGATTATATTCTTCTTCAGTAAAAAAAAAGTTGATGGAGGAAAAAAAAAACCCACTATCTAAAAAATAAAATAAAATACACGAACTGGCTGATAATTTATAATGTTGTAGTAATATCAAGAAAGGTCAAAAAACACAAAATTGAATAAATTATTTATCTAAACAATAGGCCAAACCATTTTGTTTGTTGTTAAAGGATATCTAGTCAAATATGTTGAAACATTCCTGAATTTAACTCCTTTAGGAAATCAAATTAATACTCTTTTGACATTTTTTTTCGTCTTTTTTTTAAAAAAAAGATAAGTTGTCATGGAGTCGATTGGGAATAATAAGCCCTTTGCTCACGCGATTGGGCAATATCAAACACATCCGGTTCCAGATTTGGCTCAACCCACCTGGTATTCGGCAAATATAACCCAGAAAGACGACTCAATTGTGCGTTATTTTGATCTCCTATTGTTTCAGGGGAAATCCAATTTGGGCGGAAATTTTATTTTTATTTATTGACTATATAAACTTTCATTAATTTATTTTTCTAATTCAATGAATTTACCTCCATTGGCAAATCTTGGGTGTCTTGGATCATTGATGAATTCGTCAGAGTTCATTGATGCAATACTGGCTTTGTAGATCAAACCGTAAGTAATGGTGGCTAAACGTTAGTATCAATTGGTCGCATTTATCGTTCGAGTACCGTGTGCTCTGGAAACGTGTTGAGCGGGTGTTCTCATGACGGCCTAGAATAGAACTAGTCTTTGGACTGACCACGTCTGTTGATTGTCTGTGGAGTGTCGGTTGAGTGTTTTTTTAGTGTCTGTTGAACGTGACTCTGAACCCAGCTTTGCGGGACATCAATCTGGGCTTGCCAGACAATCACTTATCGTCATAACTGCACTTCCATTTCTTTCCATCCCACTCTGCTGATTGAAGAGCCATCTTTCTTGAATCGTCGTTTGTCTAACTCTCGCTCTCAATACCCTGAATCCATGTTTACGAATTCAATTCATCCAGAAAAGCTGGTACTCGAATATCCTACTTGGTTAGTTATACATACCACCAACGGCAAATGGCCAGAAAGGCTTTAACATTGGAGTAGAAAATTTAGGAACCATTTTATGTTTAGTGTTGTTGAAAGAAATTTTTCAATGAGAGTTTCGGATTGAGAAAGGATTTGGCACTGGCCAATGAAATGCGAGGTTTCTGCGAGGGAGAACGTGTCGTTTTCTTACATAAGCAGGTCTAAGTAATAGTGTACAAGTTTATGGGAGTGAGGGATCGGTACCACAAGTCGGTGTTTTCGGGGTGAAAAACGGTGGTAAGTGACCAGTCCAATCCTTGTTGTGTTAGCACTGTTTCAAAGTCGTGCATTGTAGCCTCGTTCCTGTTACAACCTGCAATAAATACGGTTTTAGTGCCATTCGAGAGAAACAGTTTAATACATGAAACAAGCAGATCAAAATTCGAACTGTCGTATGTTACGTCAGCTGCTATCACGTAGTCGCATTCAGGAACGTTACTTTCAGCTCCCCAGACCAATTGTTGTATGGAATATCGAGAAGCATCAATGTTATTAAGCTTGATATTTTCACCCGTATAGGTTAACAAATTGCAGTCACCATCAGTGAAAATGACATGGGATACAGAGTCGATATGCAATGCAGAGAGCCCTGCCAATCCCGTGCCTGTACCTAGCTCCAAAACCGTACCGGAAATGTTCAATCTCGCCATGTGAGACGCCAAAAAGATTGCAGCTTCCCATGTTCGTCTACCGGTAGTTCCAAATCCAATGACATTAGGACTTTCTTTGATGATTATTTCGTGACCACCGATGGAATAAACCACATTTTCCAATGCCGTTGGATCCTGAGGTTTGGCGTTCAACACTTGTGGTGAGCAGTACGCCTCATAAATCAGGGACAGAATCTCTATACTCGATGATTCCCACGATGAGATGCATTTTTTCAATGCTGTTTGGACGTAGTATTTATTATCCAATTCCATCAACGCTTGAACCAAGCGATCCTGATGGTCAACATCTACGTCTGTGGGTATTTCGATGTCTCTCACGGGGACTTTTTGCCGGAAATAACGAACCAAGTCCATGAACCCCACAAGCTACCTCACAAATTTTAATGAGAAAATCACTAGATGTTTATATAAACTTATATTTATACCACAGTACCTAAAACTCTGACTCTCTTAACACCACCGTCAGGGATAATGGTTAACAACACATGGGTATAGCTTTGGGCACCACTGATTTCAAAAAAGTGCTCCTTATCGGGGCCAGTTTTGGAATCATCCACCAAAATACTCCATTCTTTATCATCAACTGATAAGTCAGATTTGTTGGTGTTGATACCCTTGACATTAATTTTTTGAGGAAAGTTACCCCTGAAATGGGCAGTATCAACAACAATCTGCGAGATGTTTGTCTCGTGACCCAATTTGATGATCACCCAATCAGTATGGCCCGGTTCTCTAGATCTTTTGGTTTCCCATCCGTCTGACATATCATGACCTCTACCAGGCAACAACAAATTATCAGCCGAACCGAAATGTTGATCGGAAAACTTGATGGCCACACCTCCGTTTTTGACCGACGCAGTATCGAGAACAGCACCAGTATCTGCAGGTAAAATCGGGATAACCTGACCATACAATCTAAATCTAGCAATACCACCATCAGGGTACATTCTTAATCTAACATGGGTGTAATTTCCATCGGTCAACAGATCTCTCACAAAGAAATGTCTTTGGGAAGGCCCACACTCGGTTTTTTCAATCACCAGCTCCCATTGGATCGATTTCAAGTCACCATCCCCAGTCAAATTACCAGCTTCAACAGAAATATGTGGGGCATGGTTCCCGTTAAAGAATGCCGTATCGATCTCACAACCAATCAACTTGGCCGAGGACACTCCCATCTGGAAAATCACATAGTCAGCCTCTTCCACGTTGTGTCTTCTGGTCTCCCATCCGTCATACCATGCTCCAGCATGAGTGAATTTGGTGGCATTCCGAATTGGTTTGGTTGGTTTGATCAAATTTTCCGCTGCTGCAAACCATTCGTCACTGAATTCAAGCACCTTACCGCCCAACTTCTCGCCAATCACATCCGTGTACTTCAACACCACTTGTTTTTGAAAGTCTTCTTCACTAACTACGAACACCATCTTGCTACTAAAGTATTTTGGAAAATTTTCCAATCTCCAACACCGGCCAGATCCGCTTATCAATGCGCAGCTAACGAGAGTCAACGAGAGTCAAGCGGCCGTCCTGCACCTCATTTCAACGGGGCCTTATGCCCCTTATGGGCACGATTTACGCCTCGGCCTTTGGCTCTCCTTCAAACTCGTCCTTCAAGCCTCTTCAACACCTCCTGCCAAATCGGATAGTTCATGCACGACTTCATCTTCTGAACCTGAACCCGAACCCGAATTGAACCATTGAGCGGGGCGTGCGCGCATCAACTGCTCTTGTTGTTGTTTACAAAATGATTCCACAAAAAAAATTTAATCTGCTCCCAATCAAAACACTTGACTTTGGTTCACCGGTAAAACATAAATGGATGATAAGGAGAACGTCGTTCTGTTGTTTGCCTCGCCCACGTCCATGTCTTTAAGTCCAATGCCTTCGGGATCCAATTGTATTTCTTTGGAGTCTCCTGGAAATGGCATGCGTGCCGTCAACTATTCGGCCAAAAGACGGCCTCTTTCTCGAGGCGTGGAGCTCAGAGGCCAATCGCCGGCGCTGTCGCCTGACGGATCGCACGTGGCGTCCAGCGGCCCGCTTTTGCCCCCCATCAATATCGATAAACCTGCAAATAAAGAACGGCAATACGGCGAATTACTAATAAAGCACAATAATCTTGTTTTAGAACTCAAACAATTGGAGCAGGACGTGACCATCAAGAACAAAACCATAAATGAACAGTTGGAGCAGATATCCAACTACGAGAAGTTTCTAACTCATGTCAAGACCGAATTCAGTAAAACCAAAGATTTGATGGAAAAAGAATTATTGTACTATAAGGAAATGATAGAGGATTACCAATTGAAGTTTCTCAAGTTGAACAACGAATTGGAGTACTATAAGAAGTTGGAGTTCAATGAATTGGAAGCTTGTTTAGTGGACGAGAATGACAATTCAAGCGAAGTTGAGGTCAAATACAATAAACTTCTCAAGGACTTCAAAATCCTTAAGTCCAACTTCGACATTGAACAAAATTCAAAAATTGTGTTGATGGACCAAATCGAATCTTTGAGTCGGGAAATCGAGTATTTGAGAGCAACTTCGGAAACCCATGAGAATGTCGATGACTATGATTTCTCTGCTCATTCAGATTCAATGGTTCATGACTTATCATACAATTATAATGCCCATGTGACGTTGAACGAAACACAGAGAGTCGAAGAAGAGGAACAAGAAGACCAGGACCAAGGGGACGCAATAGAACAAGGCTTTATAGAGATGAGCGATGAGGACATAGATCAGCAACCTCATTCCTCCCCCATCAAAGAATTAGAGACTCCTCGAACTTCAGTATCAAGTAAACGAATTCCATCGTTGATTCAAACCCAAGATTTCCAATTCCCCCCATCACCGGATCCTGTGACCAAAACCAAACGTCAAAGTTTGCCTGCTAATTTGAACAATGAATTTGTATTATCGCCGTTGAAATTGGCATCACAAGATTCAGACTACGTTAAGCAAAATAGGTACAGCATGTCGAAACCAAACCACAATAGATACAGTAGCCATGACATAGTACCAATCCAAGTTGAGTTTGAAAATAGCAATAAAGTGGACCAAAGAAGTACATCAGTCCCATCACCCGGCCGAAACAATCCAATATTACACGAAGAAGAAGAGGAGAATCGGGAAATTGATAACACATTCAAAAAATTGATTGGTGAAACCCCCAACATTGCCAATGTCAATCAATCCACCCGTTCAAGTGTATTATTTGAAGAACATAAAGGGTTGAACAGTGAGTTAACCAAACAAGAAATCATGAAACTTAAGTTTGAACTAAGATCATTGAAATTACATAATGAAAAACTCCTTTCATATATTGGATTTGAATTACAAAAACAAAAAAAGAATATTCGGCGACTCAAATCCCGACAAAACTTGGAGTATAGTGACAGTAAGTTGATCGAAAGATCCAAGGAGTTGTTGATTCAAAAAAAACGAGTGTTAAGAAGTGCATCTATCAACACTATTCTTTCTAAACATTACAACAACAAAGACGATATAAAAATGCTCCAAAAGGGAATCTTAAAGATCCAAGAAGGAAATGAGTTTGAGGACTATGACTACGATGATGAATCAGAATTACATGATGATTATGGGTTCTTGAACTATAATGATAATTACTCCAATAGAATATTTTCCAATGGATTAAACAACTATTATGACATTGATGCTGAAAATAAATACCGAAACTTAAAGAAGTATAAATCGCAAAACTTCACCCAAAACACAGGAGAGTTATTTGATAGTACATTTGACAGTTTAGACGAAATCAATTCCATTGATGACTGCGATTGGGAAGATAAATATAAACAAGCTAACCAAAAGGGAGGATTATTCAGCCAAATCAAATATTTAATTACCGGTAATTATAAGGTCAAAAAAGATGTTCCCGACAATGCCGTGGACGACCGGTTGAAATACCAGTTCATCAGTGTTGCCATTGCCATACTTATCATTGGCATTCGGTTTGGCCATCCCCATCCCCAGCATTGAAACTTGAAATCAACCAACGTGGTCGTGGCCGTGGCCAAATATCATGGTCCTGGTCGTGGTCGTGGCTGTAGCCAAACATCGTGGCCGTGGTCGTGCACCGGCCCCACGATAACTGCAAATAATGCCCAAGCGATAAAAAGTCGTGCGAGTCTCGAGGCAACTCAAAAAAATCACAACCCACCTGAAAAGTAACGCCACTTTTTCAAGTAGGTATATAAACAATAAAATGCCCCGATAAATCATGGCCCTTCGAAACTACTTATATGCTAAGCATGCCAATGATCAATTTGCGGTTTCATTGTCACAAAAACCCGATATAATACCCAATAAGACCCCAGTCCCCGGTTCTGGGCGGGCCACGACCACGAATGGATGTGAAATCGAAGAACTTACAAAGTGCCGACAGTGCAGTGACTGTGACAAAAACCACGCCAAAACAAAGGCCAGAGTCGAGGTCGAAGTAGAGGATATGGTGGACAAACTCCAGCTGCTTGGCGAGACACGATCCCAGCCAGTTCCCAGCGTATGAAACTGCCTATATTTAACTTTATGTAGCTAAGCTTAGCTCAACTTGTATAATACAACTTTTAACAGAAAATAAATTAATTTCAAGTACGGAATCTTGAGTTTTAGATCTTGGGTGGGATTGTTGAGCTTATAAATCTCGATCAAATTGCCCACAATACTCTCCAATTCAATGGGCCGATGATTTCTAAAGTCAACCAACATCGACGGTTGATAATTGGTGGGAGCGTCGATGTCTCTGGTGAATTTGATCATATCGTCGACCTCTTGATCGGTCAAAAGCTTTTGCAGGCCGATTTTCTCGAGTTCTTGGTTGGCAACCATTTTGATTTCATGCATCAATGGGTCGATGATTTCGTCAATTATGCCTTCCACTTGGTAGATGATCCCCACATCCGCATCGGTCAAACAACAGAGTGTGTTATAAGAAGCATTGTAGAGCAATTTCTTCATTCGAATGTACCGCACGTGGTTATCCACTTCGACGGTATTGAATTCGGGATGTGAATACAACGAAATGAACTTGTCAAACACGGCCTGATCATGGCCTTGGGCGTCTCCGAAAACACCAAAACTCACTTGTTCTGGTCCATACATGGTGACAGTAGCACTATCATTAACACTACTAATGTAACTGACACCACTAATTAACGTGATGGAATCGCCGAATTTCGTCCAGTTCTTCTCGATGTCAATTCCATTCTGTAATAACACCACTCCCGTGTGGTTTGGGCTAATCAATTTGTGCCTCAAGTCGTAAATTTGGTCCCAGACATTGTTTTCGGGCTTAGGAATGATCTTCACCGACACGATAATGAAGTCGTAGGGTCCGTTTTCGCACGCATCTTCAAGCAGCTTCACCACATGTGATGGCCGGTAAGTCACAGGCTTGACATTGTCGATTTTTTGGTTCACCGGTAACGGCAATAGAGTGTACCCATTGGCCGACACTTTATCATGGTGAGATCTGACAATCGCAGTCACTTGGACATTTTCGTTGAACGATTGCAACACATAGGACGCCACGGTCCCCACGCCGCCCATGCCTACCACAAGAACTTTGGACATTGAACAACAAGGAGAAAAAAGGAGGAAAAAAAAACTGGTGGTTAACCAACGGAAATCGATATGGAAAGTTCCTAAATAGGAGATTCGCACCAAACGAAATTCGCACCAAACGGAAATTCCTTGCAAGAGGGGTGTTGAATAACGGGAGGATCGATGGGTTCACTTTTTCCATTTTGCTCCAGACGAGTCATCGTGGCCGTGGCCGTGGCCATTGGGATTGGAACCTGAACTGGCGGCCGAACGAATGAAAAAATCGTCGATATTGGCCATTTGGCTCGGCACGCTCATCATTTGTTGTTGCTGCACATTTCGCATATTTTGCACCCGTTCGTTTAGAAAAGTGGTTTTGAATTCCTGAAACACCTTCATTGTTTGGGGGTATTCCTGGGCGTTTTCATGGAAGTATCGGTCGGCAAACATGTAGATGAACCGCTCGATATCCGAAGCATTGATTTGCGTGGTGAAATCCATGTCTCTGGACATGGCACGGGCTTTGGCTTGATTGGAAGGGTTTTGAGCAGGGTTTGGATTTTGGCCCTGTTGGGTGTGGATCTGCAGTCGTTGGGCCGCCTGCGCCTGGGCCTGCGCCACTGCACGTGCCTGGGCCTGGGCTTGCGCCTGGGCTTGAACCAGCGCCAGGTTTTGCGCCTGGGGTTGGGTCTGGTCCTTGTACCGAAACAGATCGGGATAATCAAACGGGAGAGCACCCGAGTTTGCACGGGGTCCCGGGGCCTGCACGTGCTGCAGCACGGCAGATGCATGAGACGCCAGACCCGAATTGTGCGACAGCAGTTGGTACACCGGATAATTCAAGCCCATGGCCCCATAGTTAAGATTCGGCTGTCGATATTGCGACAGCACGTTGGTGGTATGAGACATCAAATCATAGGCCGAGCCATTGGCGGCCGACGAGAAATCGGCCGTGCCGTTTTCGCCTTCGTTGGACGCGTGAGACGCCCCGCCAGCCGGCTCCGTGTGGAAAGTATCGTAAACTTCAGACCCAGACGCGTTCTGGGGCGCTGCCGGCAGGGCCACCGCCGCGCCACCGCGATTCCGCGCGCCGCTACCACCATCGCCCGCCCCCAGCTGGTGCGAACTGGCAGCCAGTTTTTTCAACCGCTCGCCATCCTCATCATCAGTTCCCTGACCGCCTCCATCACCACCACCACTCATGCGCTTCTTATTCAAGCGGTGGCGCTTCTTGAACTGTGACAACCACCCGTGGCTGAACCCCACCAACCGCTTGGGATCGTCCACGCCGTACCTGTGGGCATATATCGACCAATGCTCTCGTAAAATCGGCTCGTTCACGGGCTCGCCTCGTTCGAGCTTTTGCTGCACCAACAAATCCATGGCCCGATTGATCTTGTCGTACTTGAACTTGACCTTGCGCCGGCTCTGCTTGACGAATTCCGCGTCGCCCTCCTCCATGCGTCGCCGGAGCTCTCGCTCGTTCTTCAACCATTCACTGAAGGATGATGTGGAGATGGAAAACTGGTTCTTGTACCGGTCGACTGTTTCCAGCTGTGGCCGATGCGATTGGTGGTAGAAGTCGAGAATCTGGATCTTTTGCTCGAGCGTGGCTCGTGGTAGTCTGTTGGCCATTGCACGTGCTCTCGGTTTGCTAATTGGGCCGGTTCGATTTGCTAATTGGGCCGGTTCGATCTACCAACTGGTTTCCTGAAATAAGCAAAAATTTTCTTATGGGAGGTTTTTGTAAAATGCGGATTTGGCGTTCAATTTTTGCACTCAAATTTTGCACTCAAAACTCCCTTTGCAATGATGGGTTTCCGCTCATCCACGGCCATGGCCTCGCTGCGCCGCCGCCTCTTGCACGTGTGCAGCACTGACGGCGCCCTATTCACGCACTGCGGCGTGCTTCCGTTTTTGCAGCACAGAATCAACGCCCATTTCACCGATTTGCACGTCAACGTTTCTCCCACGCTTCGCCAGCGCCAAATGCTTCTGGCGCTCCATCGCCGCCTGTCGTTGGTGGTGCGGGACAACTTGCAGAACGGCAAGTCCTACGGTGTGTTGGTGCACGTGCTCGACCGGGTGCTACGCCAGGCGGCTGTGTCCTCTGAAGCGGTCGAGAGCAGAGGCGGGTCCGCCTCCGTGCCCGCCTCCGTGCCCGCCTCCGCTACTGCCTCCGGCGTCACTGCGTGCATTGTCGTGCCAAACAACGCCCTTTTGCTCAAATACAAGCAATGGACCTCGGGCTTGTTGCACGGTTTAAAAGACACCCCAATCTCCGTGGGGTTTGTAGACAAGTCCCGCCACATGACCCGCCTCGAATCGTCGCCCCGCCTCGAGTCGTCTCGCCCCGCGGTGTCGCCTCCCAGCATCATCGTCCTGGAGGCCAGCCTGTTTGCAGCCATGTTTCTGGCCCAAAGCCCTGAGAATTTGCCTCGCTCGCACGATTTTATTGGCTGCGAATTTTTGGCAATTGATGAAGCCACCACGATTTTCAACACTCCTAGCACCATCACACAAGTCCCACCCAAACACAGATACGCCAACTCGGTGGCGGCGGCCGTGCGGCACTTGAAGTCGCTCCGCGTGGCCTCGTTGAAGCGCTCGTTTGTGCCGTTGCAGTACTGTTTTATTTTCCTGGCTCAGCACCCGTTTAAACGGGTTTATGATCTGATCACCGAACCCATTGACTTCTCTGTGCCGAATGGCATCGACTATCGAGCCCTCGAGGCAAACCTACTGGACGCTGCTGACCAAGATCTCGAGTACGTCAATGATCTCATCAAGTACACTTTTGATGAATTGCAATACACCAAATCCCAGCCATTGATCTCCAAGCTCGATTTTTTCGACAATTCCCAGTACTACTCTAATTCCGGCGATGGCCTCCAAAAACGGCTCAATTTGTCGCTTGTTAAGGTCGAATTCCAACCGTCCAAACATAACAACAAGATCTTCCGGTTCGTGGACCCCCGATTAGACCCTGTAGATCGATCGTCTTTCTTCAGCCACTTCAAGCAGGTCCGTGAAAAGCCAAAGTTCTTGTTGAAAGAACGCCTCATCGCCGAGATTTTCAGACAAAACTACACCGACCGGAAACTCGACATTGCATCAACACTTACAAAACTAATGTCATTATTCAGACACACTCATGGGAACTCAGATCCAGTGCTAATTGTCGTTCCCAGCTACGCTTGCCCTGACTATCTTGCCAAAAGGTTGAATAAGCATGGTTTGGAAACGTTTGTAGGTTACAAACCTTTCGACCAAATAGACGAATCTGCCACGTCTGAAAGTATCGATCACATCAGGGACTTTGCGAAATCCAACGCCCTTTCAAGCAATGCAACGACCCCGAATCTCATATTTCCATCGTCTGAAATTGCTGGAGCAGACTTTTCTCAAGTAAAAAACATGATTGTGTTTGAAGAATGCTTCAGCCCAGCACTTTCGTCCATCGAATTCGTCCCCCAAATGGTGAACAACGTGGCAGGCCTCCCAGCAAAGCACCCCAATTTGTTCTACAAGTATTTGCTGTTGTTTCAGATGGACCAAGACAGTTCAGAAAGAAACATGATGGTGGTCAAAGATGAATACTTTAGAGTGAAAAACAAAAACTTTTTGGCCAGTATCGAACAGTCAATGACATCAACTGCAAATATGTTGTTGTACAACGATATCTCGGCTTTGGCCAACTACGTTACCGGATCTGCACATCCCAACAAAAATACAATACTGATTGGTTTGAAAAATTAGTATATTATCCCCATTACCTACCTGTAAATATCATTCATGTACAGTATCAAAGCCAACTGTTTCAGACAACGGTCTCTTACCGAAAAACAACTTTTGCTGGCCCTTTTTGGACTCACCAGCCGAAGTGAGTTTCGAATAAAATTTATTCACTTTGGGATGAGTTTTCACTTTGGAACGATCAAAATTCAACACCTGCAACCCTTCACGAGAAACAGCCCTCGACAACGCCACGTACGCTTGGCCATTCTCAAACACATACCGCAAATCAACCTTCACTTGCTGTAACGTTTGACCTTGAGATTTATGGATTGACAATGACCATGCCAAAATCAACGGAATTTGGACTCTTTTGGTGAGAATGGTTCCCTGATCATCTTCGGTCGTCCATACTTCTGGCTCCACCAAGAGTGTTCTGTGGCTGCGGTCCGGTAAAAGGAATCGTACAAGCGGATATTTGGAGTTTTTGGATGTTTCATGCAACGTTTTTATCAACCGTTTTTTCCGGTTGATGTTTTCCAAGTACGCCAGTTCCACCGACGCTTCTTCCGCCGACGCTTCTGCTTCTGCTTCTGCTTCTTCCATGCCCTCCATGAACCCGAAAATCGAATCGTCCAAGTGATTTTCTCCCAGAATTGTTGCTGGAATATCTTCGTCCTCTTTTTTGTCCTTGCGTTGAGCTTTCAAACCATTGACTTTTGCTTCAACTTCTTCAGACGTGGCCTTTGGATTCTCTTCCATGACCTTATAATGCATGTACGTATCACGGTCTATGAATGCCACCACTTGGCCCAAAGATCCATTGACAAGGGTCTCATCAAAGTTCTTTATGCACATGACCTGGGCCCCTACTTTTAAAAAAAGCACTTCGGGAGTCAAGAAGTTGGCCAACACGTTCTGTCGTTGCTCCACTGGCAAACTGCCACTGTCTTTGGCAGTGAACACTAGAGTCGAACCTTTAAGACGATTCAATCGGTAATTATTGGCCCTTTCGACCTCCTGTCTAGTACAAAACAATTGGGCAGGCTCTATACCTCCAGCAGTCTCCAAAGGTCGGGCAAGTTTATGGAACTCGGCATTGTTTTCGTCGGAAACGTATCCCCCACGCATCTCGTTCAACATTTCAATGAATTTTTGGTCTCCTTTTTGACGGAAAACCTCTTTTAAAACCAACGTTTTATCGATTGTTTGCTTCCAAGACTCAGACTCAAAGGCAAACACCGCCTCCACCCTCTCGACTTCGTGCCCATCGACGTATCTGGGCTTTGAAACCGGTGGGAGCTGGTAAAAATCCCCACAAACAACCACCTGGATCCCTCCAAAAGGCAATTTGGACCCTCTGAGCTTTCGAGCAATTTCATCCAAATTATCGAAAAACTTGCCGTCAATCATCAGGATCTCGTCGATAACAAGCACCTTGACTTGTCTCCATCTGTTGGTGGCCTTTCGGTTTCTTCTAACCTTCTTTATCAATGCATCGGTGGTTCCATTTCCCAATCCCACTCCCGCAAAACTATGGAGCGTCATTCCCCCAATATTGCATGCGGCAAGACCCGTAGATGCCGTTACCGCTACTTTGCCCTTGTCGTACTGGCTCTTCAAAGTCTTTATTATGGCTCTCAACAACACCGATTTCCCGGTTCCTGCAGACCCCGTATAAAATAACGATACTCCTTGCTTGACGAGCTGAAGAATGTGCTCTTGTTCGGAAGATAGCACCACTGGCTTGACGATCTTCTCGCGCTTGGGCTGCTTGGGCTGCTGGGTTTGGAGGATTATGGTATGATTTGGCCCCGTGGAATATGCTCGGGTTTGGAGGTTGGTTCTTTTAGACGGCCATTTCACCGGCGATATCACGCAATTTTCTCGTTTGGCTGTCTTTGCTGGCGACTTTGCTGGCCTTTCGGGCGACTTTGCCATCACGTGGCTCGGTTTCGGTGCTGGAGTCGAGGTCAAACACGTCTTAGGTGCTGGCATATCAGCCACAAATTGTTCGTGGGCCTTCAAAATCTCGTCGTCCTCCAGCTCAATAGGCCATGATCCCAGCGTGTCGATGTGCTTCGGGACCCGTGGAGACCCGTTTGATCGGTCCACGGCGTCGTGGTACGAAAAAGACGATGAGTGTAGTCGATTTTCCTTCCCAACACTCACACGATTCTCCTTATCATCGAACCCCAGCGAGTCCAATGAAAAGTCGTAGTCGTCCCACGTCTTCCGGGCCTCGCGTGATGCCTCGAGGCCCTTTCCGTACGGACTCGAGGGGATTTGCATGAAACTTCGCCTTGTCACTGTGCTAAATGCTGTTCTGGAGAGCTTAAGAAAACGGGCCATAAATTGTCTGCTTCTGGTGCCCTGTGTACGTTTTGAATGGCAATACGCTTTTCTGAGGGTACGCCACTATAGTAATGTCGTGTTTGGTTCGTGGTACGCCTCGTGCTAGCTCTCGTGGCGTGTGCTCTTTGGTCCCGTTTGAGCTCAATTCTTCACTCAAGTTACACTAAAAAAAACGCGCATCCATTTTGAAAATCTCATAATGTCTGACCTGTTGGACGTTGATTCCACGACGATGGATGCTTTGATGTTGTGTTCGTGGTGCCAGAAGGCTGCCGATGCTGGCACGGTTTCTGGTGCCACTTTCGGCCAAATTGCGGCGGAATTCGGCCGCTTTTTGGCCCAAAACAAGCGCCCTTTCACCACCATTGTCAGTGTCACTCAGCTGTTGGTTTTCTATTCATCTCCCTTGTTGCTCACGTTGCTGGACGTGGTGAGCATGGTGCTGAATTTGTATAGTGAGCTCGAATCTGCCACTGAGAGCGACGTTTCTTCGGCTTCAGACCTTGATTCTGTCCATCAAAAGACCCACGCCTTGCTAAATGACCTAGGAATAACGCCCTCAATGGCCCTGGATATGGCTCTGGATATCCAGAGAGACTTGTCGAGTCGCTCGCGTGACTTGGGCGTGGTTCTCGCCCAGGAACAGGTCGAATTCTACGATTTGATGTTGTATACGATTCAAATTAAACTTCTAGTTGACTCGACTTACGTCGACATTATCGACATAAACAACGACGTTTTGCGTCTTATGGATGCCCATGAACCTTTCATGCAGTGGTACACCGGGTTTTACTGCCCCTTCAAGTATTATTGGGACATGTACGGAAGTCTTGGGAATCCGGGTCCTAAATTTCACCAGTTTTGCAAGCTTTCTTCAACAGAAGACATGTTCAACACGCTACTTACGCCGCTAGCAAAATCTTACAGTGAGAATCTCGAGCTCTCCAACTGGTTATCGACAGTGGTGGTGCCTATTCTCCAGTGGGAAGGTTGTGATCTTGCTCCGTTACGAAATTGGCTCACGTCTTCTCTCGCTGAATTGTCCCATTTACATCGCCAGAAGCGGTGGCACTCGGTGGTAAAGTCTTTGGTACTGTCTTCCTTGGCAGTCGAGCAGTATCAGGATATCATCCAGTTATTCATATCCTCGTGTTACACTGAATTTATGTCAGGGAAAATCTCTTCTATTGAAATGCTTCAATGCTACGATATGATTCAGGAAACCTGCGCATTATTGGCCCCAGTACTTCCTGATCTTCCTCATAAACTGATCACGGGGCCTGGTTCGGTCGAAAAAGCATTGGAATTACTTGTCATTCCTTCGAGACAAAATATCATTCTACTAACAGAAATGATTGATATTTGCACTCAGTTCTACCCCATAAACCAGCTCACAGTGACACAGTATCTCAAGCTCAAGTATGCACATGAAACAATCGACGAGTCTAAAAGAGAAGTCTTGAAAATAATCAATGGATTGAAGACATCCAATTCCACCCAGCTTTTGAAATTGCTTGTTTTGTTCAAAACCACATTTGTCACAGACCCCGAGGTGCTTCTGTCCATCGATTCATTGGTTATCGACCGCTTGTTATTCCACAACTTATTTGAAGTTGTAAATTTGCTTTTTGATCAACATAATTTGGGTGTTTCTCCCCAAGTATTTCACCAACTTGTTCTCAAGAAATTTTGGGACTCCATCAACAATGCGGCTGACTTCGACCAAAAGTCTGGCAAACTTTCTGAAGCAGCCCAGTGTATTGCACTCTTTGATAAACTGCCCACGAAAAATCATGAAATCATTCGATTAAAACACTTGCTTAAAGTGTTTTCCAATATCAAAAACTTCAAGCTTCCGCATCTCGCTCCATCCGACGTGCTAAAACGGTTTGGCACGCTTCCAAGCCAACATTCAAGAGCAGAAACCGAATCAAATCTGCCAATGGGTTTGATCACCACCATTTTAGACCATAATCCCAAATCATATTTGGCTTTTGATAAGCTTTTCAAGGTTCTCAGTGACTTTCTTCTTTACCTTGACGATCAAACCACCAGCTCCTACTACTTTCAACGTCTTAATGGCGCATGCATTGAAGCGGCACTCATTGATTACAACTTCTCGTATGCCTACAATAAAGCCAACGAACTTTTAAATTATCACCAGAGCCATCACAATCAGCCCAATCGGGAAGGCCACTTGAACGAAATGTGGATGACGTTCTATCAGGTTGGCAATTACAGCTCTCCTGATTGGACAGAGACTCGAATAGAATCAGGCAAAATGGATACCATGATGAAACAAAGTGACATTCTCGCCCGATACTTGAAGACCATTGATCGGACAGACGTTTCGGGCGATCACAGCCGAATCATCATCGACAAGTGGCAGAAGGTGAACCACCAAATCGATCTATTGTACGAACATATAGACAAACCGTCTGAGACATCTTCTCGACAGCTACAGGAGAACATGACGGCCACGGCGCACGAGATTTTGAACGATGCTGCAAACACCACAGCCCAGGCAAGTGAAAAGTTGTCGAATTTGTTCGTTCTGGGTCTCGGTTGGGCTATAGGAGCCACTTCGGGCCATAGTTGATGAAATATGGTTTTTTTTTTGCAACAATTGAAATAGTTTTTCGCAAAGTTCGCATTTTCTGGTTTTTTTTCTCATTATCAATTAAACATGTCTGTTAACTATCGACAGCAAGAGTTGATTGATCTTGCGACTACTGAGTACATCCGGACTTATGATAAACTTGCATCCCAGTATTTGAGCTTGCGGAAACAAATCATTGGTCTTTGTTCAGGCATTGAAGCCCCATCTGCCGGCCAAATCGCCATGCTTAAAACAGACCTCGAAATCGTATGGACCAGCTACATAAACCACTTGGACATCATAGAGAAGAAGTTGAAAGTGTCACACGGCATAGAACTGCGGTATCTCAACACTCTCAACACAGAATATGAAGCGCTTTTGGTGAAGCGGTTGACAATCACCAAGAATTTGAAGAATATCCGAGAAGTTCAGCTCCCGTTGATTGAGAAAATCAAACAGTTGAATACGAAATACTTGAAGAGTTTGGACCGACAATCGGCCAGACGGTACTTCAAGAAAGAGCACGTGACCAGGGATCTCGAGGAGGCGCTGGGGCCGATAGATATGAAATCAAAAGTGTTCACCAAAGCAAGAATCCAATCTCTCATGGAAGACTTTGATGCCAAGGTTAAACAACGCACGCCCAGCAGTGAAGAAAGACCGATCCGCGCATCGCATTATATAGAAAAAGAACTCGAAACAACTGATAAGTACGTGCATTTTGGGGAGGGACAGTACTTATTCAACATTTCCCGGATTGGATATCAAGATCAGTACTTATCCAAAGCATCAATTGCCAAGTATGACGAGCTCAATGAGCAGCTCACAGATGAAATCGTCGAGCTCATCAACAAAGCATCTTCATCCAAAGAGAAATGGAACCAAAATGCCCAAAAAATCGATCAGTTCAAAGCCATACTACATTCCTAACCGGTCTTAATTAATGTACATTATTATCTTTCTACTCGTTTATAGGACTGATCAAAATCACCGAATCTCCTCTTACAAACACCATCTCCGTGCTCTTCACCACGGGCTCAGACTGATTGTCCACATCATATATATACTCTTTAGCATCACTCAACACCATGTTACAATGGGAATCGTAGCCTTGAAGCTTGCCTCTCATCTCCCTGGCTCCTCTCAACTTCACCAACACCGTCTCGTCAAGCTGGTACCGGATTAAGTCGAGTGGTTCTTCCCTCTTTTGGTCTGTTTTAACAGTGGACATTTTGTTACACCAGGATATATTATTTTAGGATATTGAATTTTTTCGCGCATAGTGAAAATTTTTTTACCAAAACCATGATCAAGCAGGTGTTTAAAAGAGACTTTCTGGTGTATGGACAAAGAATGGTGAGAGCCAAGGCCATGCAGTTTGGCGATCTCAGCACCATCAAGTTGCGGGAACCAGTGATCCCCACGCATAGGAACTTTGACGTCTCGCCCGACCATCCATTATGGGGATTTTTCGCCAATGGTAATAAATCTCAATTCAGTTATAGAACGTCAGATGAGTTAGATAATACGTCCAGAGCATGGACCATGGCAGAGTTGCGGCGGAAATCGTTCGACGACTTACACAAGTTGTGGTATGTGATATTGAAGGAAAGAAATGTCGTTTACACCGAAAAAAGATTAGCATTATCCATCCAAAGAGCCAACACCAACGTATTGGATGATATCGAAGAGAAGTTGAATTTATCGCATAAAAGAATCAAACAAGTGCTTTTAGAAAGACAGGTGGCGTTTGAAAGAGCCCAGACCCTTGATTCCAACATATCAGAGTATTTGCACGACTTTGAGACGGAATATATCAATGCTACCACTGAAGAATTACCAGAAATCAATAATAAACTCGTGAGATTACAGTACGCCATTTTTGGAATCCAACCAGCTTTGGAAGATTTCGAACCCCACCAAATCAACGAAACGTTTGTCAAAGGCATTCAATACATTGCTCAAATCAAATCTTCCAGATATTCAGCCCAAAACCCCGATTCTAATCTTTTACCATTGAATGGTATAATGGAACAACTTCCATTTTTGATCCGCGACACGCCCGAGGCCGTCAATGAGGTGCAATCCTTACGAGAATCAGGCCAGTCTGTTGCTTTAAATAACATCGACGTGTTCCCATTCTTACAAAAAGCTCTTGTGGCTGCCCGAGATCAATTCTTGGACGATGCCCAAGAATCTGTATAGTCAATCTTGTAAATATATCTTTGATGGGTCGTCCTCGTCGTGGCAATACCGCCTTTTTTCCAGTGCCATTTGAGATTCTCGTTTTTCAACCTATAGAAACAAAGAAACATGGGAGGTAGGATTCATGGGTTCTTAGGAGGGGCCTTATTCACATCGGCTTTAGTGTACTATACGGGAGAGTATATCAAGAAAGACCAGCAGTTCGTGTCTCGCCAACTTCGGATCACGGACACCGTGATTAATGAAGGAATCATTCATGGCAAAAACTTACACCAAGATGGAATGCCAGTAATTCCACGAGAATCCCGTGAAATCCAGGCAGGGATGGTGGAATCTGCCAAGGACATCTGGAACGAAGAGATCATAAAGATGGTGAATTGGCTTTATAGCATCAATTGGTACCAAATAACCGTCGAAGCAGATAAGCAGGTTGATGCGTTGACAACTAAATTGGCCACTAGTTTCAAGAAATAATATACGAAAGAGGATCTATATAATGTCTATCCTTCCTCCTCTCTCCCTCTCTCCCTCTCTCCCTCTCTTTCTTCATCCTTCTTCCTTCTTCCTTCATCCTCTCATCTTCATCTTCATCCTTCTTCCTCTCATCTTCATCTTCATCCTTCATCATTCATTCTCACTGCCACTCAGTCCCGCTTCTTCTTCTCACGAAAATAAGCCCGTATATCATGGTCAATGAACATCGAAAGCACCGGGGCAATAATCAGAAATATAAAGCTGACAATCACCTGTAACACGCCCAAAACTCGAGGATGTGCTCCCAATGAAGCACTCGTCAAAACCCAGCCAATCAAGTCTGTGAATGCAATATCGTAACCTCTATCGAGCTGTGACAACACCAAATCTGCACACTTCTCAACACTTATAGGAACACTTGACCCTTCGATTTTCTTGGTGATCAGAGGTTTTGTGAGTTCTTCTGCTTCGTATCCCTCACTCTGGAAGTTCCCAGGCAATACACATGACACTCTGTAGTTGTAGGCCGAAAGTTCTTGTCGCAAATTCTGTGATAACGCTAACAAAGCACTCTTTAAAGGTCCATACTGAGCGTATCCAATCAAAGGATAAACCCCAGCAACCGATGAAAAAATGATAATGTGCCTTCTCTTCATCGTCAAACTGTCCTGGTTCGCCAACACGTGCTTGACTCCTGTGTGAATCGGGTTCAATGTCGACACATAATTGCTTTGGATCCCATTTTCAAGCTCTTGTTGAGTCAAATCCGTGAATAACTTACATGTTGCTCCCCCCACACACGAAAAAAAGTAGTCTGGGTCCAAGTTCTTGGAACTAAGAGTCTTCCACAACTCCACGCAGTCGGCGTAGTCCGAAACATTGGTGGCAATGTGGGTTAATGAAGCATTTTTTTCCCCGTGTTTTTGGGTGATTTTGTCAATTTGTTCAAGCAATTTGTTCTCTCTTCTGGCAACTAAAACCACACTGCAATCTTGCTCGTATAGTTTGGAAGCCAACTCGGCCCCTAATCCCAGAGATGCACCGGTGATCACCGCGACTTTGCCTTCCAATGGTAAATGAGTCTTCAAAAACCACATTTGTTCAGGCCAAAATCAAATAAAAGAATGCGATTTGAGAAAACGTTTGAAATCTACTATGTACATTAAAAAAGGACGTATAAATAGGCATGATCCTATGCTAGGAACGGAGACTTGGGGATTTCGCCTTGCTCTCTTTGGGGTCTTGGTTTGGTGGAGTATCTTTTGGTTTTCATTCTGTCGAATTTATCGTGCTTTACAGGTGCTGGTTTGTTGGCAAGATTGGCAAGTATATCGGCATCTTCCACTTGTTGAGTGTCCGGATCGTACTTGAAGAACTCCACTTTCGCAGTTTCCACTGCTTCTCTGAACTTTGCTTGCCCTTGGGGCTTCAATGCCGTTAATTTATTCACCTCAAACTCAGTCAACCGGTTGAGTTCAAGGCCCTGTAACTCGAGACGGGCCACGATCTTCGCATAGTACCAGAACTTGATGTCGAGATTCGAATCCACCAACTCCAACACTGACATTGGCGCCTTGTCTTCACCCAACCGGGGTTCCAACTTTATTATCCGAGTGAATCCATGTTTCCTCTCGGGGTATCTCTCCGCCAACTCGGTCAAGACCTTGGACCCAATCTCAGTCACATCCGGAGGTTGTAAGTATCTCAATTTCTTGTTTTGTTTCAACTTATATTCCAATGGTTGATCTTTCATTTTTTCATTCTCGTGCAACGTTTTGGCCAAAAAACTTTCAATTTTGCTCTGGGCTCTTTTGGCTTTGGCTCGGGTAGTCACAATGTACTCGTGGCGGATCAAGTTGGCACACAAGTTCTTGTCCATCAGCTTAACGTGACGAGCAACGTTAGCATGAAACTTTTGGAGTGAAGGCATGATGAAAATTTTTTTGAACGACTGCGAATTTGCAGTACTTACCACGCATTTTACCACCCGTGGTGGTAATTTCCCGCAGATTAGGGCGATTTTCGCACCACCTTTCCTTATTTCGCACCGCATCTGCTTATTTTCGCACCACATCTGCTTATCTTCGCGCGAGGAATCGGACTTTTGCATAATGACTCCTGTCTCGGTGCCTCGAATAGCGTATTCGGACCTAATAACATACATTTTTCCCGATGTCAACGCAGTGCGATACTTTCAGAAGGAGTTTGAGCAACTAGAAGAGTTCCATCTCATCGAATATTCCAAAACAAGCGGAATTGATATCTATTTGGTGGAACAATGGGTCAATAGTCGAACCATTGGTACGTTGATCTCGACCTACACTGGCAATACCAATAACGACGTGGTGGTGGTGAGGTTCACCATCACAAAAAAGCCAAGCAAGTTGTACCCTGTACGCTTTCAGGAGTATTTGAATGAATTGATGGTGAATCAAGCCAAAATTAAGCAATTGGACAGTGATTCTTCTGGACAAGAGTTTCTTTTCGTCACCAACATAACGTCGCTTCCTTCGCACTTGAGCTTGATCCCCATTCTAGGAGGCGATGTGAGTGTGGTTCAAGACGACTTCATAATCAATTCCAACTTGAAAAAACTCCACTGTAGTGGGAGGTCCATATCATTGATTACCCCCAAAATATCCGATGCAAATGAAGATAAGTTCCGTCAAATGTACCGGATTTATAACTTGAATGTCCCCATCAAGTTTGCCATACGGCAATTGGTCAATTTGGTTCAAACCTGCTTGTTTTACTTTGATTTGTTGGATGCAAAATATTGTGATGGTTTGCTATGTAACAAGACTGAGGACGCCATTGCTAGTTGGTGGAAGATGATTGGGATCCCGCATTACAACTCGAAGCCCCTGAGCGACGATGCTTTACCTCCAAGAACCGTTGCAGCTATCATTAGTTTGATTTACAGTGTCAAGGTTCGACTTCAAATATTTGGTGGTTGTGACGTCCCCAAAGATCCTTTTGACTTTGAAAACTTCATGATCTCCATCGGTGAGTTCCAGCGTCAGGTCAAACTCGAAAAAAAACGGAAATTGGACATGGAAACGTTTAAAAAACTTTTGTACATCACCAACTCCAGATTCAAAGAAATTGACCGTAAAACCAAAGGTTATACGAAAGAAATCAGGAAACTCACCAGCGTGGTAAAAAACACTGTGCAAGATCGTATCAAAGTCGATGAGGAAGTGATACGATCTCGTGATCGTGCTAGCAACCCCACCGAAATTGAAACTCTAGAGTTAGATGTGATGATCAAATACGTTGTTGGACAAGCCAAACAGCTCTGGGAAGTGTCGGATCACCATCGAAAATACAAGTTCCATTCGTTGATGGAAGCAATTGCTGATACCCAAAGAATAAAATACGAACCCAGAAGGGGATTGAATCGAATGAAGCTTGGATTATCAAGGAAAAAGGACTCAATTCCTTTAAATAGACCCAATTCCATCCCTGTGTTGAGAGAAATCCCTAAAGTTGACGAGTTATTGAAGATCCAATCGGAAGAATGTGAAGTTCAACAAAAGGTTCAGATCTGCAGAAAACAGAAAAATATTGTTTCAGTGTTCGATAAGAATCTCAATCGACGAAATTCATTCCCATTCGTGGACTCAGAGATGAACTTGAACCTCATAGAGTGGAAAAAAGACACGGTTGCTGTGGATAAGAGGGCCAGATCAGGAAGTATGTCATTGATAGAGTATCCCAACGAAGATTTGGTCACGATTGAAAAAGTATCCCAGATTTACTTGAAAGATATGGTCACGTTGATTGATTTTGATGCACATAAACGATCCAACAATAATGGCCGGAATCCAGGTGGTAACCAGCGTTTAATGGAAGAATATAAAGTGTTGAATCAAGATCTAGTGGAGCTTTACAAAAACTATAAGCAGATGGAGATCAGCAAAGCCAAATTGGACCGAGAAAACGTGGAGCAAACCGTTCGACGAAACATGGCGAATTTGACTACCAACATCGATCGTCTAGTATACGAGTCACGTATAGTAACCAAACGTATCAAAGAACTTGAACAATCCTCCGAAGCTCTCCATGAGAAGTTTCAACAACAACATACACAAAAGATCAACGAGATGGTGCACAATCTAGTTCATCTGAACAAATTCCACCGGACATTTGAGCCGCAAGAAAGAAAAGATATCATTATCAAGCTCACTGGAGATTCGAAATTATATGATGAGCTAGACCAAGAAAAGCATGAAGAAAACAGTCTTTTGCGAATTTTCATCACCTTTGTTTGGGAAATGGTGATGTTGCTCTGCCAATTGTTCAAGTTTGATCGATCAAAGATGAATTTGGATCGGATCAGAAACACTTGGGGGAAATTGGATCCTGAGAGAGAGTACATCAATCAGGCGTACGATTTCGTGGGTTACGACCGTGGCTCGGTGTCGCTGGCTGTGGAACGCGGCCTGGCGGCCGAGCGGGGCCTGGCGGCCGAAAATGACATCGACCTAGTCCCCAATTGACTGTGCTGTCCCCAACAATTCGTTCAACCGTCGAACAATCTCCGTGACTTTCACGTCATCGACGTCCCGCACGTCGAAGGATTCCATCAAGCGCGTGACTTCGGCGATCCGCAAGCCCATCTCGTGGTTGTTGGCATCCATAGCTAGCATTTTAGGCCTCAATAACTCATAGTACCGAGCCACCTTGGCATTTATCACCGTATAATCATCCGCAATCATCGTGGGCCGATTTTCAAGATACTCTTTGATGCTGCCCATCATCTCTGCCTGGTGACTCACCAACTCCGTCAACTTGGACCGCATGTACTCCTGTTTCTGGATGTTCATAACCAACTGAAGACGAAGGTTCTCGAGGCTGCGTTCGACGGGAAATGAATCTTGGACCCGGGACAGCGGGGGCGATTCGGGCGCCAATTCCTTGGCCATGCGCTGAATGACGCCGATCCGCGCCGCCGACTCGTGCACTTGGTCGTTCAAGTCCGCAAGAATCCTGGCCAATTTCAGGTTCTTGTCATTGAACTCATCCATATAAAACAAGCTAAAATTCGCGATTTGAGGTGTTGAAAAATCTCAAAGTATCGACAACACGAGAGTTTTGAATATATTAAGATGGTTACTATTGGGAATGCGCACGAGGACTTGATACACGACGCGGTGTTGGACTACTACGGCAAGCGGTTGGCAACGTGTTCGTCTGACAAAACCATCAAATTGTTTGATATTGACGGAGATAATTACAAATTGGTCGAGACGTTGATTGGACATGAAGGACCTGTGTGGCAAGTGTCATGGGCACATCCCAAATTTGGGTCGATTTTGGCGTCGTGCTCGTACGACGGGAAGGCTTTGATCTGGAAGGAACAGCCCGAAACCCGTCAATGGTCGATAATTGCCGAACATAAGTGTCATCAGGCGTCTGTCAATTCGGTTAGTTGGGCTCCTCATGAATTGGGAGCCATTTTGTTGTGTACTTCGAGTGATGGCAAAGTGTCGGTGCTTGATTTCAAAGACGACGGCACCACGTCCCACGTCATATTCGATGCCCATGCTATTGGAGTCAATTCTGCAAGTTGGGCTCCAATTGCCGAAAAGAATGTGGAACGCAAATTCGCCACCTGTGGATCGGACAATTTGGTGAAGATCTGGCGCTTTGACACCAAGGAAAATAACTACGTCGAAGAAGCCCGGCTTGAGGGCCATACTGATTGGGTCAGAGATGTTTCTTGGTCGCCTTCGGTGTTAATTCGGTCATATATTGCTACAGCATCTCAAGATCGTACTGTGTTGATCTGGTCACAAGATAAAAACGGGCAGTGGCAAAAACAGCCTTTGACCGAAGACAAATTTCCCGACGTTTGTTGGAGGTGTTCATGGTCTTTATCAGGAAATATCTTAGCAGTTAGTGGTGGGGATAACAAAATCAGTTTATGGAAAGAAAACTTAGATGGTAAATGGGAATCTGCTGGCGAAGTAGACCAATGAGAGTCGCCGTGTGTACATTAATACAATCATGCCCTAAAGCTTATTGATCACTGCTTCGATGATTCGTTCAACATCTTTAGATGCCTCATTGGCCGCATCCAATACCTCTTTATGATTGGCCATTCCCGTGGCCAAATCAACCTCTTGTCCCGCTGGCGCGTCGGTACTGGCACTGGGTGGTTTTGCGTCCACTGCCACGTTGGTAATGAGCGATAATGCCAATACTCTCATCCCACAATGTCGAGCCACTACCACTTCAGGAACTGTCGACATTCCTACGGCATCACCCCCGAGTGTTTTGATCATCCGGACTTCGGCCCGAGTCTCGTACGTGGGTCCTGCTGCAAAGAAATATGTTCCTTCGTGGATTTTTCTGGCTATTCCCAACTCAGTTTTCATATCAAAGAATAGTTTTCTTAATTCGTAATCATACGCATCTGATAACGGAAGAAACCGTGGTCCTGGCTCCAAATTCGGGCCTCTCAACGGATTGAATCCCGCAAACCCTGGAAAATTGATGTGGTCTTCGATCACCATCAAATCCCCCACCGAAAAGTCCCCATTTACGCCTCCAGCAGCATTGGTCACCACGACCGTTGCGATTCCAATCTCTTGGGCTAATCTCACGGGAAACGTGGCATCTTCAAGCGAATAGCCCTCGTAGAAGTGGAGCCGGCCCACCATACACATCACCGGAACCAAGTTGGCGCCAATGGTTCCAAAAACTAGCTTTCCTGCGTGTCCAGCAACTGTCGATGTTTTAAACCCTGGAATATCTTCGTACTTCATTTCCATCTGGTTCTTCAAGATCCTGACGATTCCACCGAGGCCCGAGCCGCAGATGATCATCACACGCGGCTGCCGGTCGCCAATCGCTCTAAGTACCGTTTTTGAAGCCTCGTGAAGCGTGGTTTTGAAATCCATTAAATTGAAAATATGAGATTTTCAATTGAGACTTGAAGACTGATTTTTGATCTCTTTGATCTCTTTGATCTCTTTGATCTCTTTGATCTCTTTGATCTCTTTGATCTCTTTGAAAGTGATTCTGGGATCTTCATCCACAGCACATGCGTTTGCTGTGTCAAGTGAGAGGCATTGCTCAAAAATATCGTGGTCTATATTACATTATCTAGAAAATTAATATGCTATAATACATGAGCCTTTGTTTGAGACTTTTCTTCATGTACGTTATGGTCATCATAAAATTCGGGAGACGAGCTCTGGGCTTGTTTCAATGATAGTGCCAGGTTGCTGGTATCGTTTCTGGTCGCTGGACTGCTTGGTTTGAGATTCAAATGGGCTTCTATCATATCAAGATTCGCATTCAAGGTATCTTCATCCATGAACTCAAAGGTATTTTTATGGCCCATTAACGGGGATGAAGGCATAGCTGTGGTGACCAGTTTGGTTTTGTTCAACCGAGGTGATCTTCGGGTGCTGAACGTCTTCATTTGCGGCAAGCCTGGATGCACTTTTGTAGGAGATTTCCTCTTTTTGGGTGTGACTTGATCCTTGGGAGTTGTTTCATCAAAGAAACTGTTCATCCAGTCAGGACTCGATTTGTTCAATGATCGAGTCATGAGTTTTTCGAATTCTTCGGTGGCAGGGCTTGTGGGTGGCATGTTTTCTTTATCTTCCTCTATATTTATGACTCTAGTATTGGATTTCGTGGCCATCATGGGGGGTGTTATGCCTTGATCTTGTGGCAATGGATCTATATCGGTGAGAGGGCCTCCATATGTGTTAAGTTGGTTGATGAAATCGTTTAGATCATGCTGATTACTGAATTTGGCGTTTTGAATGGCCTGGTTAATTTCCGACGGGGTATGAGATGGTGTGGCAAACTTGTGATCTTTCTTGTCTTTATCTTCTCGATCTTTGAGTTCTTTCTTGTACCGTTGTTGTTTCAAGTACTTTTTCACTACTGCTTCGGGTCTCATGAATCCTTTATTTCTGAGGAATAAGTAGCATGCATTGCACAATGGGCCATACATGCCCTCATAATTCTTCTTGTTAAACTCGGTGGATGTTCGTATTTCAAAGTAATTGGTAGGAAAATCATTCTCAAAGTATCTCCAAGTGATTGAATCATCAGTAGCACAATTCGGGTTTACGCAAACCAACCCATGGTCCTCCGGGAGCTTGTTCGACGGTATTGAATGGGTTTTTTTGCTGTCAAGATCCTCCAAGTCCGGTAATGAATGAAACTCGTGCTTTTTGGGTCTATAAGGAGGTTGTTGTGGAGTATAAGGAGACGTGTTTTCGTTTCCTTCGTCGGATTCCTCTTCGTCTTCTTCCTCGCCTTGGTTGTTTTCGTTATATTCCGTGTCGTCCGTGTCGCTAGAGCCTTCTTCGTGAATTGGTGATGATATCATCATGGGGGTTTGTTTAACCATAGACCGGGTTCTAGATGCTCGTACGGGCTCTATCATTGATTTCGATCGCGTGGCCAAGTTGCCGCCACTGCGATTATATCGCCTTCTTAATATCTTTGGTTTGGAAATCACTTGTGCATCAACAAATGGAGCCAGTTTGAATCGATCCAAAATGCTCTGCGGGTCATATTTTGAAGGAGTGGTGATTTTATCGGCACTTCGGATATTGTAGATATGATTATAAGGTTGGAAAGACGGTAACGATTTGGTTCTAGTAGCTTTTGTTAGATTCAGATCCACTTTGACCATTTTATTGGGTTGTTTTTCTTCACTTAATTGCTCCAACGGACGTTTTTCGGCGTCATTTCTTTCAATTGTATGTAATTTCAACCGGATTTCCAACGTCAACGTCGACTCTTTCTTATTTCCAAATAGAAAACTAGCTGATACATTTTGACATACTCTTCCAGGAACTAGAACCGATTTTGAATTCTTCAATAATTCCGATAATATCCCGTTGGAAACAAACGGTTCGTCCGGCTGTTCGGTCAAATCTTTGTAATAGACAGCGTAGTCGTTGACCAGCATATGGAAATTCTCCGGTGAACTTCTAATTATTTGTTGTATACAACTCTTCAATTCGTACCCTCCTAACATCACCATATTTTCTCCGTTGAAACTGGGGATTTGTGCAACTTGGATGGAATACAGGCCAGTTGAGCGTGATAAGAACACCGTGGGGTTGTCATTGAATGAATACAACACTTTCACCTGCATTCTTTTGTATTGTGTATCATCATCCATTTCTGACACTGGTAGATAAAAACAAAACATTTCGCACGATGAAATTTTCGCGGTAGGCACCGCGAGCCGTGACGCGGCTTCGCGTCAAATTTGGTGCCAGCGAAAACGCGACGCGATTTCTACATTCTACAATATAAACATGATTCTATTTTCACCCTGGTGTTTTAATTTATACCCACAATGTCTTCGACTTCTCGGAGCACCGGAGCGGCCATCGCGCGGGCCCGCTCCGCTCCTTTCCGGGTGACCATCTCGAGATGCTGCGGATCCTTCATGAGCTCATCGTATATCTGTCTCTGATCTTTGAACTCATTGACCAACATTTCAGTGACATGATCTTTCAATTGCTTGTGATCTTTGACCCACCCAAGATCCTCAACCGTTTCATCGATTGTTCTCCTGCTGAGTCCCGATACGATGTTAATGAGATTCGAGACTCCAGGACGGTTTTCGGGATCATAATAGATCCGACCTTGAATGGAGTCTGTTGTGGCCTTTTTGATCTTACGAGATATCTCCTCAGGCGTTTCGGTTATATAAACACTCCCGTTCTGGTCTGGGTCTGATTTGCTCATCTTTTTGGAAGGGTTTCTCAATGAGAGTATCTTTTTGGCAGGAGTAAATAATGACTTGGGTAATGGAAATATGGGCTTATAAGTCGAATTAAACGTCTGGGCTATATTTCTGGTGAGCTCTAAATGCTGTGCTTGGTCGTCTCCTACAGGGACATGAGTGCTTTTATAGATCAAAATATCGGCTGCTTGTAAAACCGGATAGGTTAGAATCCCAGTTTTGGTTTTACCCATTATGTCTTCTTGAGTTATATTACTGTTCTCGGAGACTAAGGCTTTCAGTTTCCATTGGGTCATGCGGTTCAACGCTCCAATACTCGTCAAGCACGTAAGAATCCATGAGAGTTGTGAATGCTGAGGAACTGATGATTGATGGAATATCGTACATCGATCAGCATCGATCCCACTCGCCAATAAACTGGCAATGGCTTCATTCCGAGCCTTTCTTAGCTTGGAGCCATCTTTGACTGAGGTCAATGCATGCAAATCGGCCGTTCCGAATATGAAATCAATGGATTTATCTGGGGTTTGAGACATATCTCTCCAGTTTGAGATGGCCCCAAGATAATTTCCAATATGGATTTTACCTGTGGGTTGAATCAATGAGAATATTCGAGAATCCCTTGGGAGACTGCCTATATCCACTGAAGCATGACATATAGCAGCACTGCTCAAAGATCTCGAGAATTTCATTATCATACGATAACAAGAAAAATTTTTACCATGAATTTAGTGCGAATCCTTAAAATTATATGTATCAACAGACTATCACCATAATTTTCACCCTTGTTTATCTTCAATAACGAACCCACCAGGCTTATTATAAATATCCATTCCATGCGCCAACAATCTTTTTTCTAACTTCTCTCGCTGAAGTTCTCTCCACCGATTTAACTTAGAATAATCATGCAATTTGAACCCAAATACTTTGGGACTGTAACAATGCCTATCATGAATGGGGACAGCTTCGGGGAAATTTTGAAGGAACATGGCTGGGAATGAAGTTCCAAAATACGCACCATCAATAACGGAGTGCCTGTTGCTCTTGGGGTTATATAAATCCTCACATTTGGCACAATATAACTTGACAGATGCCAATCGAGGCAGATCATTCAACCCTATTGGAAGTAATGGTTGTAATTGACAGTTTAAGCGAGGGCAATAACCGAAATCTCCTTGTCTAAACTTTTCAAACATCTTATTCAAGCCTCGTGTTGTCAATATGTACCGTGCGTGAATCAATCCATACAACACCCGGGCATTGTGTTCCAATGCTTCCCGTTGGCTCTCTTCTTGTTGTTCTAAATCAATCACATCGGTAATTATATCAACCAAGGTGGTAACCTTGTTCACTTCTTGGTTTAGCCCTGTCAAATTGAATCGATCTCTTATATATTCCTCATCGATGTCACAGAAATACTCATTCCCTTTTATCCCCAAAAATAAATCAATCCAGTATTCCGTGAAATCAGAACTCGAATCCGTATACTCCTCTTCAGTGGGTCCAGTATACTTTACCATGTTTGTCAGATGCTTTTCACTGTTGGGTGTAAATTTTTTAGATTTTCGTGCGCACTTTTTTTTCTTCGTTTTGACCAACAAGTTAAGTTAGCTTCATGAAAGCCGTTGTTATTCCACATATATGCCACGGGGGCGAGATTCATACGCTCGGCGTGAACCGTGGAAACACGCTTCTTGCTTCTGGCGGTAAGGACGGCTCGATTTTGCTCTGGGATCTTGCTCAATTGGTGGGTTTTTCATCGGCCTCAAATAGTGATCTCAACCAGTATTTACAGGCAATCAAATATACCACGAAATTCGAGTATCATACGGACTTAATACGGTGTTTGGTTTGGTCACCGGTCTCAGACAATGAGTTTATCTCGGGCGATTGTAGTGGCCGGATATATAAAAACGATTTATCGTCCCACACGCTTTTGTTCCCACCAAATCTAGATACAAAAGCAGAACCTGTTGTGGATCTTACATGGTCTGCAGATGGTAGGTTGATAGCATGGAGCACTCTGGATGGGAAAGTGCATCTTTATGACTTGAAAAATGATACTTGTCAAGAATTAACGACGCTTCTCAAGACTCGCAAATTGATTATTCAAAGAAGTCTTGCTTTTGATCCTTCAAACAAGTACCTTGTCACCCTTGGTGATGATACTTTGATTTACATATACCAATATCAATACTCGGGCCCGAACTACCAATTCAAATTGTTGCTGCATATAACCAGATTGATCAATCAGAGTAACATTAATTTCAATTACAACAGAATCTCTTGGTCTCCTCATGGGGAGTATGTTTCGATTCCAAGTTCAAGCAAAAACAAAACGACTTTAATAACCGTGCTATCCCGGAAAAACTGGTTAAATTCGGTCAATTTGGTCGGACATGGATCCAAATGTGAAGTTGTAAGATATAATCCAAAACTATATGCAAAGACTGATTGCGACACTCCACTAAATGATATGGACTATTCCACTATTATTGCTACTGCTGGATCAGACAAAACTGTGGCAATATGGAACACAAATAACACTAAGCCAATCGTGGTGCTTGAAGACCTTGTTAGTAACTCAATCGTTGATATGTGTTGGGACAACACTGGTAAATCCTTGTTCCTCGCTTCACTAGACGGTCATTTATCCGTTATAACGTTTGCTCCGATGGAATTAGGAGATGAAATTAGTGATCCTGCCACCGTAAAAGCCCTCATCCATTCAGATCCAGTTGATTCCAAACCTTTCAATGTAAAATCTGACCTGGGGAATTCAAAAAAAAACAACTCAACTGTTGAGATCCTTGATGGGAAAGATGCCATTTCTGCTCCCAATATTGTCCAGGACCTGAATGAAGAATTACAAGAGATCAAGCCCAAGTCGAAGCCTACAGATTCAACTAATAATAGCATAAAAAAAGACATCGTCCCCGAAATCATACCCCCACCAAATACCGCCGAAATTGAACAAATGAACGATATGATGCATACTGCAATGACAACCAATAGATCACAAAACTCAAGTCAAGCAAAAAAGCTTATTGAGTCACCAAAAATCAATGGTAATGAAAAGGTCGATGTCTCCAAACAGAAAGTCACCATCACCAAGGATGGTCGGAAGAAAATTCAACCAATCCTTGTGTCATCTAACAATAATACTCCCCAAAATAACAATTTAGATCTTCAGCTGGTTTCTAATAGATCTATTCCCAGAAAGGATTCAAAACAGTTGATGGAGGTTGATAAACCCTCATATAGTGTTTCTGACAGTTTTTCAAAGCTGTTGAAAAGACAAAAAACAAATGAGGAAAGTAACGGTACCAAAAAACCTAAAAGAGAGTTGGAACCCATCAAGTTCATTGGTTCTGTAGTTGTCAATCCCAACACATCCTTTTCCAAAACAAGATTGGCCACTCCGAAATTGAGATCCAATTTTCTGATGGCAAGTACGGTTGAAACGGATGATTCCTTCGTTTTGGATGTGAAGAATGGGAGTGGGAATGAAGTTAGACCTTCAAGAATCACTTACTACAAAAAAGACAAGCAAATCTGGACCGATTTCATTCCACAGTTTATTCATTTGGCTACTGAAGGACAGGCTTTTTGGGCCATGTGTACGAGTGATGGAATGATTTTCACCTATTGCCATTTAAGTGGTAGACGATTGTTGCCTCCAATGGTTCTTGGTTCACCATTGTCATTCTTGGAAAGTCACGGAAATTTCTTAATGGCCATAACCAACATTGGAGAATTGTTTGTATGGAATCTTGAACTCAAAAAGCTCCATCTCAAATCACCACTGAGTATAAGTGCATTGCTTGAAAACAATACCAAATATGTTGAAGATGGGCTATCAAGATCAGACAAAATTACATTGTGTTCTATCACTTCGAAAGGGATTCCTTTGATTACGCTTTCCAATGGATCGGGGTATTTGTTCAACATTGATCTTGGAGTTTGGCAAACCATCACCGAAAGTTGGTGGGCATTTGGGTCTCATTATTGGGATTCTATAAGTGGAGATCATAGCAAAATTCAATCCACCAAGCTTTTTGGCAATGAAGACGATGAATCAATCACTCGTCTTCTTGAAAATAAAACCAACGAAGAGATCATCAGATCCAGTAGAACTGGAAGAGGAAAGTTTTTCAACAAGATTTCAAAAAACATGTTGATGAAAGAAGGATTCGAGAATTTGGAGAACACCATATCTGTTTCACATTTGGAGAATAGGATCCTCTGTTGTGAGTTGTTGGAAGAAAAAAAAGATTTCTATCAATTCCTAATGTCTTATTCAAAAAGAATTTGTGAACTTGGATTGAAGGCCAAAATTTTTGAAGTTTGCAATGAACTTTTGGGTCCGGAAGACAAAGGCAATTGGACCCTGATGATTTGTGGATATGAAAAGCACAAATTGTTGAAGGATATCATTGTAGAGTGTTCACCATTAAGAGATTGTCAAAGAGTGTTGACATATTTTGCTGAGAAACTTAATTTGATTTGATTTATTTACACGATTATCCTCATGATTATCAGTTGGATAGCTTGACAGTATTGCTATTGTCCCATCCTTTGGCCCCTAGCAATCCTCCCACTGGTCCTTGCTCATTTGTAGTCTTTTCCATCGGACCTGCAACATAATCAATATAGCCATCAGGTCCACACACCAAAGCTAAACTAGAAGGTTTTTTCGGTCTCTGATTGGAACTGGCCTGTTCTAACGCATTTTCATAATATATAACAGGCTTATCATAAGCTTTGACCTGTTGATCTGGTTCGGAAGTATCCTCTAAAATACGTTTTCTCAATTTCAATGATTCCTCTGGAGATAGTCCACTCAATTCTTGAATTTCTTCACTTCTTTTTGGACTCAAGTAATTAGGTTTTTCTGGTTTAGTTATGTGCTTCTTGGTAAGCATATCCGAGCCAAAATGATAGACAAATTTGACTCTATCGAGCTTTTCAAGAAAGAACATGAATCGCTCGAGATTTGAAATTTCACCTTCTTTTCTAGCAGAATAATGAACAGTGACGAATCCTCTGTAAGGGTTTTTGGACATCAAAACCTGCAATATTGGTGCAATTCCTGTTCCTCCAGCGAAAAAAGATATATTGTCATAATCAGGAATGTTATTCATGACCTTTAATTTATCCACGTAGATTTCAGGCTCAACTTTTGAAGGTAAATCTTTGAACACAGGCCGTTCATGTATTTTGTTCAAGGGATGGTACGGGAATTTGTATTCGACTTGAGGGCCTCTTATTTCGATTTCGTCACCAATCTTCTTGTCAGTAATGTACTTGGATACTTCTCCATCGTGGTATCTCTTAATGTAGAGAGTCATAACACCACCATGATCGTAGTCATTCGAGCCTGGCGTGATCACTTTGAGCAATGGCTTCCTTTCACCAGACATGGTATATTCGGATTTCATGAAGTAAAGAGGTAATGGTGTGTAGGATCTAACCACCATGATTTGAGGTTGTTTGACTTCAATTGACCAGATTCGATCGCCATTCCACATGGTCTTCTGGGAGTAGTTGCTACTGAAACTGTACTGCCAATGATTGAACTTGGGCATGAGTTCAATCAAATAATGGTCCTCATCAATCTGTTCTTTATGGGTGACGATAAATTTATGGAAATGTTTGGGATCAAGAAGTTCTTGAGAATCAGAGCCTTCTTCTCCTGGGAACATCCATACTTTGATTGTATATCCCGCCCACAAGACTACCACACCAGTTATCATGTGCGGAATGTACCTTGTGTATCGTTTGACCGGCCTTATCTCTTCTTTCTTAGCTTGTTTGGTGAAATCATCTTGGTTAGGTAATCCCGGATAATCGTACGATAATCGCTCATGTTTTAGTTTGGGAATATAAGGGGTGGTGTTTTTCTTCATAAACTTCGACACTTGACTATTTTCCATCGGTGCTGGGGCTGCCAGAGACGTTGTGGGCCTAATGGAGTCAATGTCATTTGATTTCTTTTCACTCAACTCTTTTGACTGGGGCTCATTTTCCGGAGATTCCTGATGGTCCAGTGCCTTATTGGAATGGTTTCTGCTCCATTGGACCGCTCTTCTCGTGAGAAAGAGCCCTCTCAACGGCACAAGCAGAGAGAAAGCAGTAGGTCTAATAAGCATTGATCGCAAAATTTCATTTTCTCATTTCTTCAACTCCAAATGAAGCTCATCAAATCAATCAAGGCCCATAACGATAAAGCTTGGAGTGTCAGTGCCCATGCCAACTTGCCGTTGCTCGCCACTTCTTCCACCACCAAGGAATCCAATATATATCGGTTGTCGGAACAAAGAAACTTTCCTCTTGTTTCCAAACTCCAAGATGCTCACAAGAGATCGATTCGAAGTGTTGCTTTTAAACCACCACTTGGAGGTGCTGACGAGCCCGATACAGAGTTCATAGACTTGCCGGTGTTGGCACAGGGCTCTTTTGATAGTACGATCTCGGTGTGGGGCATAGACGAGCCGGAGGAAGAGTTTGATGATGAGGATATGGACGAATCTGACAAATTGAAAGCACAAGTACAATTACTTACGAGTCCTCAAAATGAATGGAATTTGATGGCGATCATAGAGGGACATGAGAACGAAATCAAATGTGTTGCGTGGAATCATAAGGGCAATTTGTTGGCATCTTGTTCAAGGGATAAAACTATTTGGATCTGGGAAACCGATCCTGAGACTCTTGAAGAATTCGAGTGTATTTCGGTGTTGAGCGATCATGACCAGGATATCAAGCATGTTGTGTGGCACCCCACTCAGAATTTGTTGGCCAGCTCATCGTATGACGATACCATAAGATTATATCAACAAGATGACAGTGATGACGATTGGACATGTGTTGGGATATTGAATGGCCATGAAGGCACAGTATGGAGTTCTGTTTTCGAACACCCAAAAGCACCATCCGCTACACCCAATACAATAAGAATCGCCAGTGCATCTGATGATTTAACTGTGAAAATCTGGAGCTGTAAAGAGCAAGAATCGAGTCAAAAACTGGACCTCCCCAGTTCGATCAAACATACTAAGGATTTGGAATGGGAGCTTGAAACAACACTACCTGCAGCACACAAGTACCCCATATATTCCGTGGACTGGTCAAAACACTCGGGAAAGATTGCTAGTACTGGATCAGATGGAACAGTTGTTATTTATTCTCAAACACAACCAAACAAATGGGAAATTGAATCGATTCAAACATCTGGCCATGGGGTGTTTGAAATCAACTGCGTGAAATGGTGTAACTTAGAGGAAGGAGATGAAGTGCTTGTCACAGCGGGAGATGATGGGAATATCAACATTTGGAAACCATAAATTACCTACAAAATTATCTAAAAAATCACTGCAATTAGAATGATGAAAGAAAGTATCGCAAGTAGTATTAATAGACAACAAAACATTCGCCCGCCAGATCGTCTTTGGTATCTTTCTGCTCTTCTCAACTCATTGGTTGCCCCATGAGCGTCATCATTATATCGTAATATATTATCTTCTATGGTATCGATTGTAAACTGTTGCTCATGAACAATGTCTTCCAAATTGCTGTAGATTTCATTGACGTAAGTGATATCCTGGCTTATTTGCTCTATTTCTCGTTCCCGTTCTTGTATAAGTAATGTTTGTTGCTCCAATTCTTCTGCATTGATTGGTTCATAAGAGATTTGAACCTGCTGAACTGACGACTGAGTGTTTTCTGGGGCATGCGACGGCAGTTTCCCTTCGGCCAAAGCCATTTCTTCGGGCTTGAGAACCTGGTTGTAACGTGTTTGGAGTCCTTGGTACATTTTCAAACTCGATTTGATCAAACTGATAAGCAATGACTCCTTTTGTCGTAAATAATTGATTGAATCTTGGTCCTCACGGTTCCTTTCACACTCTTTCAAATACTCGTTGATCCTCTGTGTTGATTCATTGATGCTCTTGTAGTTGTCGGTCAACTTTTGAATGATACTTTTGATCTCTGGTAATAGATCCCCCTCATTCAGTTCATATTGGCTTACGAGCTTCTTGAAAATGGGTAATTGGGTACTGTTGATGATATGTAGGGTCTTTTCTACATTCTGCAGCAACGTTTCGAACTGTGGGAAATCCTTGTAGCTTGCAGAAAGTCCATTTTCTAGATCAACAGTGTTATTAAATGACATTATTTAAGTTAGAGGTTTCGCTCTTTTCAGAAAAATATATTTATAAATCCATAACATCTAAAATCTAAAACCTGAGATAGTTTATACACTTTTTTCAGCTAACCAACTCTCACAGTCCATGGCTGCTTGACAACCGGAACCTGCAGAGGTGATGGCTTGTCTATAAATTTTATCTTGCACATCACCAGCAGCGAAAACTCCTTCGACAGAAGTGTGGGTGGAACCTGGTTTGGTTTTGATGTATCCAGTTTCATCAGTTTCTATTTGGCTTCCAAATACGGCAGTAGCAGGTGTGTGACCAATGGCGTAGAACAAACCATTGACTGGCAACAAAGAGGTTTCTTTGGTCTTGTTGTTGATGATCGAAAGGCCAGTCAAAACTTTTCCGTCTCCTTTAGCTTCAACAGCCTCGGTGTTCCACAAGATTTCCAATTTTTCGTTATCTTTAACTCTCTTTTGCATGATGGTGGAAGCTCTTAACTGATCTCTTCTGACCAAGAGATAAACTTTGGATCCATACTTTGTTAAAAATAATGCTTCTTCACATGCTGAATCACCTCCTCCGACAACGGCCAATGGTTTATTTCTGAAAATTGGAACTGCTCCATCACAAACTGCACAAGCAGAGATCCCTTGTTGCCAGTAGGTGTCTTCTCCTGGTAAATGCATTCTCTTTGCTGATGCACCAGTAGCAATTATCACTGCGTCGGTAGTGATTGGTTCCGCATCTTCATTCCATTCGGTCCATAATTTGAAAGGTCTACTGCTAAAATCGACTTTCGAAATGGTTTCCGTGATGATTTCAGTTCCGAATCTTTCACTTTGCTTTCTCATGTTATCCATTAATGCAGTTCCATTGATCCCATCTGGGAATCCTGGGAAATTTTCGACATCTGTGGTTGTAGTTAATTGACCTCCGGCAGCAAAACCATTGGCCAATAAACCTTCGTATAAAGTGGGTTTGACCTCGGCTCTAGCCAAGTAGATGGCGGCAGTGTGGGCAGCAGGTCCTGACCCGATAATCGTGACTTCGTTGTGTACCATTCTGTAAAATTGTCTATTAGAAAACTTGGACAAATATTTTATCATGGAAATTTCGAGCATTTATATTTTTTTCTTGATTATGTGAGAAAAAATTACTAATTGCCGGTGGGTCGAGACCGTTGCAAAATTAAGTCCGCAGTTGGGGCGAGACTTTGGTTAAATTACTGAGATGATTAATAAACGGCTTTCACCCCAAAGCCGAGGTGCGAAAAAACTTTATGCCCGTATGCCTCGTGCCATTTCCCACGACGCCCTACCGCGAGAATTACCACCATCTCTATCGATGATTGCTCTAACAATTGGTTTTCTATCACGAATATATGAAATTAATAATGACTTCACTATGCTGTAATTTGGGGTTCAACATCACGTTGGTCATGAACCACTGAAGACCCTTGCGTCGATGCTCAAGCCAATTATGGGTCCACATAAGTCTTTGAATGCTGAAAGAGTCCTTTTCAGGTAATTTAGGCACATCAATACTTCCAAGTTCAACTAGTTGATTTCGGAACTTTTCGATCTCGCTGTACCTCTTGTAGATCGTGACGGATGTGTAGTTTGATTTGTTGATGATCACTCGTATTTGCCATACGATATATGGCTTTCCTCCTTCTCCTTCAATGATATGATGTTCGCCCACTAATACATCTGTTATATGACTTGTCTCGAAAAAATGCTCTCGGTCAGGGGTTCGATCCTCTAGCGTAATGGGCTCCGGAAGCACTTTGTTGAGTTTGGATATCGATTGCTGCTTGGGTCGTACCATCTTTCCATAGTCCTTATTGTTGTTTATATATGCCCCTTGGTAGTTAAGATTTTTCGCAACGCTTGATTTTACCCTCTAAATGGATCCTATTGCTTCAAAGTATTCTGTGTGGAGACGCTTGATTCACAAGTTCCAGGCGAGAAGAGACATTCCCTTCAGAAAACGGTTCTTTGTGGGGTATGACTTACACGGAAACACATATTGGGAGTTTACACTCGATGGGAACATGCAACGGTTAAGAAGAAAAATCGAACCGTATCAGGAATACATTTTTAAAGCCGATTACTTTTCTACAATTCCCCCACCGTGGTTGCAGTGGCTACGTCGGACCCGGAATGTTCCTCCGACTCTCCAGGAGTTGGTTGATGAACAAATCAGACAAGCAAATATGAAGAAGTTAGCTAAGGAAGCCGATGAGAAGTGGGTCTCTGAAAAGCTTTTATTAGAGCAACAGCAGCAACTCAAGTTGCAGCAAGAGTTGGATAAAGTCAAATCGCCTCAACAGCAGGCTCCAGATATGCCTGAGTTCCAAAATCAACAAAACAAATCACAATCTAGCGAACCTCGTGGATCTGATCCTTGGGCTGATGCTGACAAAGCTCTGCAACTGGACTATAACCCGATTGAGTCCGCCAAAATTCCCATTAGAAAGTAATCAGCGGTGTGTCGGGCTGATGTTCCTTGCAAAAACGAGACTACGGTCAATCATTCTCGAACCCCCACTAGTCATCTTGTATATATATGTATCTAGCATTATTGAATCTTGGAATCAAAATTCGGTTCAAACATTTAAACTTATCGCCATGTCACAACCTAAGTTCTAATCTTCCCTTCCAATCACCAAACATATAAAGAAAATAGCTCTCTGATTCAAATACTACTATTGTCTGAATTGATGAGCCGCGCAGTTCTTGATGAGCCTTTATAATGGAACAAATATCGATATCAGTTGAAGAAACAAACAAACTTCGGGCCAAAGTTGGGCTTCCTCCCATTCCTGTCGAACCTGAGGCTGAAGTGATAAGAAAACCCGAACTTTCGATCGAAGAAACCAACAAAATAAGAGTTTCTCTAGGCCTCAAACCTTTACAAATAGTAGCTCAAAAGCCGGTCATAGAACACCACAAACCATTGAAACCCGATCCCAAACCAAAGAATGATCAGAAGAAGCCTGCAAAGAAACCCCCTGTTACGCTTCTTGATGATTATGAACAACTCAGCACGGATGATTGGTTATCTAAAATAGGATCAAAAAGCACCGTAAAAGAAGAGCCAGTAAACAAAGATCGATCACAGTTCAAAGAAGAAGCTGACATTGACATCCAAATATCACACAGCATGAAAAACTTGAATGATATAGAGGACAATGCATTGCTTACTCTCGAAGACAAGGATATCTTGGAGGAAACTGATGAGTTAAGTAATGACAAGTTAGCTAGTAAAGCTAAAATCGAACATGACCTAGAGGAGATTAAGAAGATTCGAGAAATCAAAAACGGTGTTGGATACCGGCCTCTTCGAGCTGACTCGTCTGGGTCTGCTGCAGAAGATAAGGGGCATGTTTCTTTGAAGAATGGAACTGTGAAATTGGATGGCACACAACTTGAAGAACCGGTAGTTGGAACCGATAAAATGAAGGTACAGGTCAGCTTATTTGAAGATGATGAGTTGGAAATGACGGCATCGAAGAAGGAAAAACCCAAGATGAAAAAAATCAAAAAGAAATCAAAGGACAAAGCACGTGTGAGGACCGTTGATGATAACGATAACATTCAATTGACCTCTGTAGAGCTCGGTGAATTTGCCAATGACATAGAAGACGATTTTGAGGAGGTTTTGGCCTCTCAGAGACAACTCAGGCAACAAAAGCGACGAAAAATGAATCCGGAAGAGTTGGCTAATGAAATCAGACGAAACGCAACCATCGATAGAGAAAATGAACAGGACATGGAATTGATGAGGGACAACACGATCGGCCTAGTTTTTGATCCTACCAGTGACTTTTTGAGCACCATCAACGGTGGCCAAACCAATCCTAGTTACGATGAAGCTCACGGAAATCACGATAGTCTTAAAGCCCCAGAGTCTGGCGTCGCAAGTTCAACTTCTAACGAAGGTCAAACTGTGGATCCTATAGACTCAAAGAGTCCTAAAATCCATGAGAACGAGAAACCAAAGAGTTCCAAAGGCCATGAGAGCGAGAAACCCAAGAGTTCCAAAAGCCATGAGAACGAGAGCATTGACATATCTGAAAATGACCACGCAACAACACAATCTTTGGATGCAACAGAGACGCAAGAGTTAAGTTCCGATAACAGCAAGCTCAAACTCACAGGAGTCGCAGCTACTCTCAAGTACTTAAAGCAAAAGAATCTTGTTTCACAACCAAGTTCAGAATCCCATTCTCAAAGAGACAAACTTAAAGAATTGGAATTGATGAAGATCAAAATCTCGATTGAAGAGCGGAAACTCAAACAAGCCCTCGAAAATGATAAGCACTACAATAGCATGACGACAGAACAACAAGAATCGTATTATCAACAAAGACTTGATGAAATACTTGCAGAAAAGAAAGTCATAAATCTGTCAAGCCAAATTGACTTTGGTAAGTACACGCCGCAGATTGACATTCGGCACAAGAATGATCAGGGACAAGAACTCAACACCAAGCAGGCCTACAAGTATCTTTCGGGAAAGTTCCATGGAACGTCCAAAGACAAGCCCAAGAAAGCCAATAAAAGACCCCAATAAATATTTGCAAATAAAAGCTCACGACAAATCCGGTTTCGGCTTGTGTCATTTTTTTCGTAATATCTCATCCTTAGTTAGTTGTTTGAAAATTACTTAAAATGACAAATGTATTGACTGTTGCCATTTCAGGTATGACGTGTGGAGCGTGTTCCAGTTCCATCACCAATGCAGTTAGTGCATTGCCTGGAGTGGAACAAGTAGACGTATCATTGATCACCGAAGAAGGTAGAATAGTCCACGATTCGAGTGTCTCTTCTGAAACCATCGTAAGTACTATTGAAGATTGTGGATTTGACGTCCTGATAATAAGCGAAAGCCTGTTCAATCATAGTACCAAGGCTGAGAGGGAGGCTTTTGCAGAATATATGACCATTGTGGACATAAAAGGTATGACTTGTGGAGCATGTAGTGCATCTATTACCAATGCATTAGAGAATCTTCATGATGTGCAACTGGTTTCAGTCAATTTAATAACAGAGGATGCCCAAATCACTCATGGAGCCTCCCTCACCACACAAGAAATCATCCTGGCCATTGAAGATTGTGGATTTGAAGCCAGTTTTGTATCGAATCAGAATCTCAGTCTCAAAACCTATGAAACTGTATTAAAAATCACAGGAATGACTTCTGGTTCCTGTTGTGTTACAGTAACAAAAGCCTTGGAGGCCTTGGACGGTGTAAGTGATGTCAACGTATCACTTTTGACCGAGAGAGCGGTGATGCTTCAAAAAGTACCTCAACTCTCGATCGACGACCTTATCACAGCTGTGGAAAATTGTGGTTTCCATGCCACTTATATCAACACTACTGAAGTTGAACCAACTGAAAATAGTCAAGAAAGAATCGTATTGCAAATCTACGGATTAAACACCATTCCTAACGTTCTGGATTTCACCTATAATTTAGAAGCTTTGTTAACAAGTTTGGGTCCTTGCATTATATCATACAACATTAATTCAAATAGTAATATCCATGAAATTATGAACACCCATGGAAATCATGATTCTGAGGCTACTGTTGGGCTTTTGCAGACCAGAAGCCATGATTCAGAGATATTTGGCGATGATGAACATTTAATTAACGAATTGACAATCGACTATGATTCACATTTGATTGGTGTGAGAGATTTGATGGATAAATTGGATAGTTTGAATGAATCGGTGAATTTTCTCATTTTAAACTCCATTGATCAATCTTCAAATACTCAATTGAAACTTCTTTCAAAAATTAAAGAAATCAACTATTGGAGATCAAATTTTATAAAATGTTTCATCTTGGGAGTTCCTGTCTTCGTATTATCAAAGACTCAGGACACTAGCTTCTGGAAGCATAAGACAATATTTCCTGGTTTGTTTTGGACAACTTTCATTCAAGGAGTTATCTCGAGTTTCATCCAATTCAAATTAGGTTTCATTTTCTTGAAGAAGTTTTATCTGTTCATCACCAATAAAGGATCCAGTGCAACTATGGATGTTTTGGTATGTATTTCCACGATGATTTCGTACTTATTCTCGGTATTAGCAACCGTTATAAGTGTATGGAATGGAAATATCACTCAGCCTCCCGTGACGTTATTTGAAACCAATGCAATGTTGATACTTTTCATTTCTTTTGGAAAATGGCTAGAGAATAAAGCAAAGGGTGCCACTTCAACCGCATTATCTAAATTGGTTTCTTTAACCCCAACAAGTTGTACCGTGGTTACAGACATGGCAAAATACCGAACTTATATTAACTCATTAAATTCAGAGAAAAACTCAACCCAGGATGTTGAAGCTGAAAATTTTCCAACTAGGACTATAGAAATTGACTTGGTCCAAAAAAATGATATCACAATTGTTCTTCCTGGAGCCCAAATACCTGCTGATGGAAAAATTGTTTTTGGAGAGTCCGAAATTGATGAAAGTTTATTGACTGGTGAAAGTTTGCCAGTATATAAGACCGTTGGTGCTAATGTCATTGGAGGTTCCTTGAATGGGCCAGGTATGTTGCATGTCATGGTAACCAGAGTGGGTAAAAACTCTCAATTGCAAAAGGTGATCAAGTTGGTTAAAGAATCTCAAATCAACAAAGCTCCTATACAAAGATACAGTGATCACATAGCGTCCAAATTTGTTCCTACCGTTTTATTATTGGCTCTTTTTACATTTTTATTTTGGGCCATTTTCTGTTTACTTAAAGAACAATCATTGCCGAAAATCTTCAAAAAGGAAGAAAATGGAAATTTTTTCCTATGTTTGAAGTTGGCCATCTCCGTGATTGTGGTTGCATGTCCTTGCGCTCTCGGTCTAGCCTCTCCAACTGCAATCATGGTAGGAACTGGGTTGGGTGCCAAAAATGGAGTCTTGATTAAAGGTGGAGAGATTCTCGAGAAGGCCAGTGATTTGAGCGTATTATTGTTCGACAAAACCGGAACTTTGACCACTGGAAAAATGAGTTTGTCTCACTATGAGGTCTTTGACAAAGAACTTCCATTGTATACGTGGTGGTCATTGATTGGGAGTCTTGAAAGTAACTCAGAACATCCGATTGCAAGTGCACTTCAAAAAATTTGTAGAAAGGAATTGGGTCTTTTTGAGGAGGATTTATTTGAAGCCGTTATCAACAGTTTTGAATCCTTAACGGGGTTGGGAGTCAAGGGTAATTTGAGTTTGAACGGTAAAGCGTACAATGTTGTGGTTGGAAATAAAAAGTTGGTGGAAACTTGTGGAGTCAAGATTGACCAAGAATCAACCGACACCATTCTTTATGTTCTCATTGACGAAAAATATCAAGGATATATAGAATTGATTGACGAACTTAGGCCTTCAGCCAAATCAGTCATTAATTATTTGAAGTTTGAAAAACATTACATTATTGGAATGGTTACCGGAGATAATTCGAAAGTGGCAGAAAAAATTGGTGCAGAGCTTGGAATCCTTGAGAGCAATATCTTCAGTGAAGTTTCACCCGCCAAGAAGGATCAGATTGTCACTGAAATTAGAGACAAGTTTGGTGGTGAGCAAAATGTCCGTATTGCGTTTGTTGGAGATGGAATAAACGATGCCCCAGCATTATCACAAGCAGATATTGGAATTGCCATATCCAATGGAACAGATATTGCCATAGAAAGTGCCAATATTGTGATTATGAATGAAAAAACTAACGATATACGAGGAATTCCAATGGCATTAGATATCAGTAAGAAAACGTTTCAAAGAATCAAAATCAACTTCATTTGGGCCATGATCTATAACATAATTATGGTTCCCTTTGCAATGGGCTGCTTCTTGCCCTTTGGCATCATGCTCCCACCAATGGCAGCAGCTTTTTCCATGGCTTTCAGCAGTATTAGTGTTGTGATGAGCTCATTGATGTTGAATAGATGGACATTCAAATTGCCGCTGAAACCCAAGGGTTCCGAATACGAAACATATCACGATTTTGATTTAAAGTATTCCACTCTTAGAGACTTCAATGATTTCAAGAAACACTCAAAACGCCATATTAATTTTTAATAGCATTTTTGTAGTACTAGATATTTATTTATAATAGAGCTTTGTTCCAAAGTCGTGTGTGGTTAATTTTATTGTGTTTGAATATTGACAATTCTGGATAAGAACAACACTATTTGAAGGACTAAAATCCTCGAAAAATCACAGAAGCATCTCATGGCAGTAAAGAACCATTTGGCGTAGCCTTATTGTGAACAATCAAACATTTGTTTGGTGATAAAAAAAAATGTCTGGCAATTTATGTGAAATTCACAATTACTGTCAGCTATGTTAGATATGAACTAAATACTATAATTGGGACGAAATGCACAAGACCAGAGATAGTAAATCACTAAGAGATTCTTACACGGAAAGAACACATTTCCGCCAAAATGACTGGCATATGTACATTTTTAGATAGTTATGTTATGCCAAATTTTGCAGCCATATAAAATAAACAGAAAAACTGATAAAAATAACATGTACGTTTCCGAATTTTCAAACGCAGTCATGAGAGACAGCCAAGCAACAGAATCATATGGCTTAGAAAAGAGAGGTTTACTTGGAAAGATTGGAAAGCCCAAGGTGATCAAGAAAATTTTCAAAAAAAAGGCCCAACTCTTTAATACTTTAGACAATATTTTGAGCAGTATCAAGAAGTTAGAAGAGTTAAAAAATGATCCAGAATACAGAGAGGATTTAAAAGATGAAGTTATTGAGTCATTATTAACCAAAATTTTCATCAGTTTGAAAAACAGTGAATTGATCAATCCGATTTTGAAATTTTCCTTGACCGACGACAAAGTTAGAGAAGGAATCATCAACATTACCATCGAGTTGTTGAAAGCTGAAGTGATTCCATGGTATGAGATTTTCGTTGCCTTAAGAGAAAGTGATTTGGCTATTGAAGTCATCAAATACTTGATCACAAACCCAGAGACTCGTCAAGGACAAATTGATCTTGTGTTGGAGTTGATTCCTCGTTTAATTGAAGAGGACGTTATCAATGTGGGAGACTTGATCAAGAGAATCCCCAAACTCAAGATCCCCGAATTGAGAATTCCAAACTTGTTGCCTAATACAACATTTTCGGATGTTATTGGATCAATTGAAGGGCTTTTGGGTTCCATTGGTGGTAGTGATAAAGCCAACCAAATTAAAGATAATATGGTTGTATCGTTCCCATTGGACAATATGGGACAAACCACACACCATCTCCAGTTGTTGGTGACCAACCTGTCGCTAGGATCCTCCAATAGTATCTCCAATTAAATGTTTTGATTTGTAAAGAAAAAGCTTAAGATCTATCACATAAAAGGTATCATATTAAATAAGAATATACACACAATCAACTTATAAAGCTAATAAAGCACCAGCGGCTAAAGCAGCAGCACCAACAGCGTATTGTTTGTTGGCAGCACCTTCGTAAGAAGAGATGTTAGCTGGGTGAAGTGGACAGTCAGTAACTTCTGGACCACAAGAAGTGATAGTGACAACAGTTTCGTCACTGTTGGTAACAGTGGTAACATTAGCAGCGGAGACAGCAGCAGCAAATAATAAAGCGACAGTGGAGAATTGCATTTTGTATGAGCGATAGACTAAGTTGGATTAGATATAGAAAGAAGAAAAAAAACTCGAGGAAATAAATGGCTTTTATAGTTTTTTGGCATTTACAATCAGGGCAATCACACGGGGGATTTCTTTTTGTTAAGGCGGGAAGTCGCTAAAAACAAACAAACAAATTCCAGATGGATAAAAAATTTCGCTTAATTAGGTAATTGAAATAATTGGGAATTCAATGTGTTACTTAATGCGGTACTAGAGTTTCCTGATTTGGGAAGCACTGTTTTTTTTTCTATTCATACTTATGCACGTTTGACATTGAATATATATATATACAATCCGGGTGTACCAATAATGGTTTCAGGATGTGTGTATCTGCAAAATAAGCTTTGGTTGGAAAACTACATTCAAGTTAGAAACATGCTTCTGAACTTTCAAGTAATGGACCTTTTAACATTCTTCCGGGTGTACCAATTAATGTAGTCTTTGAGACTACTTCTTATTCTCTTTTGATCCTTGTTTTCAAGAGCCACCTTAATAACACTGTGGAGTTTGTTCAATTGTTTCATGTCATTGTTTGGCAATGATTTCATTGTATCGATTATCCAATTTAGGACATGATTTTCAGGACTCAAGATTATGAATTTGAGAATCAACTCATTCACTTCATACAATATGGTGTCATTATTGATGTTGTTGAACTTGAAAATCAACAAATTGATGAGCTTATTGAGAATGATCTCTCCCTTGGTATTAATCAAATTCAATACTTTGTATTTTATTAAATTTTCATCTTTAATTTCAATGAAAGATATGGGGAAATTACTTGATCCAAAGCTGACCAAATCAATCAAATAATGACAAATCGATATGATACTCTCGAAATTGACCAATTTGTCAATCAATATCAATGCAGATTCAACAGATGGATTCAATATTACCGTGTCATCTTCAATTTCAAAAAATTGATTGGGGTAATACATTAGTAAATCATCCAACATCCTGAAAAAATCCTCTATCACGTCAGGAATCTTATTGACATCATCCAATACGTTCATTAAGGTGTAAAAATTATTGCACTGTTGCGTTCCAAACTTAAATATCGCATTGATTAATTGTGGTTCGAATGCTTCTTCATCTCCGAATACCTTAAGAACAGTTCCACTCACATATAAATAACATCCGAAATAATTTAATTTGAATCCATCGAGTAACAAATTGATGATGTCCTCTAATTTATCTAATAAATAGATATTGAAGGATTCCAAAGCAGTTTTGATTAATTTCAAGGATTTTTCGTTTATCAATAAATTATTGGAATATTTGGACAAAAATTTTTTGATGATTGGAAATACTATTTGGACATATACTTCCACCACCTTGTTGTCGTAATTGTCGTAATCCTGAATCTTTAAGATCTTGAAGAAAACCGACAATATTTCAAAGTGCTCACCCAACTTTGCTTCGTCGACGTTCGGAACTTCATACATCTGGTTCAATCTTGAAAGAACAGGATTCAAGAACGACAAAGTGGTTTCATATAACTTTGGATCATTTTCAGGAAAGTTTCTCAAGATATAGGCAATACCATCTATAAGCTCTAGATGAGATTCGAAATCAATTTTGTCATTCACCTCATTATAAAGCAAAAACAATTGCTCCAAATAATTAATCAATAATTTAGAACAGTCTTGACAAAAATACATCAATGCATTGGTGGAAGAAATAAGAATGGCCTTGTAATCTTTTTGATCGAAATTCGATAGGATGTCTTTGTTGAAACCCTTTATTATATAATTTAATTGCATTTCAAGGTATTGAGGATTCTCATTTGTCCATTCGGTATATCTTCCCAACACTAAGGTAGCACTATACCTTATTTTAGGATGTTCAGGTAAACTTATCAAAAAGTTCATGATTTGAGGTAAAACAGTGTTTTCACGTTTTGGGATCTCTTTAGCCATTGATCTCATGGAGAACAAAGAACTTTCGAGTAATTGCCATTTGAAATGTTGTGCATCATTCACACTATTGTTAGATTGAACAACAGCTTTTATTCTTTCGAAAGGGATCGATAAAGCTTTAGAGGGCCCCACAATGACAGCAGCATCCTTTAAAACATCACCCAACTCATATCTGAACTCTTTGAATTTGTCTTCTTGCTCTTTGTCACCATCAAAATTCTCATCATCTGGGTAAGTCAATTTCTGTAGAATGACCCTTATCAAATCTTCGTAAACGGGGATGAATTGAATTCTTGACTCTTTGAAAGCAGGTATGGTTAATAACTGTTTCAACAAGTACCAAAAATTGAAGGAATAACTGATAATATTTAAGTCATTATCATTATTCAAGTATTTCAATAGTATTTGAACCAAGGGTAAAAATTCAATAGGATTTTTTGCAATAAGGACATGCCAGCATTCACAACTTTCAATATACAACTTCCCCAAAATTTCGAAATTCTCTTCATCAACATTGACGCTTTGATTCAACTCGATGAGTTTATTTAATAATGCATTTATAATGGGGAAATTTTCAATATCTCTTGTTTCTCTGATAATGACAATCAAACAGTCAATAGATTTCTCAAACAACTCGTCATTCGAGATGGAATCAAATATGAGCGTTGTTAACACATTGATTTTAAGGAAACTCTCTATAGGTAACTCTTTAATCCAATTTATTAAGCAATCCAAGATCAAAAGAGCATTTTCATTGGAGCAAAAATTGGTGAATAACATGAATATTTGCTCGATATTTCTATCACTCATGATAGAATTGACTCGGCCGTTGAACTCGTCATCTGTCAAGAATGTCTTATTCACGTCATTTATTTCTTCCGGTAAAATTTTCAAAAACTCAAACAAATTTCCGATGAACTTATTATTAACAAAAAAATCAATTAAATCACTTAAAGGATTCGGCCAATTCAAATCTTGAAGAATAATTTGACAGATACAAATATTCAATTGGACCCTTATTAATTTGAAAGATCTATTGTCATTATACTTGACTAACAACTCAAGAATCATATTTCTTAGTTCTTCCAAATTATTATCACTGATTTGCTCCAAGTCATAGGTGAGTTTGTTTCTCAAGGTTTGACTGAGAAACAACTTGATTTGAACGCTTGAAACGCTATTATCATCGGAATTAAGATACTTGTTACAAATTTCCCAAGACTCTTTTGACTTTTGAAATGCTTCCAACATCTCCATCGACTGCTTCTTAGCTTCTTGGTCAGCATTGGAATACATGGTTTCCAATGCTCGAAGTACTTGACTTATTTCAGCCATGGTATTGAGAATGCTTTGTCAAATAAACCTATGTAATACCTTAGCCAACTGGTGGTATATGAAAAAAAATTCGGGACGTGAACCAACCAAAATAGCCATTCGCGTGAAGCAAAGTGTGATTACCGCTTCCAATGTTGTGAAAAATATTCAATCATAAATTTTATACGGGCAATGACAAGACCTGTGGTTATTTCCGGTCCAAGTGGTACTGGCAAGAGTACTTTGTTGAAGAAATTGTTTGCAGAATATCCAGAAAAGTTTGGATTTTCTATCAGTCATACCACTAGAGGACCAAGACCCGGTGAAACCAATGGAGTCGAATACCACTTCAGCACTGAAGATGACTTTAAAAGATTGATTGACGAGGACGAGTTCATTGAATGGGCGAATTTCAGTGGTAATTACTACGGAACCTCCAAGAAATCCGTCAAAGACGTCGCAGCCAATGGGAAAATCTGTCTTTTAGACATTGATATGCAAGGTGTCAAATCGGTTAAAAATAGTGATTTAAATGCCAAATACTTATTTGTTGCCCCACCTTCTGTTGAAGAGTTGAAAAAAAGATTGGTTGGAAGAGGCACTGAGACCGAAGAGTCAATCCAAAAACGTTTAGACGCTGCAATTAACGAACTTGAATACTCCAAGACTGGCGCACACGATAAAATTATTGTTAACAATGATTTAGACACGGCTTATGAAGAATTCAAGCAATTTATATTAGATAATTAATTATATAGTACCGGACTAATAAATAAATGTGTGGTATGACATCACTAACAGGGGTTAACTCAATCTGTTTTCGTTGTTCAACAAGTATTTTCTAATTTGAAAAATATTGTATGACAATTTTTCAAAAATTGCAAATTTCAATCTTTCGTTATAGATTTTTGATAAAACAAGTTCTCCAATATTCAAGAAATAAAGGACATCATTGAATGAAAGATCGTTGGTGCTTCGGTAGATGGAGTTCAATCCATACGATTGTTCAATTGAATGGGTAAATGCTAAGATCTTTTGGAGTTTCGTGGTGATTATTTTCTTATAATTGGAAGGTCCAAACTTCAAGTATTTGATCCAAAGTACTGAGCTAAGAGTGAAAACATGAAATAGACTTTGCACCAAAACGATATTCACCTCTTTTATGTCAACCGTGCTGGTGAAATTAATATTCAATATTTGGTTGAAACTCGTATCGTCCAAATCTATTCCTAATTCCGATTCAATATCCATGGAGATATCTCCCAAATTATTTTCAGTACCCAAATTCTCTAATTTGACATGATTTTGTTCCATTAAATGGTTTTCAAACTCAAATTTTTCCGACTGAATCAATAGAAAGTTGAAAAGATTCAATGAATAGTCCAATACTTTATCGATCTTAGAAAATTCGTTAAGATTGACCGTCTTGATCAACAGCTCGTAGTGTTTGAGGAGTTCATGGTGGTTTTTCAACCAGCTCTGTTGCTTCAAGTATTTAAAATTGATCAAACTCGATATTTTGATGAAATTCGATAAGATACCGTAATCGATTATTTGGGTATCAACAGCGTCCTTCTTGAGATAAGTGGACAAATTATTGATGATATTTATGGTGTTCAAATTCGTATTGAATTGGTTGATTTCGAATATTCCATGAATTATAGTCAGGAACCCGAACGATGATAAACATGAAAGCATTTTCAATTGATTGTTTTGACTAAAGTTGACAAGATTGGAGTTTTTGGAAATCTTTAATAATACATCTTTGAAATATAAAACAGGAAGTTTGTTTGAGCCGAATCCACTTTCGACACTAAAATTATGATCATCCACCATTAAAACATTTGAGTGTTCTTTGGTTTTGATAAACTCTTCGAGAGTTGAACAGTGCCAGAGTAAATCATCTGCTTTATTTGGCAATTCCAAATTATTCAAATCGTTGATACTTAAAGTCAATGGGATATTGTAAAAGATAAACAAGAAGTTTGTTAGTCTGTAAATTATGAATATTATCCTCGTCTGGCTTTGTAGATCAATATTGTTATGGAATTTTTGTTCATCCATATCTTCGTTATGTAATGGATTATGATTAAACAATGAATGTGGCTTTTCCAATTCCTTTTGTTTCTCGATACTCTCTTGGACTTTTTGATTAATGGTGAAATAGATTTTGATTCTCTTTTCCTGATTTTCCTTTATGCTAGTCTTTACCAAAGAATTCAATGCATTAAGTTGTCTTATAACGATGAAAACATTATTCTCGTTATCACTGAATAACCCATATATTACAGATAAAGTCAAACTTTGAATCAACCACAATGGGTTATTATTCTTATTTGCTTCATTTCTGGATTTCCTGGCTTCGAGGTAGATATGAATTGTCCGTCTTGAAGCTTCATATAAGTGTTCCGAGTCATTTTTGTTGTTTGACAATAAAGCACCAATGGTTGCAACCAACAACGGCAAACAAGCACGAGAGCTCTCATTGGAGTAGTCCTCGTTATTGGTCATGAGCATAATTTCATATTCATTCAATTTACTCGAATGAATAAAGGGATAATGGATAAGAAACTTTTCAACAAAAACGTGTAAATATTCGTGCAATTTATCATTCCCTGGAATTATTGGATTTGAAATACCATTTATAGGGTATTTGCTTAATGCTTTATGAATCAAAGATCTCAAATTATTGGTGAATAATTCAGTTTTACTATAATCAGCCATTTTTACCCCCGAGCTTTGGTTCAAATGCATATTCTCGATATTTAGAATCTGGGACTGATTCAAATAGTTACTTGGATTTGGAGAATCAGTCTGTTGACCACCATGGTTCAAACCAGGAGAATCGATATTGGAAGATGAAACTGAAGGATTATCACCGTAGAATGAATAACCATTTGGCATGAATCTAGCATTGACATCAATTTCATTAGTAAGATCGCCTATATCGTTCATGAAATTCAAGTCGAATTGATCATAAATGTTAGATTGGTTTTTGTTTTGGTCATTGGCACCATGCATCGAGTTGAGTAAATGGTCATCTTCGAACTCTTGTTTGATAGGTGTTAACATTGCATTGACCTTCAATTGAGAACCAAGAGAAGTGCCCATCATCGACTCTGGTATGTCGTAGAACAGATACCCGTAAAATTCATTAGCTTCATGATTAGGTAGAGCTTCTTTTGGAGTGTGGGAGTTTGAATGATGAACTTGATTTGGATTCTGATTAAGGGGACTAGGCATTTGGGGGTTTCTTGGACTTGATTTTGAGTTGGAACGATGTTTTTCGAAGTCATTTTTCATCGTAACTGTGGGCATCATGTATTGGTAATTCAAATCGAATTTCTTTTCGTCTTTATCACCCATACCAGGAATTGTCGATAAATTATTTAGCCAGGAATGTTCATCGTAATGATGGGTTGGGTTCAATTGGGGAGTAGAGAATTCGACATTGTCAGTGCCAGTATACAAATCGTTGAATTCGGGAATGTTAGCAGCGTAATTTTGACCAGACTGAGCTGAAAAGGAAGCACCTCTTCCTCTGGTGAAAACTGATTTGGACAATCCTGAATTTTTTCTGGATCTCTTCAGTATTGAACCATTCGAAGTGGCATTGAAGGAATTGGATCTTGTGTGCATGGCCGGAGCAGAATTGGGATTGAATTTCTGGAATTGGCTGATTTGATTATGAATAGAATCAGCACCAAAAAGGTTCAAATTGAAATTTACATCGTGTTCGTCAGGATCATTATCATTGGACTTATGGGTAGCAGGATTGGATGAAAGTCTATCATCAATGTTTTCTAAATCGTTATCATCATTATTACCATCAATCGATTTTTTTACACTCTTCTTTCTCAACCTAGTGATAGCATCAGCACAACCAGCATGAAGTTTTTGAGCATGACGCAACAATAAGTCTCTTCGACTGAACTTGCGCTGACATACGCCACACGTGAAGGGTTTTTCCTTTGTATGACTTCTCTCGTGTCTCCGTAAATGTTCCAATCTTGCAAAAGCTCTCGTACAAATTTGACAAACGAATAAACGAGGCTTTCCACTTGGAGTCGTACCATAGGCCGTCAACTCCAAAGGAATCTTTTTCTTACCACCGCCGCCACCGCTTCCTCCGCCATTTACAGCAGCAGACTTCGACTTATTGCCGTCAGATGTTGAATTATTTAAATTATCCATATTTCTGTTGTAAAATGAAATCATTCAAAATTTTTCTCGTTATAAATACAAAATGGATGGTTCTCACAAACTTTGCAGATACAATCACAACAATAGACACGACCAGGGTACTAATATAGACAGATTCAAAGCGATAATTGATTGATCAAGCAAGCCAGTAAGTGATATAAAAGGTATGAGAAGTTTTTTTTTTTAAATTTTCAAAAAGTGTGGGAGAGCTTATTTCATATGAATGAGTAAAAATAAATATATATATACGGGCATATTACTGAGCCTATATAGTGGAAAAGAGACGTGAAATTTACCTTTTTATACCCGGAATTATACGAGGAACAGCGGTTCTGGATAACCAACGGAATTATTAAATACAGGAGACGTGGGATTTGAAGACCGTGCTTAAATATTGCATCCCCCAACTACCTTAAAAAGGGTGAAAAATATACCCAAAAAACCAAAATCTGGGGTTGGGCATCGACACGACCTCGCCCCCATTAAACTCGAACTCCGAAGGGTCATTAAGCATTTGCGTTTAGGGGGTGTGTTTTTAAACTTTTGGACCATCACCATTCCCGTGACCTTAAATCTTATTTATGTTTATATTTGCTGGGCTTCAATACTTGATTGAATGGTGAGTTTGTTGATGAGTTTTCATTGGCTATAATGCTGAAAAAAAACAAGAGTGGGGTAACAGGCCGAATTTGTTTAATATGCAAAAACTAATCGGACTTCACTCGGATGGTACCGGTTACTTACATTGTACCTCAGCCATAACCCAGGAAATCTGCAATCGATAACAAGAGTTGGGTCACGTGCTACAAATCACGTGCCACACCCAAATGCCAGTGCTGGAAAGCTGAGAATTTTTCGCAATTTGATCATCAAGTGACAAATGACGGTAATTGAAATAACCTCAGAAGACCAGTTCTCTAGCTTATCTAAGACCAAGGATGTGTTGATCTCGTTGTACTTTCACACCGAATGGGCAGAGCCATGTAAGAATATGAACACGATTTACAGCACATTAAGCGATACCCCTGAAAATAAAGACGTTTTGTTCTTATCAATAAATGCTGATAACCATGGGGATATAAGTGATTTATTCGAAGTGAGTGCGGTTCCCTACTTCATTCTCATCAAAAACTCCACGATCTTGAAGGAATTGAGTGGCGCCGATCCAAAGGAGTTTATCGGTGCTTTAAATGAGTTCAAAGGCTCATCTCAATCCATTTCTAATCCAACTAGTTCCGAACCTACTCCAAGTAATGATGTGGCGGAGGACGAGTCTCCTGAAGCCTTGAATGAAAGGTTGGAAAAGCTCACAAAAGCGGCACCTGTGATGTTATTCATGAAGGGATCACCATCACAACCTCAATGTGGATTTTCAAGACAACTAGTGGCAATTTTAAGAGAACATGAAGTCAGATTTGGTTTCTTTGATATTTTGAAAGATGATTCCGTCAGATCGGGCTTGAAAGCGTTCAGTGACTGGCCAACATTTCCTCAGTTGTATATTAATGGAGAATTCCAAGGTGGGTTGGATATTATAAAAGAATCGATTGAAGAAGATCCTGATTTCTTCAAAAATTCCATAGAGGCCTAAGTTTTGCTCAATATTCTTCTTTCATTGCATTCAAACCCTTAAGTAAGACGCAGTTTTGTAGTATAGATATATATATATATATATGTGTGTGTATTTGAATTATTTATATGAAACCCAGATCATCCAGAAATTCATAATCTGAATCAAATGGGTTGGTTATTGCATCTCCTGAATCATCTATAGGATCACTTAAATAGTCGTCCTCGTCTTGAGGATCATTGATCTTGGTATAAATCTTTCGAAGATCCATAGTTTTCATCTCATTATCGTTATTATCATCATCAAAAATGTTCTCTTCTAAATGCATATTGAGTTTCCCTCCGATTCTGGTGAAGTTAGTATTGAATCGCCGATTCACTATTATCGGTACCAAATACCCATCGACCAAGTTGATGTTTTGGAAGCTTGTGTTGACCAAAAAGTCTTTTATTTCATAAATGATCTTTCTGACTTGATTTGACCGTTTGATCATCGATAAATTTTTAGTAAAGTTGAACTTTGCATTTGTTCTAGAACCATCCCCATGGTATAACCCCAATTGGTGCCTCACTGATCGTGCCATGTACTCTTTACCTTCAGTCAAATGGTAAAATAAATCACTTTCACTTAGACTATTTGCTAAGTTACTGGCAATTTGAATATCTGAGTCCTTGATTCGATTAGTATAATTTTCAAGTATAGACAAATTAAGTAGGTGGAAATTGTCATAATCATTAACAACATCATCAATTGTTTTGTAATTTGAATCTGTTTGATGTAAATTCTGATATTTGGTCGACGAGTAAATTATTTTCCCAACTGCATGGTATAAAGATATTGAGCTGTTTCGTTTGAATACATTAATCCCCAAAGATCCAGATAAATCCACACCTTTCACGTAGTACCTTCCCCATAATTCTAAGGTGTTGATACTCGATCGTATATCCCCTAGCTCACACAATTCGTCGATCAATTTATTCACTTGTGATCTTGGAATTCTATTGAAAATACAGCACTCAGCTCTGACTATTTTATCAAGAGTCGCCTTCATGAACTTCTTGGAGATCGCATTGAACTTAATCTGTCGTACTCTTAAATCCACAAGTAGTTGTTTCGTTAGTAGTGTGTTGATATTCAAATTATTATTGATGGTGAAATAGTCATTTGATGATTCATTGAAATTCCGTTCAACCTCGGTTAGACATAGCACCAAGGGTGGTAGTTGCTGATCTAAATATACCCATTCGGTCAATGCATCTCTGAACCTCATCAAGGTATCGTGGTGAAACACATTGGGCAATTCTTCAATGATTATAAATTTCAAATTCTTTCCTTGTAGGTACTTTGCATCATTGAGAAACTCATCGAACTTGATACCTTCCGTATACTCCACGAAACCAGTAGCAATTTCGGAACTGAGAAGCTTACAGCTCGTGGACTTCGATGACCCTGAAGGCCCAGTGATAATCAACAATTTGGGTGACTGTTGGCTCTTCATTTCACTCATAATCAGTCTCAATTGCTTCAACTTCGTAGGGTTGATACAGATGTTGGAGCTGGTTTGAGGCAGATACTTCTCAACCCACGCCACCAGCAGATTCTCTTTCACGGCATTACGCGGTTCAAACTCAAAAGACTCGTCATCAATATCGTCTTCAGAGTCTAAAACTCGCTTCATACCATTGACTTTTAAAACATTTCAGATCGCGAGCATTACCATAAATCATTAATTCTATAGACAAATTACATGATACCTGTGGGGCTGTATGTGTACATTTTAGGAAGTGGATGTGCCTCTGGGTGTTGTTGGTGTTGAATCTGGCTGAAAAGAACTTGTTTGTTAGATAAAGCCTTGTTTTCGATCAACTCTTTACTCTTCTTCTTCCGTTTGAGTTGCTTGATAAAGTAGGGATCATTCGGAAATGGCTGGGTTATATCGTTGGTATATCGATCGATCTGGTCGTTTGAATAGCTAGGAAGGTTGTACCATAGTTCCTTGAATTCCCCATACGGTAAAGTATCTTGTAAGATTTCGATGATGAAATTTTCACTTCTGATGAGATTGAGATTTTGATTGTTCAAGCCTGTGACAAGTTCATCATTTGGATCTGATGTGAGTTGATAGTTGCCCTGACACACAGTTGATTTCAGTGTGTATGACGGAGAAACCTGTTTCCGGTAGGGTAAAGAGCTGTTTGTTATGAACATTTCGTCAATATGTAATTGAGGGTCCAACTCTTGATATGGAACAGTGATAGTCTGATTCATACACGGATATAACAGAATTGTCAATTGGGAACCATTATTCTGCCGTAAGACGCCACTGGCGAATGAATTTCCCCGTTTGAATTGTAAGAAAGCCCCAGGAACAAGATTTTCCACATTCATGGTTGGGATTGAATTCACCTTATTTAGGTGGTATCGACAAACAAAATCCTTCTTTTTTAAATCAAAGGCAACCCCTTCATTCATAGAACATGTGCCATGATAGGATCGTACGCATTTTCCATAGGTACATTGGAAACATGCCCCATTCGATTTCTGTTTACATCCCATGCATTTCAAGTTTTTTTGGGCTTTGGAAACATTGGCAAGACCAACAAATTTATTGGACTTCCATATGAGCTCTTTAGGGAAAAGGGATCCACATATTCGATGAACTACATGGGCATCTTCATCCGTCGCACATAACTCGAATGGATACATTGAGGTTAGCTCGGGTCCCATAGTATTGGGACAAAGATAACATTGCTTAGTTGGCTCTGCTTTGACTTTAGTTCTTTTCTTTCCGACAGTCGAAGCAGATCTTTTTCTCTTGTGAGATGCAACTTTATGGTGAGTTTGGTTGAAAACATCCTTGTCATTATCATTATCATTATCGTTAGTCTCGTCACCACCATTGTCTGGGGATACCTCTTTCAATTCATAGGGAATACCTTTGAATTTGCAGTATAACTGGTCAACATTTATACCCACTGAATCACTTATACACTCACATTTCGAGGTTTTCTCACCTATGGGGAACCAATCATCCAAGGCAAAGTTGACTGACTCAGCGAGATTATAGTCGTAATTGAATCCAGCATGATATCCGTAGGGATAAGTGATGATAAATTCATGTTCTTTGTGGATGATCTTATTACAACGAACGCCATGTTTCTCGAGAAATTGCGGGCTGACCAAGAATGTTTTATGTCTCAAGAACTCGGGACAATGTTTGTATTCGTCATGGAAAGTATCTTTCATCAAATCGAAAAACTTGTCACATTGATCCTGAGGAATGGAATACCATTGTTTGGGAGCCCCGAAGTGAATATAGTTGATTGAATAAAGATCCTGATCTTCAAGATGCCATGCAAATGTCGCTTTCCATAAACCAGCGTACAAATAAGCATCATTAACCCCAGGAAGTCTCACGTCCATCAAGTCTAATAAATTGGGCAATTTGGAAACATTCCATACGCTATCGTCATCACGAAAAAGCGACCCCATAGAATCAGCCCCATACATCGGCTCCGCATAAGTGAGTGATTTCCAATACGACTTCTCGAGTCCTTCACACCTCTCTGGGGTAAATTGCGCCGCATCAATCGTATAAGGTGTGAGTTTTTTGTGTGGCATTCCTGGCTTTTCGAGAGACTCGCCACTTCTCTTGGCCCCTCTAACGGCGGGAGGCTGGTGATTGGACTTTTGAGATAATTCTTTCCATTGGAATATGCTGTAGCTACGAGCCCTTTCGATATTTTGCTGAGTGAACACACCATTACTGTTCTGATTGATATTTTGGATGATGGGATTTTTGATTCTCACATTGGCCAAGTTCTCGTCACTGTAATTGGTCTGTAGTGAGTTTACCCATTCCTCAGGAGGTATAACTTTGACGATTCCTGATTTCATTCCGTACTTATTGATGGCCTTATTGAACTGATAGAAATCTTTAAATTGCTGGTAAGTGGGCCTAAACACCGGAATTCCCCCGGAATAGTGATCAGGCTCCACCACCAAGCTCGGATTTTCCTTGTAAACGTCCTTCATGAGGCAGAATTATCACCAATGATTGAATTGTGCTCTCACCTACAGAACAAAAATATGTCAAAAGAATGCGAATTCCAACTATAATATAAAGAGAATAAATGGGACTTATATAGCCACTAATTCTTGAAGAAGACGATCCCGAGCACCAATGTCACACATTTCCAGCAACCCTTTGAGGGTAAGTGTATGTTTGATGAGATAATCGTCAAGTTTTTGGGCTATTTGAACTCGAGAGAGCCCCTTTTGAAGTTCTTGAAGCTCTTTTATAAGCAATACGATTTTTTCATACATCAAGTACCGCCGCTTGATGGTCTGCTGCCTTCGCCACTTAAATCCGTACTCTCTGTTTCTGCTCTCGACGCTAGGCACACCGTGTTTGTTTCCAAACCATAGCTCAACCAACTCTTCGACATTTGCGATACTCGGTAATGTGCAAATTTGGGCTGGAGGATTTGGGATTTTCTCGATTGAGGGCGTCCGTTTCGTGTGGTCGAACAAGGCTTTCTGCTTGAGCGGCCTCTGCTTGGGCCTGGTTCTGGGCCGAAGCTGGCGTGAAACTTGGCTAGAGGGTGTAATGATGAGAAATATTTATTCTGAGATATTTGTTGAGCCCAAAACTTGGTCAATTTGACTCTGGCAAAGGGCCTTTGTTATCAATGTCACTCAAAAGATGCTTAACACTACAGCAACGAACCCTAGCCATCAACAAACTTCAAAAAAAAACTAAAAAAAGAAATGCGCCAGCCCGGAGTCGAACCGGGGGCCCAACGATGGCAACGTTGGATTTTACCGCTAAACCACTGGCGCTTGTTATAGTGACAAATTACGGGGAAGTCTTTTGATTCACGGCAAGGTGGATTCTGGCATTATCAAGTGGTTTTTTCCTGATGATTGGGCTGGATATGAAATCTGATCGGTGGTGATTACCTAATAATTGGACTGGATATGAATTCTGATCGGTGGTGATTACCTAATAATTGAGACTAGATTAAACATCTTATCAAAAGTATGGGGAGAATCTTATATGGCTGAGAATATATATCGTTCAGCAAGCGATTATAGTTCACATAATCTTAATGCCAGATATGGTGCATATATGGCAGATAAGCACAAGGACAAAATAAGATACGTGACAAGTAAAATCAAGTATAAATAGAGCTGAAATACTCCAAAACATTAACCCAATTCAGAGCTATTCTCTCAGTCAAAACTTATTAGCTATTCTTATTCTACGACTAAATAGCAGTTGAAGACCAGCAACGACAGATAACAGAAGTAAATCAGCAGGCAGACGTCGATTTGGCAACTCTTTACTCTCGATGTGCCAGATTTCCATCGATTGAAGTCTCATTTCTCATGTTCAATAACTTGAATTCGCATTTTCCAATGGCAAAGGTTGCAACAGCTTATGAGCACCCAAAACATACGATCTCCAAGTCTCGTGCCACAAAGTCGGCAGGCATGACGTTCCTTTCGCTTGGGTGGGTGTTTCTCCTTGGATACCATTTGATTTGGGCCGTCAAAACCGTGGTGTACAATAGGTTTGGTGATAGTGTCAGTAACATAGTGTTTGGATTTGGCACGTTGATTCTCAATGCAACCGTGGCGTTCAAAGCCCTCAGCTACCTCAATGCAAGGTTCCTCGACCCTGAGATCGAGGCCGATTACAAAAAGTATATATAGTGTGCTTAGATAGGTCAATTCATGGAGCAAAATGGGCTCTCAATTAGACAACGACTTTCAATCCATATCAAACAACGACTTTTAAACCTTATTACACAACATGGACTTTCAATACATAACCAAGAAGTAGGCACATTTATGTAGGTGTTATTTAGAAAGAGGGTTTCCTACAAATTGAATGATTATAGTACATCTTTGGAAGTATAGCAAATGCCTAACGAATCACAGTATTTCTCTAACATATCGATCTCGACGTGCATATCTTGAGACACCAACCATTGCTGGAGATCATCTAAGAGGATGGGTTCATAGCTGTTGATTCGTTCCAACCACAGAATACTATTTTTGATGGTGGAACTAAGCTTGTTGAATATTTGGTGCTTGAGTTCCGACTCTGGAAGTTGACTCAGCTCACTTCCTATTATCATTGAGTTATTACTGAGGATCTGGAGCATTTTCTCCCTTGTTTTGACGGGCTTAAGCCCTTGGTGTTTGAAAATAGATCGTAATTCTTGTGCACTTTTTTGGCTTATTTGCGAGATACTTTCTTGAAACGGATTAAGATCCTCAAGTACGTTCACAGTATTGACCTCAGCAGCTCCTTGACTCGAGGGAACTTGAACAACCGAGTGCGTTATATCAGGATCCTCTGTGGTCAACTCAATTAAACTGATATTTTCATCTTCTGAGTCATTAATCACATCTTCGTTTGTTTGGAGGCTCACATTATCGACTTTTCTGATCTTAATTCCAGACTCAAGGGGCCCGAAATCAAGATCACCGCCCACTCTCACGATTCTGGTTCGGTATCGTTTAAGAGGTGGTGATGGCTGGTTGGAAAGTGCCGTAGCATAAACAGACTCTTGCGTTTGAGGAATGGAATATGATAGTTTGGGAGGACTAAGTTTCAATGGAGACACATTGAACTGCTTGAACAACTTGGGAGTGGCCTTGGTAGAATTCACAGGAGAGCTTCTGACTGAGGATGAAAGTATTGTTTCATTAAAATCGCCGCCATCTTCAGAAACAACAGAGCTTCTTTTGAATTCGGGCGACGACTTAACCTCGATGACTTCACGTGCTTTGGTGGTGGGAGTGGCGGTGGAACCGGCACCGAATTGAAGACTCGTCACCGAATCGAGGACGTTAAGTTGAGGGGCATTAAATCTCGTTGCACTGGCTTCTGAATAAGACTCAGACACCTGGGCTTTCAAATACTTCACATCGATGATCTCTGGCTCTGAGCAAGAGTCCGGGATCTCGTTGTCCAGCGCAATTACATCGTCTGGTGCAGTGTTGTCAGTTTTCTGGGTGCTATCCTCTATTACCTCAATCTGATCTTCTAAGGACATCTGATCAGTGTTCAAATCATACAATGTTTGGATATCACTTGGAGTTAGATCGACCGAAGGCTGATAGGACGCTCGTTCCCATAGAAGAGTTTCACCTGTTTGTGACTGGCGAGCAGTATTATCTGCTTTTATTAGATTCTGTTGCTCGATCTGCTTGGTTATATCATACAAGGACCGTTTAGTTTCGCTTGAAAGGGCCGGGAGATTCTCTTTTATGGCCCCAATAATCTCCATCCACTCGTCTTTACCGTAGGGAATGCCTTGACGAAGCCTGGGACCATCGGAAAAGTCCGATTTGTTTGAACCGGAGGCCAAATGGGCCAAAATATCATTGATATCACGTTTTTTACCAGAAAAATACCGCAATATCGAAACCTCCTTCGGGCCCTTAGCACTGGGCTGTTCACCCGTACCAAACACCTCGGCCACATGTGCACTCAAAGACTTAATTTTAGGGGTCTTGGATCGTATTCTCTTTTTAGTATATTGTCTTTTGACAGTTGAAGACCTGTCATTTTCTCCACTACGAAACCGCTTGAGCAGCAGCAACTTGGCAGAAACATTGTCAGCACGAGCCGTTCTCTCCTCGCTCTCCTCGTACAGCGACTGCATCTGCGTCGACATGAAAGATACCAGATCTTCAATGCGATGATTCATTATATAAAGCAATGAAAAAAAACGCGTAGTGACATGCGATGCAAATATTAGTAAAGTATATTAAATTGAGTAGTATACAAGGTATGGACAAGGACGGACTTAAGCAAAAAGCTTCTTGATGATATCTGAGTCTGAGTACTTTTGCAAAATGGCCACGGCGTCGGGCTGGGGGATCGAACCAAGAAGTTGTCGAGCCAATCCCACAGCATTGGCTGCATCTTGTCCCACAATTACCGCATGGGAAAGGGCCAGAAGAATGTAATCAATGGACCGAGAAACGTTGGATTGGATGATGGGGTGCAGGGCCTTTATGAGTTCACCCAAAAAGTGGTAAATGAAGGGAGCATCCCGATCGTTTTGAGTCACTGGTAATAAATTGAACCATTGTTGAATGACTTGATCCAAATTGGGAATTGCCGAAGAGTAGGCATTACAGATCTTTGCAATGGCGCAGACCATAGCTTCAGTACTGTAGATGTTTTCATCGGCCTTGGAGTCCGGAATGGAAACCATCTGGAAAATCAGCTGTAAGCAAGACAAGCAGAAATCCCGGTAGTTATCACCTCCGTTTTGAGCAGCATTTCCAACAATGGTGGAAGCATATTGTCTTATTGAAGCATCTGGCGATGTTAAACTTTCCCCCACAATACTCAAGAACCGTTCTTGATAGTTGTATGAAAGGGGACCAGTATATTTCACCAAATCGTTGATGATTGAAAACCCACATAGTTTTAAATTGGTATTCTCTTCATTTATCATTTCAGTGGCGCATGCAAAGATCCCGTTGAACTTGGGTAAAAACGTGTGCTCTGAGCTTTTGAAAATCGATGTGACAACCCCGTTGATTTTATCCAAAATTTCTTCGTCTGTGTATTCATTTTCGTCATCATCAACATCTTCAGTGTATTCGTCGTCTTCATCATCTTTCAGCTTTATTCTATTGGTCACTTCAATGATATTGGCCTCGATCGATTCCGAAAGTTGCGTTAATTGAACTTCCGATAAACTTCCTGGTTGAATTATTTCAATACATGTTCTTAAACATGAATAGTATGCAATTAGTAATTCAGCAATTGGTTCACTTTTCAACGTTTGACACAATTTGTCACATATTTGACTCCAAATTTGTAAAGTTTCATTGGAATTTTTACCAGTGGCTGCAACAGTACATTGAAGAAGCGAAGTTAAAGTGAAAGCTGCAGACACTCGAACACCATCATGAAGGTAAAAATCTAATGCAGGTATGGCAATCTGAACCAATTGAGGAATCCAAGGAAAGAAATCGGCTTTCAAATCTTGAGCATAACTATTCAAAAGTTCCAATGCAGTGACTTTTTCATCTAATGCTGCCATATGAACAGCGATATGCTTACCACTAAATTGTATCACGTCCCATTCATCACTTTGCTCATACTCAGCGGTTTCGTCTTCATCCAACACCGAAATATCTTGTGTGGCCTTTGCAGTTTCTATTAATGGAGGTAAAATAGATGGCAAATACTGAATGAAATCTTTCCCAATCAATCTACAGATTCTGGCCCAACCTTGATCCAAATGGGGAGTTACTTCATCATCAGGTGACGTGATGGTTGATTGGATATGACCGAATAATTGAATGAGTTCATTGGAATGCTCAGCAAACTTTTCTTTTCCAACTGCAGAAGCAATTAATGTAGCACAATCAATACATCTTGCTAGTAAAGCTCTGTTGTCATCACCCATATCACTTTTCAAAACATTGAATAACAATGGCATCAAAGTATCATAATACTTTATGAATTTCTTCTCTGCAGCATCTGCAATGGCTGAAATGGTACTCAAAACCTGTTCTTGGACATATTTTTTGGGCGAATGTAAAAGACCCAATAAATTCGTTAAAACTTCATCCAAATAGGGCTCAACCACTTCTTTGGTAGCAGCCTCGCTGAAGTTAACAAGGGCAGCGGCTGCATGGGCCTGGACTCTTGGAACACAACGATTGGTCAATTTGGATATCAATGCTGGTAAAATTTTATCACCCGAAGTACGTTGAATGACATCAGCAAAATCAGTAGAGATTTGTCCGATAGCGTTACAACAGGCGTATTGGACTCTTGGATGCTCGTCATTAATAAGGGGGAGAATCATGTCCAAAAGTTTGGGAATTTCGTTTATCAAAACATCAGCACATCCTTCAGCAGTTGCAGATAATGCCATTAACGCAGCCTGACGTTCTCTCCAATTATTTGAAGAACACATCGAGGGTAAGTGTTGAAACAAGGGCCCTGCTAAAGAATTACCACCCAATCTCAAGGCAATTCTATCAAGACTTTGACGAGCAGCACCATATTCCAATTCTTCATCATCTTCTTCTTCGTCGTTTGTATTATTGTTCCATTCAGCAGCATCATCATCATCGATACAAACTTCAGTCAACATTGATAAGTTGACAATAACAACGGTGGTCGTATAACTGTCGCTGAGTTTACACATTGAAGGTGACACTTCAGCAAAAGTCGTCAATAATTCAAGGGCACCATTTCTACTACTCGAATCCAAATCTTTATTTTGAGCAACGACAGAACAAAACTGGATAATTGTGGGGAACATGTCCTTGAACATCTTTGGAGCCACCATGACCAATTCAATCAAAGATTCCAATACAAGCCCCAAGGATAATTCTTCGCCATTTTCCAAAAACATGGGAAGAGAGTTCAATAAATTTGGTAATAAAGGAGCCAAAGAACCCCATAATTTCTTGGGTAATTGTTTGAAAAATTCCACAAATGCAGTACAAGCAGCAATCCTCACATCATCATTAGAGTCCTGGAACCCTTGGTTGAATATTGGAAGGATATCTGCCAAATATTTTTGGCCAATTATTTCTGGAGCAGAAGAAAAGATTCTATAAGCACTCTCTCTTAAACTTGAATCATTACCTGAAGCAGCACTGAAGAGAACAGGAATCAAATCATCCCACGGATTCCCGCTATCCGAGTACACTTTAGCCATTTCCGCTATAGCGTCACTCAATTTATGTCTAACTTGATTCGACGATTCGTTCATGAAACCTTTCAATAAGATTTCCCGGATTTGGTACTTTGCCTGTTCATTTATAGTACCGATGTTTGTATCTGTGAAATTGGTGGACACTTTGGGGGACTTGATGGCGATTCGCCGGAACAAAACGGCCGAAAACGATCTCAAAACTTCAGATTCAGCCCCACATGCTTGCTCTGCTAAAAATGTAAGTAATATCACAACGTTGTCAGCACTTGACCAATTGTCTTCCAACAGTTTTTCTGCGTGGCCTCTTTCGACATTGTCGGCACTCGACAAGCCCTGGACTAACGAGGCTAACTCGTGAGCAATATCACTGGGGATCACCGACATTTACGTTAGATTTTTGTATTCCTAAACAAATTTATGAAAATTGACGATTGTGGAAAAAAAATTTTAAATGAGCTGCGCACGTATATAAAATCTTCAAGGTCTATTTCTTCAAAATCGTAATAACGTCTTCATCTTGTAATTCATGAGTGAGTCCTACAATCTGTGGAGAGTGCTTGACGGAAGTTCCGTACACAAGGGCATTTCGGAAATCACTCACCAACGATTTGTGGATTGAGTTACAGAAATCTTCAACGGTGCATCGATCACTTCTTAAAACCACTGGTTCTTCGAAATCTGGCAATTTCCCCTTGGGTTTAGTGTAGACTCTGACCAAGTTGAGCTTCTTCCACATCAATTCCAATAAATCATCCAAATTCCACCCATTTCCCGATGAAATAGGGATAGCATCGGGGATCTTATATAATAAATCCAATTCTTCAATTGAAAACGAATCGATTTTATTCAACACGTAAATGGCAGGAATGTACTTTCTGTTCTTGGCCTCGATGGCATCGATCAAATCGTCCACTGTAGCGTCACATCTAAATGCTATATTGGCAGAATTGATCTTATATTCACTCATCACCGCACGAATCTCATCGTTGTCCAAATGTGTCAACGGAACCGTGTTGGTGATGTTCACACCCCCTCGCTCCTTCTTGGTTATCACGATGTTGGGTGGCTCTTTGTTGATCCTTACTCCCATTCCTTCTAATTCATGCTCAATAATCTTTTTATGTTGTAAGGGCTTATTCACATCCAAAACCAAAAACAAAAGGTTCACCGACCTCGCAACCGCTATGACTTGCTTTCCTCGCCCTTTCCCGTCCTTGGCCCCTTCTATAATCCCAGGCAAATCCAACATTTGGATCTTGGCTCCTTTATACTTAATCACACCTGGAACCGTGGTTAAGGTTGTGAATTCGTACGCTGCAGCCTCCGAATGGGTGCCTGTCAACTTCGACAACAACGTGGATTTCCCTACCGATGGGAATCCCACAAACCCCACGGTGGCCACTCCGGTTCTAGCAACATCAAACCCTACACCACCTCCTCCACCTCCTCCAGATCCATCGCTAATTAACTCCCTTCTTAACTTGGCAAGCTTGGCCTTAAGTTGTCCCAAATGGAACGACGTGGCCTTGTTTTTCTGGGTACGGGCCATTTCATCCTCAATAGCTTTAATCTTTTCCACGGTCGTCATTCTTAGTGGAGTTTTGTCAGTTTGGTAGATGAAAAAAAAAGTCGTGTGGAGGCCCGCGAAGATTACCCTCATAAAAAATTTTCCACTTGGTTAAAATCATAAATCATGGCTAAAAAGGGAAAGAAAGGAGCCAAAGCCGGAGGAGATTTCTGGGATGACGAAGAGGCAGGCGAGCAGCCAGAAGCCGTGGAATTGGATGCAGGTGTTGTCCAAGAATCGGCGCCAGAAGAGGGCGTGGATGAAGCAGAACCATCCGCTGCTTCAGCAGATGACATTGCTGGAGATTTCTTAAGTTCGATCAAAAAATCAAAGAAAAAGAAGGAAGAAAAAGAAGCAGAACAGAAGAAAGATGGACCCAAGATCTTGAGTAAGAAAGAAAAGGAAAAATTGAAGAAAGAAGCCGAAAAGCAGAAGAAGAAGGAACAAGCAGCAAAGAAGAAAGCTCAACAAGCAGAAAAGAAGGAGCAAATCAAGGAGGCCAACAAGAAGAACGCGGCTGCTGCGGCTGCAGGTGCCACTGAATCTTCCGACAATGCCACTCCCGAACCAGAAGAAGCGGTTGAAACCAAACCAAAGGCCGTTAAAAAGGGTAAAAAAGCTCCTGGGGGATTGGCAGCTTTGAAACGTCAATTGGAATTGAAAAAGCAGTTGGAAGAAGAACAGAAGCGGTTGGAAGAAGAAGAAGAAGAAGCTCGTCTTGACGAAGAACGCAAGGCCAAGGAGGAAGAAGAAAAGAAAGCTGCTGCTAAAGCTGCTAAAAAAGAAAAGGAAAAATTGAAAAAAGAACAGTTGAAGGCTGAAGGGAAATTGTTGACCAAGAAACAGAAGGAACAAAAGAAACTTCAAGAACTCCGTCGGGCTCAGTTGTTGGCTGGTAACGTTATTGTTCCTGGATTACAGAAGGATAGAAAGTCGGATGATCAGAAACCAAAGAAGATTGTGTATTCCAAGAAGAAGAGTTCGAAACCAAAGACTTTTGTTAAAAACGATCAACAAGCCGACAAGAAAGAGGCTGAAGATGACGATGTTCTTGACGACTGGGAAAAAATGGCCCTTGATGATGATGAAGCTGTCGATGATGACTGGGAAAGTGCTGCAAATTCTGAACCCGTAGAACCAGCACAAGAAGCACAAGAACCAGAACAAGAAGCGGAAGAAGCAAATGAAGACAACGACGAAGAGGAAGAGCAAGAAGAAGAAGAACAGTCCGAGGAACAAGAACCAGAACCAGAAAATACCGTAGTGACGCCAGCCAAAGTTTCACCACTGGAAGTTGAAAAATCCACAGAAAAAGAGTTGCGGTCACCTATTTGTTGTATTTTGGGTCATGTTGATACTGGTAAGACCAAGTTGTTAGACAAGATCCGTCAAACCAACGTTCAAGGTGGGGAAGCGGGAGGTATTACTCAACAAATTGGGGCCACATATTTCCCAGTTGATGCCATTAAGAAGAAAACTGAAGTCATGACAAAATACGAAAAGAGAACATTTGATGTTCCGGGATTGTTGATCATTGATACTCCAGGACACGAGTCTTTCACCAACTTGAGAAGTCGTGGTTCTTCGTTATGTAACATTGCTATTTTAGTCATTGATATTATGCATGGTTTGGAACAACAAACCTTGGAAAGTATCAGATTATTGAGAGACAGAAAGGCTCCGTTTGTTGTGGCATTGAATAAGATCGATAGATTATTCGATTGGGAACCAACTCCTAACAATTCATTCCGGGATTCGTTTGCCAGACAAAAAAAATCAGTTCAAGCAGAGTTTGAGAATAGGTACAGTCAAATCAAGTTAGCTTTAGCCGAACAAGGTTTGAACTCTGAATTATATTTCCAAAACAAGAACATGTCCAAATATGTTTCTATTGTTCCAACTTCAGCTGTTACAGGTGAAGGGGTTCCAGATATTTTATGGTTATTGATGGAATTGACCCAAAAGAGAATGTCCAAACAATTGATGTACTTATCGAAAATCGAAGCCACTGTCTTGGAAGTCAAGGTTGTTGAAGGGTTCGGTTACACCATTGATATTGTGTTATCAAATGGTGTATTAAGAGAAGGAGACCGGATTGTATTATGTGGATTGAATGGACCAATTGCTACCAATATAAGAGCATTGTTAACACCACCCCCATCAAGAGAGTTAAGAATCAAGTCTGAATACGTTCATCACAAGGAAGTCAAAGCTGCATTAGGAGTTAAGATTGCTGCCAATGATTTGGAAAAAGCCGTTGCTGGTTCAAGATTATTGGTTGTGGGAGAAGATGATGATGAAGAGGAAATGATGGAAGAAGTGATGGATGATTTGACTGGATTGTTGGATTCTGTTGATACTTCTGGTAAAGGAGTGGTTGTCCAAGCATCAACATTGGGTTCATTAGAAGCATTGTTGGATTTCTTAAAAGATATGAAGATTCCCGTGATGTCCATAGGTTTAGGGCCTGTGTTTAAAAGAGATGTCATGAAAGCTGTAACCATGTTAGATAAAGCACCTGAGTATGCAATCATGTTGTGTTTCGACGTTAAGGTTGACAAAGAAGCAGAACAATATGCCAATGAACAAAACATCAAGATTTTCAATGCAGATATCATTTATCATTTATTTGATGCATTTGTCGACTATCAAAATAAATTGCTTGAACAGCGTCGAAAAGACTTTATGGAATTTGCCATTTTCCCCACCGTGTTGAAGACCATTCAGATCATCAACAAGCGTAATCCTATGATTATTGGTGTTGATGTGGTAGAAGGTGCAGTCAGACTCGGAACTCCAATTTGTGCTGTTCGTAAAGATCCCACAACTGGTACTCCCAACGTGGTATTCCTTGGAAAAGTCGTGTCATTGCAAGTTAACCACAGCTCGGTGGACATTGTCAAGAAGGGTCAGACATCAGCAGGTGTGGCCATGAGATTGGAAGGTCCATCAGGAGCTCAACCAACTTGGGGACGTCATGTTGATGAATCAGACAACTTATACTCTTTGATTACCAGAAAATCCATCGATACTTTGAAGGACCCTGCATTCAGAGACTCGGTCAGCAGAGATGACTGGTTGTTAATTAAGAAGTTGAAACCAGTGTTTGATATAAAGTAATTTAAGTATCTAGTAAATTTATGGAAAAAAGTACATACGCAGCGCACCATCGCCACATCCTTCCTAAATAGGCAGTTCAAAATCAGGTTTTTTTCCCTCGCATTTCGCACTCAATCTGCCCAATTGAAGTTGTTTAATTTCAAATTTTGAAAAACTGTTAAAAGCCATGCAAGATTTACCACCTATTGGAGGATACGAGCCAGTGCAGTGGAAGAGAAACGTGCCATCCAGAGGATTCAGGCCGGTGATTTACTTCTGGCTTCTCAGCGGAATAATGGGTCTCGGATACTATAGATTTTACAAAGGAGTGGATGAGCAAAGAGAGTTTGCCAGAGAAAAGCAATGGGCCAGATTCCATTTGGAGCCTCTATTACTCGCTGAGCAGGACAGAAATGTTGCCAGAAGATACTTGAGTGAAATGAAGAGACAAGAGTTGGTCAAGGAGAACATGAGTGAAGAGATGAAAGCCAAATTCGAAAAGGATCTTTATAATGATAAATCCAAGTTACGGTTCCCAAGATACACTGCTGGTGTTCACCCATCTGAGCAGTAATTTAGCATTATACAACAATATATATATATACTTTATTTAACATACAAACAAATGTTAGCGAAAAAAAGTGCGATTAACCACCATGTCCGTGAAAGTCGAAACTCAACAACAAGTGCAAAAGTTGATTGAAGATTACGATTATTTCTTGTTTGACTGCGATGGAGTGTTGTGGCTTGGGGACCATTTACTTCCTCGAGTCAAAGAAACTCTTGATCTCTTGAAACGCAAGAATAAAACCATTATCTTTGTTACCAATAATTCCACCAAGTCTCGGAGTGATTATTTGGGCAAGTTTGAAAAATTGGGCATCACAGGCATCAACAAGAACGAGGTGTTTGGCTCGTCATACGCCACCGCAGTCTATGTGGACAAGATCTTACAGTTACCCAAAGAGAAAAAAGTGTGGGTTCTTGGAGAAAAAGGCATTGAACAAGAATTACAAGAATTAGGCTATGAGACGGTTGGAGGAAGTGACGAAAAATTGGTAGAAAACGGAGTGGATTTCGACAATGACCACCCTATGCTCAGCGAATTGGATCCTTCTGTGGGATGTGTTGTTGCAGGGTTGTGCTTAACGTTGAATTATCTAAAGTTATCAATCACCATGCAATACTTATTGGCCCATAACAAATCCTTACCATTTATCGCCACCAATATCGATTCCACATTTCCGCTGAAGGGCAAATTGTTGATCGGGGCAGGGTCGATCATCGAGACCGTAAGCTTTGCAAGTTCTCGGAAACCAGATGCCATTTGTGGCAAACCCAATCAATCAATGATGAACTCCATTAAGGCTGATAATCCCGGGTTAAATGCGAATCCCAAGAAAGGATTAATGATTGGCGATAGATTAAATACAGACATGAAATTTGGCAGAGACGGGGGGTTGGACACTCTTTTGGTTCTCACGGGGATCGAAACCGTTCAAACGGTCTCAAGTCAACCACCAATTGAAGCTCCTACTTATTATATGGACAAACTTGGTGACGTTTTCGAGCTTTATTAAATATAGAATTTAACACGACTATATAGAAAAATCACAACAATAGAAATCCGGTCTCAACTGTCCAACAATATGCACACACGTTTATAACGTCATCTTTGAGTTGCCAGTTCGTGATCGTTGTGAATAAAAATTTTTTTTCCCTAACCTCTTGACCTATTGTCGTTCTAAATCGCCCCGACAATCGTCTGAAGTTTCTCCCTAACGTCCCCTGAATTTATCGTGCTATTGGAGTCCCACACAATTCACGTTACTGTGAGAAATTGAGATTTTTTTTTCTGCTAAAAAACTTCCAACCGAAATCCCATTGACACACTTTCGTTATCCAAAAACATGTCCGAAGAGAGGAAACAGAAATTGCAAGATTCCGGGTTGGTTGTCTGGCCAGTATTCTCCGAATTGATTGCTATGGATGAAGACGAAGAGGGATTCTCTAGGGAATTGTTCTCCACGTTTGTTGAACAAGTACTAGAGACTTTTGATGAAATTAATGACAACTTGCAAGAAAAAAACTTGGATAAATTATCATCACTAGGCCACTACTTGAAAGGTAGTGCTGCGGCGTTGGGTCTAAGTACGATTTCCAGCCAATGTGAAAGAATTCAAAACTACGGTAATAAAATCAATTTCGATAATTTCCATGTGGAAGACAGTTCGGTCGATAAACTGTCTGATGACTATTGGATTTTATTGATTACTGATGCTTTTGAAAAAGCTAGAGACGGATTCGAGATCTCAAGACGTGCTCTCAATGATTATTTTGACGTGGAGTATTGAGGATTTCCTTGATATTTCTTTTCCATGAAGCCCATAAAACAAAAATAAAGAATCAACCTATCATACACACACACACACACACACACACACACACACGCACATGAAAACAATCATTACTTAGAGTTATTGAGAATAGTTGAGTCTATGCCTTGATATTATTTTACTTCTTTTCATCATGCTTTTCCTTTTTTTTTGATAGTTAATATATCTTTTGAAGTAAACAGAAGTCCATGTACTCCACATTGTAGGGAACAATTTGCCGCAAAGGTTCGGGTATATAGACTAGTCGGCCTAGTCCATGATTGCCGTCCGGATTTATCAATGATTTACAATCAATTACTTGCCATTCTCCGTCATTTGTATGGATGATATCGGGTTCAATCCCATTAGTTTTCCCTGAATTGTCAATGTAAAAGTCACAATCTGCAAATGGAAAAATGGTTGATTCCACGAACTGGTTCTTGTTGTTCATTTCGTAGGGGATAAAGCTTGTTGAATCTAAAAGATTTCCTTCGTTGAAATCTCGTGGTAACATTCCATCAAACCCCGATTTGACAAACCGAAGACGGTAATTATCTGGTAAAAAAAATGAGTTGGGAAAGTGATACCATTCTCTTCCAGTACACACGTTAATCACGCCTTGTTTGTCGATTTGATTGTTGAATAATTCTTTTGATATTTCCATGGGGGCACTATAGTTATTTACTAGATTGATTGTTCTGAGTACACTGATACCGCAAGTTACTAGAAGCATCGCCCAATAACCGATTTTCGTGATCAACAGTACCAATTTGTTGTTTCTAGCCATCAAAAATGTGTAAATATTATGGATGCAAATGGTTGCGTTGACGAGGATAAATGGATAAATTGGATACAAGAACCGTTCTTCTTTGTGTGCTTGGCTGAAGAATATTCCTGACCAAATAACCAAAGGCCCATTGACGAACACCCAGGTCCTATTGTATTTGAGGCCATTGATTATGACTCCCATGTAGCCCAAAATCGCCACGAAATTGAAATTCAATACCAAATTCTGTACGTAGTAGCTGAAATCTTCCACTCCAAAAATCTCAGGACCTTCTCCCTCTCCTCCAAACACATTATACAACACAATATTCAATGGAATCAATACCAAACGTTTATAAAACACGGTGTCGATTGCAACAATCAAGCACAAAACAGCTGCTAAATTGATCACAGACCCATAAATCACAGGGAAAATACTCTTTGTATGCATGCAAACCGTATAGGCCCCATAAGGAACAGCTAGAACCAAAGCAAATGGCCATCCACCCAAACCACCGATCATGACGTTGGTTAACACATTCACGGCCCTTTGGGTCTCAAAAGGGTATAAGGAAATAGCCAATGCCCGAGTCACGTACTGCATTGCAAACGACGAGGGAAGAAACTCGACTCCCGCATGAGCAACTCCAGTTGAAACAGTGGTCAATAGCAAGTAAAGATTGGCAACGGGCGTATTCAAATTTGACTTAAGCGACCGATACAATTTGAGCTCTGATCTCACGGTGTTCAACGTGAACAACAACCGAACCATATAGAAGTAGTAGTAGCTTGGAATCTCGACATGCATGAGCTCAAGAACCATTTTTATTGGATATATCACCACAAAGTATGGCATCAAAAACGCATACGATCTGATAGCAAATTCCGGAGAATACTCCCAGGTTTGCTTTCCAAAACCCCGGATCAACAAATTCAAGGGCTCCCAGTAATTGAAAGTCTCATCACAGTCGGGAATTATCATGTATATGGAGCATAGTGTCCTTGTGATCACATGGACAAGTTGCAACATAATGAGAATTTTCAATCGCGATCATCAAAGATAGTTTATTACAGTAAATCCTATAAAAAAGACAATAAAACACGAAATATGAAAAGCTGGGTGGTCTAATCCTTTTTGAGCATGGAGTCCCGGGCAGGCCCAGTACCGACCCATTTGACAGGAACTCCCACGAAATCCTCAATAAAGTTTATGTATTTCTTAGCATTTTCTGGTAAATCATCGTAGGATTTGATTTTAGTGATGTCGGTTTCCCATCCTGGTAATGTCACATATTCAACGTCAACTTTACCCAACTTGGTTAAGTCTTCTGGGAAAGAGCTCAATTTCTGCCCGTTATAAGAGTAAGAAACCCCGACTTGGATGTCTTTGAACTGATCCAATACGTCTAATTTGGTGATATTCAATGCAGTATATCCATTGATTAAAGTTGAGTATTTCAACACCACCAAGTCTAACCATCCACATCTTCTCTTTCTTCCAGTGGTCACCCCGTACTCGGCACCGACTGTTTGCAAGGTTTCACCATCAACATTCAATTGTTCGGTTGGGAAAGGCCCTTCACCCACTCTGGTGGTGTATGCTTTCACAACACCATAAATGTTATTGATGGCCCTTGGAGGAATGGCCAACCCGGTCAATACACCCCCAATGCCAGTGGCAGAAGAAGTCACGTAAGGGTAAGTCCCGTAGTCTAAATCTAACATCAAAGCATTTGCTCCTTCAACCAAAATCTTTTTGTTGGCAGCAATGGATTTATGCATGAAATCAACCGCATCGACAACAAAAGGTCTCAATAAGGTGCGGTACTGCTCGTATTGCTTCAACTCAGCCTCGGTGTCGTAGTCAAAGTCCCCGTATCTTTTGAATCTTGAATCAATCAACCGATTATATCTGGTTTTGAATTCTTCCCAAGCCTCAGGTTCCTCACTCACTAAATGGTGAACTCTTATTCCCGATCTCGATGCTTTGGTCGAGTAAGTCGGACCAATACCTTTCCCGGTGGTTCCAATGGACTTTTTGGTGGTCGAAAGTTCGGCTTCTTTCAATTTATCGGTGCGTTGATGGAAATCAAATACCAAATGGCATCTCGAGGAGATGAATAATCTTCCTTTACAATCCAAGCCCTTCTTTTCCAAGTTGGCCAACTCCTCAAACAACGACGGAACATGCACCACGACCCCACTGCCAATCAAATTCAAGCAATTGGGGTTTGCTAACCCACTGGGTAATAAATGGAAATCGTATTTAACGTCTCCTACAACAATGGTATGTCCGGCATTATTCCCACCTTGACATCTGGCACACACATCGATATCGTCACATAAAATGTCCACGAGCTTTCCTTTCCCTTCGTCCCCCCATTGGGATCCTAATACGACATCACACATAGCCAACTGGTTTTCTTTAGTTTATTTGAACGATTCACTCGTTAACCAAAAAACTTTTTTTCCCTTGCTCAACGAAGTATAAATCAACCAATTGTTCTGAGTCATCTTATTCGTGGGGACGAGTCAGCTCCATGATTTCATTTTGTTTCACCTCATTGATCACCGAATCGAGTCGGTGTGCTTGACTCTCAACTGGCCCACTTGCTTCTCATTGTCTTGCTTGTTGTAACGTTGCCATGCGTTGATCTATTCTTGGAGTTTCATGGTGTCAATCAAACCTCTCAATTCGCATCTCATCATGAGCCTTCAGTTGCCAATCCCTCAATATCCACCGTTTGAATTACGGTCTGCGTTGATCGACAAGGACCCGGTGATCTGGGTCCATCTTCTACAAGACTACATCGATGTGTTGCACTACTTGTTGCCGGGAAACTTCTCGCTTTTGAATATCAAATCAAAGCAACTGTTGTACCAGTTTTTGAAAACGTACTTGTATGAAACATATGGCGAAGAAAACAAGATCTTTTCCTTGGGTGCTATCAATGTGGACATCCAGAAGAACGAAAAGTCGCTCAAACAGTTGGTGTTTGCTTTTATAAAGCTGTATAGTGTGGTGAAGATGAACTTGGGTGAATCTGTGTGGCACTTTGTTGGAATTTACGTCAACCATAATAATTCTATTGTGAGAGGGCTTGTGGATGGCACTTTCAAGTCCAAATTCAACGACAATAGGAAATCCGGCAATGTGAGTTCCATAAAGCCGTTGCAATCACATCTTGAGAAATTGATGATGAATGGTTCTTTCACCTCGAATGATCTTGAGATTTTGACCATGATGCTAGGCCAGAGTATCACCAGAACTAAGAAAACCGTGAGTTTGAGTGGTGTGAGTTCAGAAAGAGCTGTGGGGAAGAAAAAATCAATTGACTTTGCCAAAAAATTCGTTAATAAAGAGTGGATTGGTTTATTGGAACGCATTTATGCAAACGGGAATGGGATCCACGCAGGCATAGCTAAAGACGTCTTGGTTGTGTCTATGGTGAGCTTACCTTCGCTGGACCTTGTGGCGTTGGCCAAAGACCTCGGAATAACTGCTCCAAGCTTCTTGATGAATGCTCCATTATTCAGTGCCCTATTGATTTCACAGGAGCTTAGTGATCTTATAATTGGACTAGCTGAAGCAGTGGCTCACTTGATCCCAATAAATCCCTCCGAAGACCCTTCTGATGAACCTTCTGATGAAGATATCAATAACGTGACAAGTATCTTTCCTGATCTTGGTCAAGAAAAGGCCAGAATTATTCTCCGGCAATTCGAAAATAATGTGGAAACAGTGATAAATAAATTACTCGAGGACCCTTCGTTTGCCGACAGTGTAAGTGTTCCAACAAAACCGACTGATGTTGGCGGTCCAGCAGTTTCATCTGCAACTATTGATAGATTTAATGATGGTAATTTCGAGCTCATAAAGTCGAAACGAAATATCAAAATCAACGATATCGACAAGAAACTCAAGGAAACCACGCTCAAGTTGGCCATGAGCGCATTAGAGGATGATGACGAGCCCGAATTGGACCTCTATGATGAGTTTGAACAATATTTTGCTGGTAAAAAATCCACCTCCAACACTTCTTCAGATAAACAATCCAACAATGAATACCTCTATTCAGTGTACAAGAATGAGGGAATCAAACCATTCACACCCGAGTACCGAGGCAAGACCCTCAGAGAACACATCAAACAGCATACTGGCTGGTCCGACAACTTAATTGAAGATTGGGGAAGCATGTTACAACTTTCTAACGATAAGCACGGAGAGGCTCAAAATGATCGTCAAGGGTCGCTGAAACCGGCAAAAAAGGACAAATCCCAGACCCGAAAGGACCAGAAGTACAAGGAGAGTCATAAGGCCAGCAAGGCCAACCACAATCGGAAATCAGCACACAATAAAAAGGTCAATGTATAGTTTATTCGCGTAATTGTAAAAAACTCATTACAACAACGATAGGCCATGATAACCGGACTCTTTATGTATGACAATAAAGGGGATGTTTTGGTATCTAAGTTGTACAAAGAGGGCCTCAAGCGAAGCGTTTCGGACGTGTTTCGGATCCAAGTGATCAGCAGCAATAATAAGGGTGGAAGAGATGTACGATCACCGATCTTGACGCTCGGATCGACATCCTTCATTTACATCAAATCTGACAAAGTGTGGATCATGGCCGTCACGAGATCGAACCAGGATTGTTCCGTGGTGTTGGAGTTCTTATACAAGTTCGAGGCGCTACTCAAAACCACTTTTGGTGCTTCGAATGGGCTCCTGGAGGAAACGATTGTTAATAACTTTTTCAGCATTTATCAATTACTCGATGAGATTATTCAATTCGGATACCCGGTCAACTTGGAGCCTGCTTACTTGAGAGCAGTTGTTCCGGGAATTGCCATTGGAGAAGGATTCAAATTGAATAATACTTTGGGGCGCCGGAAATCCATTGGGAATCTCATGTTAAATAACAATAAAAGTGCTGAGAAACTCGTAGGGCCGATAAGTTGGAGACAAGCAGGGATCAAGTACCGGAGAAATGAGATCTACGTCAATGTGGAAGAGAAAATCAATGTTTTAACCAACGAACAATCGGAAATTCTTCGTGCATATGTGGATGGGAAAATTGTTTTGAATAGCCGATTGTCAGGAATGCCGGAGTGTACTTTCGGGCTCAATGAAGACGGCGTTGTTATCAACAATGGAGGCACGCTGCATCTGGGTCTGGTTGTTCTTGAGGATTGCAAGTTTCATCAATGCGTTGCTCTTAAAAAGTTCGATGTCGAAAGAGTCATTCAATTTATTCCTCCAGATGGCGAATTCCAATTAATGACATACAATTGCATGCTGAACATCAATCTTCCCTTCCAGGTGATTGCACAGGTCCAGCAATCGTCGCACAAAAGACTCCAATATAAAATCTCCATCAAATCTTTGTTTCCTAGTAAGTTAAGTGCTACAGAAGTAAAGATCCAAATTCCAACTCCAACCGGAGTTATCAAGCATTACACATCCGAATCTCATGGAAAGTCCAAGTACCAACCTGAGGACAACTTAATACTCTGGAAATTTGCCAAATTTTATGGAGATCAAGAACATGTTTTCACAGCAGAGATCGAGTTATCAAAAGCCCATTTAGATTGGCCAAGACCTCCAATAAAAGTGGATTTTTATCTCGACATGTTCAGCTGTTCAGGATTATCCGTCAACTACTTGCGGGTCCAAGAGGCTTCGAGCTATAAGACCGTCAAATGGGTAAACTATGCCTCCAAATCAGGGTCTTACGAAATACGATATTAACCAAGATGGGTTTTCACGCACTTTTAAAAAGAATTTTTTTTTTTTGTTCTTATTCACCAATGAGAGACATCGTTGTTTTGGGAGGAAGCAGCCATCCGAACTTGACTAGAAGCATAAGCAGAGGCTTGGTGGTCGAGCAAGGAGAGCTTCTCAGTAAGAAGTTTTCCAATGGAGAAACATCAATAGAGATCAAAGACTCTGTAAGAGAAAAGGATGTATTTATCATTCAAAGTGGGTGTGGAGAGGTTAATGACAATTTCATGGAGTTGTTGATTGCAATTGCAGCATGCAAGACTGCGAGTGCCAGAAGAGTCACGGCCGTGTTACCTATTTTCCCGTACTCAAGGCAACCGGACGTTCCTCATGCAGCTTCAATAACAGGAGCTCCTTCAATAACCGTGAAAAAAGATCAATATACTTATGATAGTGTTCCGGGGACTCCCAAACCATTAAAAGACGAAACCAGTGAGATTTTCGGGAGCATTCCGCCACCTTTGAGTTTGGGCAGTAACAATCGCAGCATCTTGAACCATAAGAGGGCCAATCCAAACTCAGGAAAAATCCCATCGTTGAATCCCACATCTATAGTGACTAATTCTGCGGCAGTTAACATTCCATCAATCGACGCATACGGACGCACCGAAAGTGGGTATAAGCAATGGATAGCGCAAAACGGAACGTTGATTGCCAATTTGCTAATCACAGCGGGGGCCGATCGATGTATAACCATGGATTTACACGATCCTCAATTTCAAGGGTATTTTAGTATCCCTGTAGATAACCTATATTCGAAACCATTATTGAAACGATACATCATCGATTATATTCCCAATTATAAGGATTGTGTGATTGTATCGCCCGATAGTGGCGGGGCCAAACGAGCCACATCAATAGCAGATGCATTGGGATGTTCGTTTGCCTTGATCCATAAGGAGAGAAGAGCGAAAATCCCTAAACAACCCCCGACCGCCGCGTCAGGAATCTGCCCCGCGTCGAGCCCCGGGACCAGCTCCGGCTTGGCCAATTCCCATTCGACTCCAATGGTGGCCACTACAATGTTGGTGGGGGATGTCAAAGATAGAGTTTGCGTGTTGATTGACGATTTGGTTGACACCTCGTATACCATAACCCGGGCCGCCAAGCTTCTTAAAGACCAAGGAGCAATGAAGGTGTACGCGTTAGTAACGCATGGTGTTTTCAGTGGAGATGCTCCCAATCGGATTTTAAAATCGGCCATTGACAAAGTGATTGTTACCAATACAGTTCCTCAAGCTGCGGCTGCCAGTATATTGGGAGATAAATTAGAAGTGTTGGACGTCTCGAGAATCTTGTCCGAGGCAATCCGGCGTATTCACAACGGCGAATCGGTGTCGATGTTGTTTGATCACGGATGGTGAATATTGAATTGTAGGTAGGTTAAATTTAGCAACTAATAATTCCGAAGTGAAAAATTTTTCTCTCCATCTATTCCGAAATCTGGGGAACTGCTGCTCCTCCAAACCCCTCCATAAACGGCATTTTGCCTTTCCAACGTCTTTACAATGACCGAAAGCCCATCACGCATCCCCTCAGTATTACTCGTTTGAGAATAAACACCTCAATCTAGAAACTTAGTGCCCAGTATATGCATAACTATGGCTCGTACTGGCCGCCCCGGAGGTATATTTCCGGGCGCATTTTGCGAGATGGGCCTCCATGATTGGCCCATATCCAATGCCCTGTTCCACGTGAACACGCTGCCCGTTCATCCGCGTGTAAAGGGCCTTGTTTGATCGCCATCCATTACCCTGTTGTTGCCGTCTGGTTCACGCTTTCCTGTACATAGACCCGCCCTCTAAATATGTAATAGCCATTTATTATGAATGTTGGGATAATTTAATTTGTGGTTCTAATTACTTGGACAATATAAATACCTCTAGCATTTCCGTTTCCCACAATTTGCTTCACTTTTCAAAATGTCTTTAGATCAAGAGGTTCAGGGCTTATCCTTGAACAAAGTTAACTCAAACACTTCTTCAATGTTAAGTGTCAAACATGATTATGTTGATAGTCCTTTCACGGGAAAAAAAACTCAAGTTGATCAGGTATTGGATATATTGGATAACACCGGCTTCATTCCTGAAAATTTGATTGAATCTGAGACCAAATGGTTCTACGAATGTTTAGGCATAGATGATGTGTTTTTCGCCAGAGAATCGGCTGAAGGTATTGCCAATCATATTCATGCTTTGTACGCTTGTAAAGTTCAAGCATTTTCCAGTGATTTATCTGATAAACCTTTAATTCAATACAAAAAGGAAGCTGATGACCATGCCGTCTTTTTCGATACTGTCTCATTAGACTCCAAATCTGGCGCAAGAGATTTCGAAACCAGAATCGATGATAAATTTATTGACCCTTCTTCTTCCATTGATAATAGTTATCGTGCTGAATTCTACAGTGCAGCATTGAATTATGCTTCTGATCCTATTTTATCGGGAGTTCATGCCAAAAACAAAGCCCTTCAAAACCAATTGGTCAAATGTTATTTCCTTTACAAGAATAAATACGATAATGTTGTTGATAGTGACGAAACCGATATTGAAAAAATCGGGGATTCAACATTCTTGAAAATCGCTTCCAAAAAGACAAAACAATTGTACCAAGAGGTTATTTCCAATGTCTTAAACACTACTGGTCCTGTTATAAAGCATTATCCTGTTGAAGATTGTGAAGAATACAGAGTTATCATTGGTTTCAGACAAAAATCGGCTCCAAGATACAATAGTGCTTTGACAGATTTGACCAATTACTACAATTTAAGAACCACCAGAAAATACGTCGAACAGTTTGCTAATGGAACCACAATCATCTCGATGTACATCACTTCTAAACATCATAGAAATCCCGTGGAATTATCAATTTATCAAGTTATCAAAGAAGCTTCTTTATTGTATACGATTCCCCATAATTATTTCCATCAAGATTTTGTCAATGGAGACTTGTCAATTCAAGAATCTATTTATGCTCATTGTGGAGTCATATTTGTCACCCATTTCTTGAACCGTTTGGGTCCTGAATATAACAAATTGACCTCATTATTAGACCCTTCCAAATCCGTCCAACATGCAGAAGTTTTGAGTAGTTTAAAGAAAAGATTAAGAGCTGAAACTTATACTCAAAACTATATTCAAGAGGTCTTTGAATCAAGAAAAGAAATCATCAAAAAGTTGTATCGTCAATTTGCTGATGTTCATTATATTCGTTCTTCAATGGAAAAGACTTTAAGTTATCAAAGACTTAGTCAAATCACCCCATTTGCTAATGACGCCGAATTCGAAAAGATCTTGAATCGTGAATGCTCCCAAAACGAACATCACATTTTGGTTTTGAAAGCTTTGTACGTCTTCAACAAATCGATTTTGAAAACAAACTTCTACACTTCATCAAAAGTGGCCTTGTCGTTTAGATTGAATCCTTCTTTCTTGCCAACTTCAGAATACCCAGAAACTCCATTTGGTATGTTTTTTGTTGTTGGAAGTGAATTCAGAGGTTTCCACATTAGATTCAGAGATATTGCCAGAGGAGGAATCAGAATTGTCAGATCAAGATCGGTGGATGCTTACAATGTCAATGTTCGGAATTTATTTGATGAAAACTACAATTTGGCTAGTACTCAACAAAGAAAGAACAAAGATATTCCTGAAGGTGGATCAAAGGGAGTTATCTTATTAGACCCAGGTATGGCTCAAGAAAGACCTCAAGCTAACTTTGAAAAATACATTGATTCATTGATCGATTTATTATTAAAGCATCATATTCCAGGTGTGAAGGATAATTACGTTGATTTGTACAACAAACCAGAAATTTTGTTCTTGGGGCCAGATGAAGGAACTGCTGGATATGTCGATTGGGCCACATTACACGCCAAAAGAAGAGGTGCTCCATGGTGGAAATCATTCTTGACTGGAAAATCTCCACAATTAGGAGGTATTCCTCACGATGAATATGGTATGACTAGTTTATCCGTCAGAGCTTATGTGAATAAGATCTATGATGAATTGAAAATTGACAATGCTTCAATCAAAAAATTCCAAACCGGTGGTCCTGACGGGGATTTGGGTAGCAATGAAATCTTATTATCGAGAGACGAAAACTATATTGGTATAGTTGATGGGTCAGGTGTTATTGCTGATCCAAATGGATTGGATAAGGCAGAATTGTTAAGATTAGCCAAAAAAAGAAAGATGATTGATCATTACAATATTACCAAATTATCCAAAGATGGATTCAGAGTGTTGGTGGATGATGTGGATATTACATTACCTAATGGATATAATGTAACTAGTGGAGTTGCATTCAGAAATACTTTCCATATAAAAACCAAAGAAGTTCTTGGACCCAATCTGATTGATTTGTTTGTTCCATGTGGAGGTAGACCTAGTGCTATTGATACAAACAATGTTCATGAATTAATCGACCAAAAAACCGGTAAATGTGTGATTCCATACATTGTTGAAGGAGCTAATCTTTTCATCACTCAATCGGCCAAAATGGTACTTGAGGATGCAGGATGTATAATATTCAAAGATGCTTCCACCAACAAAGGGGGTGTGACATCTTCTTCTTTAGAGGTGTTGGCATCCTTGTCATTTGATGATAAGAACTTTTCTACCCATATGTGTGTTGATTCAAAGACCCATGAAATTCCTAAATTCTACCAGGATTATGTGAAACAAGTCCAGAAAATCATTGTTTCTAACGCTCAAGCCGAATTCCAAGTGTTGTGGAACTTAAAGAAAGAAACTGGTACAACATTCACAGAATTATCCGATAAATTGTCAAGAACCATCAACAAATTGGGTGACGAATTGGCCAATTCCAAAGAATTATGGAACGATGATAAGGGATTCAGAAACGCGGTTTTGCTCGACTCCATTCCTCCATTATTGCTCCAAGAAATCGGTATCGACAATATAATGTCCCGAGTTCCCGAAGCTTATTTGAAAGCATTGTTTGCCAGTCATTTGGCTTCAAGATTCGTCTATTCCAGAGGTATCGACTCGAATCCCGCCAAATTCCTCGAGTTCATTTCTTCCACTAGAAAGGAATTCGTTCAAAAGGGATTACTTTAAATATTAATAGTGTGAATAATAACAACCGTTTATATTAGAACCATCATTGCGAGCTCTCGATTTCTCTTCTCTTCAGGGCCTCGGTTTCCAACTTGGAAAGCACATAGTCCGCAGTAAATGCCACCATGAACGTCGACACTCCAATGTAAAGCCGTGCTTTCACTGGCAATTGCATCCATTTATCAAAAAGCCCCATGGTGTTCAAGATGAAAAATTTCTGAAAAAAAAATGGAGATTTCGCATTGTTTTAAAATGCAAGAATGTGACAGGCTAGAGGTATTTAACACCAACTTACCGCCATGTTGCGTGCAATACTACCCCGGAAACCACAACATAGTGTTCATTGGCACCTATAAGTTGGAAGAATCGGGCGAAAAACACGGGTCCATCGACATATATAAGCATGATCCTGTGGAGATGGCATTGAAAGCAGTGATCAAAACTGGTGCCGTGCTAGATTTGAAGGTTTTGGGAACGACGGTTGCCACGTGTCACAACACGGGAGAGGTGGTGCTATGGGACTTTGATGAAGCCAGCTTTGGTTTGGCGCGTTCGACCACGTTCAAACCATTTGACGAAACTGCAACATCGGTCAATTTCCATACTTCCAACACCCTCATTGCAACATCTACAGATGGTCTGGTGTGCAGCATTGATCTTGTTTCGCAGGAGATCGAGTACTTCGCCGCGTCGCATGATTTGGAGTGCTGGATAAGTGGCTCTGGCCATCTTGGACAATGGGCAAATGTGGTATTCACGGGGGGTGATGATTCCAAATTGATCGCTTTTGACATGCGAACAAAACAACCGGTATGGACCACCAACCATCGCCACCACGATGCAGGGGTGGTCTCTGTGTTAGCACCCAGTGCGTCGTGGAATAACTGCAATCCCAACCATCTTTGGACCGGCTCTTACGATGATCATTTACGGATTTTGGACTTGAGAACCGTCGATACTTTGGTCCAAGGGTACGTGCCGGTGGTGCATCACAAGGAGAATTTGGGTGGTGGAGTGTGGAGATTGATCCCGTCTCCCACTGACAATCGTGTTTTGGTGTGCTGCATGTACGATGGAGCCCGAATAGTGGATGTTGTTCAAGACAAATTCCAAGTTTCCAAGTACTTCAAACAAGACCATCAAAGCATGTGCTATGGAGGTGATTGGGGCCCGTTTGGAGTCACGACGTGCTCGTTCTATGACACAGTGGTCCAACGGTGGGATCCCGACTCGGGATCTTCCTAGTTAGTTGTATACTATGTAAATGAACTGAGATCAAGAGGCACAGACGATCCTCTTCCACTAGGATAAAGCTTCTCTGGAGCGGTTTCATTGAGCCTCCGTGGATGGGGGAGGGCTTTGGAATTGGCGAATTTGAACCTCGACGATTCGGGAATCTTGATTCTTGCCGTTTGAGTTGAACTGCTGGATCCTCTGTGTCCACTGATGGTGTACGCCAGGGCCAGGATTTTTCTTAAAGAGGCTCCTGAGTTCTGGATTTGGTCGACTTTCGAAGATGGTGGTGGGGGAGGAGCTGCTTTTTTGTATGGTTTTCGTTCGAATGGAGTTTGGGGTGGGGCAGAAACTGGGACAGAAGGTGGAACAGAAACTGGGACAGAAGGTGGAACAGAAACTGGGACAGAGGGTTGTGGTACTGATGGTGGTGCTGGTGGTGGAATAGAAACTGGTGGTGGAACAGAAACTGGTGGTGGAACAGAAACTGGTGGTGGAACAGAAACTGGTGGTGGAACAGAAGATGCTGATTCTTGCTCATCTTCAGAATCGGTGTCAAACTCGTTGAAAGAACTGTCACTTTCCTGTGTTTGGTCGTGAATAAGCATTCCTGGAATTGGAATTGACGGTGGAACGACTTTATGTCTCTCGTTGTGATCAGGGCCTGGAGGCACGATGGACGGAATTGGTGGTGCTGGTGGTGCTGGTGGTGCTGGTACTGGTTGTACTGACGGGGCTGGTGCTGCTTTGGACGGAATTGGCGGTGCTGCTGACGGAATCGGTGGTGCTGGCGGTGCTGGCGGTGCTGGAGGTGTGGAAATTGGACCAGAGTTCAGGACCTTAGAGACCTTTGGAGCCGGAGGAATCGACACAGGAGAAGCCGTTCGTGTGGCCTCGACACTCGCATCGTCCACAACGAAACTCTCGTTTCTTCTGGCGTTGATTTCAGCCAAAAAAGGCAATCCTCCTGGTGCTGGGGACGCACTGGTTTGGGGCTTGGCCTGGTGGGGCGCTGGTGGGGCTGAAACCGGAAGTGGTGGCGGTGCTGGTGCTGATGGTGGTGCTGGGGGCACTGCGCTGGGCGGTGCTGGTGCGGGCGGTGCTTCAACTGACGCAACAGAGGCCGTTTTGGCGTGTCCCTTGGGCCTCGAGGACGGCATCGAAGGCATGTGAGGCGCCGGCGGGGGGCCTGTTGGCATCTGTGGAACCGGCGGTGGGCTTGTTGGGACCGCCGGAGCATGCTCTGGCCTTGGGGGGCGCGACGACGGCATTATAGGCGCCGATGGCGGTGGTGGTGGAAGCCCAGTTGGCAACACAGGAGCTTTGATTGGGCGCAGTGACGGCATTTGCGGGACGGCCGGGGGCACAGGCACGCTCGACAGCAGCACAGCGCTTGGAGGAACGCTCAGCGGAAGCAGTGGCGCCAGAGTCGGGATCTTACTGGTCCTATTGTCCTTCACAGACTTCAACTTAGGCATGCCACCAGCGAATAAATTCCCGAGCTGTGGGCCCATTGCGGCATGCAGCGGACCTGCGCTGGACGCTGGCGGGTGTTCCGGGGCCAGCGGTGCTGCTGAGCCCCCGGTCCCGCCCTCTATCATGGGCTTAGACTTGTCAACAGTCACGGCCTTCTTCAATTTCATTCCTTTGCGAATGTCTCCTAACAATGCGTCCCTGCCAGCCATTGAGACCGGGGTTTGGGCTGGCGATTGGCTCGGCGCCGCTCCTGGTGGCGGTGGTGGCGGTGGCGGGCCTCCAAATCCTCCGGGAGGCGGTGGTGGCGGTGGTGGTGGTGCTGACATCGTTCAATATTCACACTCAATGATATTTGAGATCTGAAAAAATGCGAATTAGGTGAAAAAAGTTAATCATTTTGCTTGTATTTATAGTGTCTATACGATTGGCCAGAGGGCTGGGGCGAGAGAGACTGGGCTGCGACGACAGAGACTGGACTGCGACGACAGAGGCTAGGCTGCGACGACAGAACTGCTTGGTGAATGAACCCCTATACGTGGTCGTGTCGAGCCCAGTTCACGTGCGCGGGTTCACGTGACGTTCCAGTTCAAATTATCGTATCCAAACAACCAAGGACCGACCGTGTGTCTAACAAGGACCATGGAGATTCCTATGGCCAACTGCTGTGATAGTATCAAGGTGCAAAGTTTATCTTCTCTTAAGGGCCCAAACCACACTAAATTGAGGTTAATGATGGTCATATTTGAAAAGTGAGTGATTCTGCCATTAGAATCAAATTGAAGCTCTATGAATCGTAAACACCCCAAAAACTTCAACATTAATAGTTGGATGGTGTTGGGATTTTGGACTGGAGCAAAACTGGGGTGCATGAGTCCGGTTTTCTCGTTGAATTTGGGTAATCTATGCCTTGGACATGGGACTATGTTGAATAATTGTGGCACTGAATAGACGAAATTGATGATTTGCGGGAGAAAGAATAGGAGAAGCGTCTTGGAAAAGTGACCCAAGATCCCCACAATAGCAAACACCATCCCACTGAAATAACAATAGGTATCGCCCACGAAAACCTTGGATGGGAACCAATTGAATTGTAATAAACCTAGAGAAACTCCGAAAAATGGCAATAGAAAGATCACCGAAAACAAATGCGAGTCGTAGGCAGCATGGGTGACATCAGTGGACAATAAATAGAAGAAATCATTGGTCAAAAAAATCACCACCAACACAATTGATTGACCCACTTCAAGTCCATTAATACCGGCCAAAATGTTGATCGAGTTGGGACAAAAGATCGAGATCGCCGACATGTAAGCGTAATAGAAAACCCCCAAATCCATCAACTTTGGCTCGCCTTCTGCCACCTCGTAATCGGTATTTAAAGTGCTAAATGAAAGCCCTGTTAAATACGTGACAACATGATTGCCCAACTTGATGAATACATTAAGGGTCTCTACCGCCAAATCTGCTTTGGGAATCAATCTGGTTAGAGTGGTGGGGATAACGATGGATGTCACACTGAAATCAACGTAATAAACTATCAATAATGGTAATGAAGCAACCGCAGGTAAAAAGAACTTATGTCTCCATCTTATATCGAATAAATCATCAAATAACCCCAACAAAACGGTTCCTTGTAAGCATATGATAGCACTCAAGTACTGGGCCAACTTATTATGAGGAAATAGCGTGGTATTATCCACCGAAGTATACTGTTCCAAATAATTCTCTGATTGATAGGCTTCGTTAGAAAGGTTGGAATACGACACCAAATACTTGAAGAACACAAACGGAATCAAGCCAAACATCATGAACAAGTATGCAATGGCACTTACCACTCCCATACTCTCGGGAATCTCATTGACTGGAGGTGGTTTACTGAGATCTCGACCTTTCAATCCGATTTTGATGAACAGATCGCCCACTCTCGGAATCAAAATCACCGTCACCAAGTATCCCAAAATCCCAAACGCCACCGACGTCTTGATCGGGTTGTTTGGTGCGATCATTGACACCGAAACCACCAACAAGGCTGGTTTGATAATCCGGTTCATGGTATTTAATTACGTTTCAAAACGAGCAAAATAATTTTCGAGTATGAAACCATTCATCACTGGACATGAAGAGCTTGTTCACGACATAAAGTACGACTTCTATGGGAAAACCATCGCCACTGCGTCTTCCGATCAGCACATCAAGGTGTTTGACCTTGATTCTCCCTCTCAATCCTGGGTTCTTAATGATCTGTGGAAGGCTCATGATTCACTGATTGTTCGAGTTTCATGGGCCCATCCCGAATTTTCCAGTTCAAAGATTTTGGCGTCATGTTCTTACGATCGAACCGTCAAATTGTGGCAGGAGCATCCCGATGAGCTTCCAGGCTCGGGAAGAAGATGGTTGAAGCTATGTACTTTGGCTATTGAAAGTTATGGTCCTATTTATGATGTGGCTTTTGCCCCCAATCATCTTGGTTTTAAATTGGGATGTGTTGGAAGTGATGGGATATTCAGGATCTATGAGGCCCTTGAGCCATCGGATTTGAGCAATTGGACCTTGACGGCCGAAATCCCCATTTTAACTCAACAATTGCCTGCCAAAAACCTTCAAAGTAGCTTTTGTATTGAATGGTGTCCAGCAAAATTCATTGATAATGAGAAGTTTATTGTGGTGGCGTTGGACCAAGGCTTCATATACTCGTCAATAAGAGACCCTGCTGGTGCTGATGGTACGGAAGGAGATGATGCCATTGTGAAATATAAAAAATTATGTAATTTACCTGAGCATAATGGACTCATACGAGACGTCAGTTGGGCTCCATCTATGGGAAGAGGATATCATTTGATTGCCACTGGCTGTAAAGACGGATACGTGAGAATATTCAAGGCCATTGAGACGGGGAATTCCGATTTGAAAATCGAAACCATTGCCAAGTTGGATGATCATAAGGGAGAAGTTTGGAGGGTCAGATGGAATTTGACCGGCACCATACTAAGCAGTGCTGGGGATGATGGCAAAATAAGGTTGTGGAAGAGTAATTACCTAAAGGATTGGAAATGTATGAGTATCATAAACAGTAGTAATAGAGATCAACATCGGATGGTAAATGAAGATAACGACCAAATTAACAAGTGAAATATGCTTTAATATCAACAATAATGAAACATGCTAAAACTTTCTGGATTTCTTCTTGATTTTCGTTTTATTGGACTCGAGTTCCTTCCATAAATCATCTGCATCTTCTTGATCTTCGTCTTGCTCATCAACAACTTTGACTCTCTTCTTTTTCGATAATTTTACAGGCTGTTGTTCTTGTTGAGCTTCGCTATCGTCACTCAATAGTATGGCACATGTGATCTGTGTGCCAACATAAACTTTTGCTACTATTTTTCTAGTGTTTATATCGAAGACTCTAAGATATCTGTCCAATCCTCCGGCAACAACATATTTATCTTCGAAATTGTAAAGAGCATGCGTAGCACCTGTGTTTCCACCTTCACTGAACTTACCTAATGATTTAACGGATGGTCTTCTTAACTCTCCTGCAGATGCAGAATTAATTCGAGTGGCATTAGAATCAATTTTTGTCAAGGAATATTTGCCAATCAAACTGGTGGTGTCGCTCAAAATGACATTGTCTTCACTCAACACGGCTTGTATGATGGGCTTGGGTCCTATTTTGAAATCATGGATGGGTTGTTTGGAGATCTTTGTATCGTATATCCGCAATTGTCCGTACTTCGTAACAGAAATGAATTTCTCCGGTTCAAAAAACCGTATATGCTTGACGCTAACTGGCACTCGAAGATCCAAGAAGTCATTGTCGACGTTTTGAGCTTCGAAAACAATTTCAGGTTTGAATTTAGTGTTAATGAATGGCTCTTCAGCCTTATCAAACAACGAGATCAATTTGATATCGTACTCCTCTCCTCCATAAGCAAAAATCCCGTCCTGAAAGTCATTTGCCACAAATGTACTGATCTTCTTGCCCTTATCAGAGTCACTTATTGGAATGCTCACCTCCTTAAAGTCAAATGATTCAAGATCTATTACAAACACTTTGTTATTTTCAAATGCCACTATGATGCTATTAAATGGTGCATAATCCACGAGAGACACTGGCTTATCGTCAGACAAGTGTAACTCTTTTATATGCTTGTAGGTGTCAAGGTCATATATGCAAACGGACCCATTGATTCTTAAACAGATGAGATATTCAGAAACTACAACCATACTCATGACTCTCGTTCTAATTGATGGCGATGGTTCAAGACACACTTTACTCACAGATGTGGGTTTGATTCCATCCTTCTTGGAAGTATCGGTTCCCTTCTCGCATACAACCTCTTTGATAGTGCCTGTCTCATCACTTGATACTAAGATCTTCATTGAGATGAGGTTGATTTTTATTGCGCATTGACAAACAAACTATGTGCTAGTGTTATTATTGCAAGGGCCAGAAATTCTATGGCTAATCAAAAGTATCGTGTACTGTGCTTATGACATTCTCCGTCAAAGGCCTTAAATTCGGAACCTTCTCCTGTTTTTTGACCTTTCCTCATTTTCACATTGTGCCTTTTGTAGACTTTCACATTGTGCCTTTAGTAGACTTTCACATTGTGCCTTTGGTTTATTGAGCTTGATAGTACTGATTTGTCTCTGGTCCGGTTGAAAGGGAGATTACCCTTGAATATTGCTGAAGTAATGGTAAGGCTATCAGATTAGACGTATTGATCACACACCTCAGCAACATACTTCTTATCAATAGTTACAAAGGATCCCCAAGTTCTGTGTCCCATTGTGTCCCATTTTGTCTTATTTTCAATCGTTTGAAAGCAGTTCAAACCGGCTTCTTCTATGTTTTCTATGTAAAAGTCCCAAAAGACTTTCAAACTCTTTTGTAAATCGAATGAATGGTCCATTTTTGAGCACATTAGCTGAAAATTCGAGTCCAAAAATGCTAAATAGATGGAGTTCTGAACTTAAGGCATTTTCAAGGACCTTTGTATGAGAATGTGGTTTCAAAGTCTTCATCAAGTGGACAATACTTTATAAAATACAATATTTTCACAATACTTTCGGCTATAATAATTTGGGTAAAAAAAAGTAAATGAAAGGTCCCTTGGCCCAGTTGGTTAAGGCGTGGTGCTAATAACGCCAAGATCAGCAGTTCGATCCTGCTAGGGACCATTTCTTTTTTTTCAAAAAAACTCTCATATAAATCAATGTCATTGTTTGTTGTTCACATAGGTGCTGGTAACCATGGGGAGAAAAACAAGTCAAAGTATAAGGCAGTCATCCGACGATCGTTAGAGCACACTTCAAATCCCATTGAATCTGTTTTAATGAGCAGCAAAGTCTTAGATAGTTGTCCTTTGATTAATTCTGGATATGGGTCTTCGCTAAACATCCAAGGGAAAGTCAGTAATGACGCAAGTTTGATTCAGTACAATGGTACCAGGCTACTCAGATATCATGTCCTTACTGATATTGAACACGATTATCCGTTGAAAGAGACAATTGATACGTTTAAATTAGTTGATGAGCTATTTGAAGTCAAAAAATTATCACCAATTGGACTAACAAAACCCAATATTCTCCACTATTCAGCTAAGAGGTACCTTTGTGAGCAATTGGGAAAGACAGGGGTCGCAAATGAATGTCATGTTCCCGATAATGAACGAAAAATGTATGAGTTGTTTCAAGATGGGTTGTTAGATGAGCCTACACGTCAAAATATTCAGGATACGGTTGGTTTTATCCATTTGAAAGGGGGTTCCACTACGATCGGCACTTCTTCTGGCGGTAACTTCCTAAAACTTCCGGGTAGAGTGGGATGTGCTGGAGTCATAGGTGCAGGTATTGATTATGAAAGTACTGACGAATATGAATTGAGTTGTGCTTGTAGTGGGAATGGAGAAGATATTATAAAGATGAAACTTGCGAGGACGATGGTTGAAGAGTGGGATCAAGATATCACGGCATTGGATCTGTTTTTGCAGGCCAAATGGCAAAGTATTATAACGGATTCGAAGAGCCTTTATGTTGGAGTTTTGATGATCAAGAAACACAAGATTGATAACACTGTACAAATCATATATTATCATACCACGGAGACATTCTTCTTTGGGTTCAATCACATAAAGCCCAAGATAATCTTGAGTAGACTCAACAAGCATCAATCGTATATAAGTGGTGAATACCTCATAAGGCCACAGGAAATGTCATAAAATATGATAACTTGATTTCGGAGAACAAGTACTTATCCAATATTTATTAATTACATATATCTAAAGTAATATAATCTTAACGAGAAGTAGCATGAACTTTTTGGAAAGCACCTTTTTGTTGTTGTTTAGAAACCTTAGATTGAGCAGAGTTGGCAGCAGATTTAGCCTTTTCAGCTTTTCTGGCAGCCTTAGCAGCCTTCTTAGCTTCTTTGTCCTTGGCAATTCTTTGTTCTCTAGAAGCTTTTCTGTCAGCAGGTTTTTGACTTCTTCTTTGGTTGATTAATTCTAAAGAAGCACCAACAATACCTCTTTGACTCTTGACGGCTTTTCTGGTTCTTCTCTTGGTGGTTTCTTCAGAAATACCTTTCTTGTGGTGTCTTCTGTATAAAACAGTCCAAGCAATTCTTCTTGGGTTTTTTCTTTGATGGAATAAAGAGGCAGATTTGGAGGATTGGAATCTGAAAATCTTGGAGTCTCCTCTGACGAATAAGGTACCTCTACCTGGGTAGATCTTGGAACCTGAAAATGAATCAACTTCAACCTTCACTATTACTCTGTTAGTATCCAAAAGCTTCTTTTTGATGTTATAGTTTTAGTCACATACTTGTTTATAATAATTGGTAAAAATCAAACTTTTTCAGTGAGGACTTGAAAAGAGAATTTTTCTGAAAATCAAAGTGATTATCGCACTAAATCGATCGGTGCACCTGACTTGAGTGACTGCTTTTTTTCGGCCATCGAGGTGATTTTCTCTGCGAAAAAATCAAGCGTTAGAAATTTTTCATTATACATCACCAATAAACACCGGAGTGTAGTAAAATAAAACACAGAGATGGCCCCAAAAAATCAAGAAAACATCAACGCCAAATTAGGTTTGGTTATCAAGTCTGGTAAATATACTTTAGGATACAAATCTGTTGTTAAATCCTTAAGAAATGGTAAAGCTAAATTGATCATCATTGCTGGTAACACTCCAGTCTTGAGAAAATCCGAATTAGAATACTATGCTATGTTGTCCAAGACCCAAGTCTACTACTTCCAAGGTGGTAACAATGAATTAGGTACTGTTTGTGGTAAATTATTCAGAGTTGGTACTTTAGCTGTCTTAGATGCTGGTGATTCTGATATCTTAACCTCTCTTAATTAGGTACTGTATTAATAGACATATTTAATTATCTTTCAAGTTTCTTTGTTGAGTTGGTTTCCATTTCATTTTGCCTCTTGGTATTGCCATTTGCAAATATGATTGTCACGCATCATCTTACATTTGTTGTCGCCTTTGTTCTATCTCTCTTTCGAGTCTCGCCACCTCTTCTTCTTCCACTCTTAGTGCTCTATCTATACTGATATCATCCATATCTATTCCAAACACTTTATTGCTGTGGAGTGCCTTTTGATTGGAATCATATTCATCTTGCAATTCTTGTATCTGTCTTATTATTTCATCATGTTCCCGTCTCATCTGCCGTATGTTCTCAATAGTCTGCTCTTCCGATACCGGCAACTTGTTTATTGTCTCAATTATGGCTCTGTAAGTCCTGGGGCCTCCTTCGGTGGATCTTGGAGTTGATCTCTCTGGCGAACTTCCACCTAAACTGCTTTTTTCGCTTGCATGTGACAATTTCGGAACACTTACCGCAACCCTTCTCGCGTCAGACCCTCCGTAGGAGTAATTGTCTTGTCCAGCTTCGAAGTAAGACTTCCCATCAACACGTTCCAAAACTCCGTCCTCTAGCTTATATAGCACTTCTTCTGACTCATTCGCGTCCTTCAACAACTGCGTGATCTCTGGTCGCGTGACTATAGCATTAGTGAATATCCCTGGCTTCTTGAACTTCAACCCATTGATCGAATCACACAGACTGTTGATGTTATCAAGAAAGTAATTGATGGTAGGCATTGTTATTATTTATTATTGATGTGCGCGCTTTAATAATAAAATCTCATCTTCAATATGGTTGATTTAGATAAATTTGTTCGACCAGGCCGAGATTATTATATTGCGCTCGGTCTAGAAGGGTCTGCAAACAAGCTCGGTGTGGGAGTTATAAAGCATAGAACCGGCCAGTTGAGTTTGGAAAACCGGGCAGAAGTGTTGGCTAATGTTAGAGACACTTATATAACTCCACCGGGTGAAGGTTTCTTACCGAGAGATACAGCAAGACATCACCGTAATTGGGTGGTTCGCATAATAAAGAAGGCCTTGGAGGCTGCTAAGATTCCTGGGTCGGAGTTGGATTGTATCTGTTTCACTCAGGGTCCAGGAATGGGTGCCCCTTTACAAAGTGTGGTTATAGCGGCCCGAACATTATCACAATTATGGAATCTACCTCTAGTGGGAGTTAATCATTGTGTTGGGCATATAGAAATGGGGAGAGAGATCACAGGTGCACAGAATCCAGTGGTTTTGTATGTGAGTGGAGGAAACACGCAGATTATTGCTTATTCCAAGCAAAGATATAGAATATTTGGTGAAACTTTGGATATTGCAATAGGGAATTGTTTGGATAGATTTGCTAGGACTTTGAAAATATCAAATGACCCAGCACCAGGTTATAATATTGAACAAATGGCTAAGCGTGGAAAACACTTGGTGAATTTACCCTATACTGTCAAAGGTATGGATTTATCAATGAGTGGGATCTTGGGATATATCGAAGTGTTGGCAAAAGATTTGTTCTCCCCCAACCCCAAAAAGAATAAGAACCTTGTAGATTCGGATCTGGGCGAACTCATAACCCCGGAAGATCTTTGCTTCTCGTTGCAAGAGTCGCTTTTTTCAATGTTGGTCGAAATCACCGAAAGAGCCATGGCTCATGTCCAAAGTAATCAAGTGCTAATAGTCGGAGGTGTTGGGGCCAATGAAAGATTACAAGAAATGATGGAGATTATGGTCAATGAGCGGAAAAATGGTTCAATACATGCGACAGATGAAAGATTTTGTATTGATAATGGAATCATGATTGCTCATGCGGGTCTATTGAGTTATAGAATGGGTCAAACAAATGATTTGAATGACACGGTTTGTACTCAACGGTTCAGAACAGATGAAGTATGGGTCAATTGGAGAGATGATTAATATATATAGATTGCATGTTACCGAACTTTTACATTTTTTGACTCGTTGTTCTTATGCTTACCCATAGTATCTCATGAGAATTACTGTCAAATATCAAAGATTATCTTGAAAAGGCACATGGAATATCTACAACTTCTATTGTGCCAGATACGGATTCGATATCGAGAAGCAACGATGCGTAATCGGTCAAATTGAATTATCATCAAAGTTCATTATCTCTGCTAGTCTCTGATTAATCACATCATTGTCAGTGAAATTGAAATTCTCAACACTATCAGTCTCTATGTTTGGACTATAGTACTTGCAATCTCTGAGTAGACTGGCCAATTTTCTATAAGCGGTTCCATCCCACAATGAAGCACTTTGCTTGTAATTATGAGTTACGGCTAATTCTGCATTTTCTGGCTTCTGATATTCAATCAAGGCAGCATGATATTTGTCCTCAGTATTTTTGATCTTTTGGACTGCAAGAATATTCCCAAATACTGACATCACATTCTTTATAACATATTCTGTGAATGACCCTCCAATTTGGGGTAAGTGCTTCCACTTTATCACTACTTTGGTACTTTCTGTCCCACAATTCAAATCGAAAATGGTGTCTAATGGAATGTCTCGATACGATACATATTTCTTGGTGTTCTTTGCATGAAACTCATGCAATCTCCTTCTTTTCACGTTATCATGTCGTATTCGTTCGAGATTCGCTGCAGTTTCCTTGTCCTGTTCAAACTCCTTATTCAAGTTATTAAATATATCTGTTCCATTAGCTGCTTTTTCGGCCCTAAGAAGTTCCTCTTTAAATCGTTTAGTTTGCTCATCAAGTTTCTCATGAGAGAGTTGTTTCTTTTGCTTTATATCTCTTATCCTATCATAGTCTTTCCTACTTTGATCGTTTCCTAGTATTTCGTAAATCGTGGTTAGAAATTGAAACTTGTCTACCGCTCGAGGATCCTTGTTTTTGTCTGGATGATAGAGTAAGGCCGTTTTTCTGTACTTCCTCTTTATCTCCACCAAAGAATCCTTGGGATCGACCCCCAAATATTCGTATAAATCAATATCTCCATTAAGAACCTTATTGATGTTTGACATAATAATTCTGCGAACATTAGATATGAAATAAGAGTGTGTAATAATCGAATGAAATGAGTTTCAAATAGTCAAACTCGATAAACCATGACGGGATTTCATGCATTTCTAGATAAATAAACTGATTCTATTATCTAAGCTTTAACAGTCCTTACACCGTAATTACCTCTGAAAATAGCATCACCTTCGGCGTAACCTCTTCCCAAACCGAAACCGACACCAATCCATACTGGGAAGGCTCTTCTTCTGAAAAACAAGATCGATGCTAACACACCACCACCGAAACCTAATCCAGTTTTAATAAGGGTGTTTGATAATACAACATCCCACTAAAATTCAAAGTTAGTATTCTGATATTTGTCCGAGTTCAAGATGGTTCAAGTACATACTTTATCATTTAACAAGTTTTGGGAAGGAGTTAATACTTTTTGTTCAGCCATATTGTCTTAAAAGGTTAGTATCAACAAATCTGAAAAATTATTCCACCACTTTTCTGTTCCTTAATGCGGCATTTTGCCCGACTAATTTCACCAATCCTGTCAATGCTTCTTTGGAACAGAACAACTGCCTGTGTAAAACATACTTTCTATTATCGAATCACTCTTTCAAAGCTAGACTTCTATTTGAATACTGGTTGATCAGATTCTTGAGAATGTGGTTGGTCGAGAGCGAGAAAAGCGAACAAAAATTGTGTGAAGCACTTCAATTTCTTCAAAATTATCCACACCCATTTCACCTCTCGCTCGGCTTATGTAGCTTTAAAGCGGCTTTATGACATCTCAGTTACGATGGAATTGTAATTGAATGGGTTGTTTTGATGGGCAAAAATCGAAAAAAAGAATGATCACGCCCAGGATCGAACTGGGGACGTTATGCGTGTTAAGCATATGCCATAACCAACTAGACCACGCGACCTTTCTTGACATTGAAAGGTGATGATCTTTTTATATAGTTCATGATGTAGGGTTATTCATTCAAATAACTAATGGGTCTCTGCTGTTGACACTCCCTGATCATTTGAACCACAGCAGTTTAAGTCGCGTGTTCGCAATTATTAAACCAAAAATATCCCACATATATTTAGTTCTCTTTTTCGCAGTAAATGTTACCACGAAATCAATGTTTAACATCGTGTCCAGAGCACAGGCTCTTTCCAACCATGCTATAACATGTTCTGCCATCATTGCCGTGTTGGTGGTCATAAGTTCACTCTTTCAGCTATACACCAATGATGTTTGGGCACTCAACAACACGACAATTTCGAGCATTCAGGCACAAGCCCTGATGAAGAATTCATTTCAATATGGAGCTAAAAATGGTAAAGCTAAAGAAAATTCAATGATAAAATTTGACCTCGATGCTGATTTAAGCCCATTGTTCAATTGGAACACCAAACAAGTGTTCGTTTACTTGACAGCAGAATACCCGGGAAAAAAAGAAGGATCAAAGAATAAGGTTACCTACTGGGATAAAATTCTCCAATCTAAAGACGATGCCAAAATAAATCTCAAAAATCAAAGGGCAAAATACAACGTCTGGGATGTTGAGAGCTCTTTCAGAGAAAGGGAAGCCAATTTAACATTGGAATGGAATGTTCAGCCTCATATTGGACCTTTATTATTTGGTAAAACAAGTGCTACTGAACCTTTCACTTTTGCTCAAGTGCAAAAAAGAAAATCTTCAACTTAAATAGGTTAAGTGTTTACTTACATGCTATTTCCATCTATGTACAGATTATCGTTAAAGTCATCATCCTCGAATACATCGTCATTATCATCATACGTTTCATCCTTTCCAAATAGTCTTTGTAGTGCTCGATTTGTCCGTCTTCGTCTTTGATCAAATGTCTCGATAGTGTTTGATGGTGGACCAATTATTCGGTCGATGGTGTGTCTGAACTTGTGCAAGTTGCCTCTATTATTTCCGTTCAATATTATGCATTCGATTGTCATTGGGTATTTATCAGTGATTTGGAATAACTTATACTTGTCACCTTGACAATAATTCAAAATGAAAGCCTGCAATCTCAGAATCAAATAGGGTTTGAGCTTATGACTTATGTCGAGTCTTTTCTCCGGTGAAAAGAATATTTCTGGATTTCTCATTACAAAATCGTACGAATAAGAATTCAATCGGTAGAAAACTCGAGTAAACTCATCAATCATACGTTCGAAAGCTTCTGGTGAGGTATTTGAGTTCCCACTCTTTAGTTTGTCAATATCGACGATGCCGTAGAAATTATTGAAGATTTTGAACTGGGTGTCAAGAGTTGTTGTAGACATCAGAAAACTTTTGTGAATTATGAATGCTTTGTAAAGTGCCTTCATTTTGTCCATCAATACTTGCTCATGAATTGTTCCCATTGACAAATGTTCCTCTATTAAAAACATGATTGACTCGAACCCTTTTTCTGGTTCGAGCTTGATCAACTTCTCGATGATCAAATTCAAATCTTCCCCAAAAATCTTGATACCATTTTGCCTTAAGATATTGGAGACCTTTAAGTATTCGGTTGGGGACGCATCATTTGCTTTCATGAGTTTCAAATGTAAATGCATCAACGAAGCAAAATCATTCTCCAATATCCTGGGGTTGATTATTTGCAATGGGTTCAGGATTTCTATTGGATACGAAGCTCTAAAGCCGGATATAACGGTGGTCACTTCTTTGATACCGTTGGATATCAACGAATTAGCAACTGACAAATTATGAAAATTCTGATAAAGTCGGCCCATTTCCTTGTAGAGCGTGATCTTAACTCTATAGTCCAATTTGTTATCTAATCTTTCACGGAGCTCTGCCAAAAATGAAACCAAGAATTCGGCTTTTTCGGTCTGGGGGCCAGGTCTTTGACTAAGATAGTTTGATACTATTTTACACAATATGCTGGCCACTTCTGTCAATTCAACCTTTTCCCTATTTGAATCTGGATATTCCGATTCGTTCTTAGGGATTTTGCTGGGTATTGGTATGTTGAAGTCGAAATTCTTGATGATCGATTCAAAAAGCTTGTCCGAATTGTGGAAGTTTGAACTTCTGGAATCCAAACTAAGGATAGCTTTCAAGATATATTGATAACTCCGAACCGTAACCTCAACATTATTCTCGACCATTTCTTTATAAATTCCCACCACCTCCTCGTGTTTTGATAAACTAGTGCTTCTGGACAAATAATTCAACAAAGGAATGTATGAACTTTCAATTGCACCCAAATCATTCGTTTTTTGGACATAGTATTTGGCCTCGGATATATTATTTCTAACCAAGTAATAATCGATCAATTCAACATAAAGGGACTTTCTGGAATGAGGACTGATTGAATCGTTTGCAATAAAGTCAATAAGTTGATTTCGGGAGTTCCAAATGTATTGTTTGAAGTAATACTCGTTAGTGGAGGTGTACCAATATTTATAGTTCCTCAACTGAGCTTTTATAATTACAGGACTTGTGAATGGAATTAAAGAATCGTGATGTCCTTGAATCAATAGTTCTTCTGCCATCAAATGTTGGGAAAAAATGCAGTATGCAGCGGCAAGTGTTTTATAGACGTCTTCATCTAGAAGGTCGAATTCTTCAGCAATTTGATGAATGTATTCTACGCCTTCGAAGCTGAAACAGCCAACAAAGTACGAAATGCATTGAATAATATTCTGACTATCAAGGAGCAAGACTTTGTCTCTTTTTTGTCTTTCAACGGTCTCCTTCACAAATGATAAGAATTCGATTCTAGTTGCAGATTTAACGTGCACATTTAGAATCAAACTGTATAATTCACTGACTTGCATATGGCTAGTACTTTGGGTGTTTTCAAGTAGAAACCCTTCGAATATTTGTTTTGCTTCTTCGTATTGCTTGTGGAATATTCTACATCTCATCAAAGATGCATAAATACTCGGTGTTGGAGCAATGTTTCTCTTTTTGAGCTGCTCAAAAAGCCGATCTGTCTCGGTTATTGAGCCTGAGTTTGCCAATGCGTTCATAACAATTGAGTAATGAACAGCATATGGAAGATGTCCCTTACCATACATCAGATTGAACTGATCCTGTAATACTTTCCAATTTTTTGTTGATTCGCTCACCTGAAGGAGAATTGTCAATTGATCTTCGTGATATAAATGAGGAAATTGATCACTGAAATCTAGAACCTTTTGAAACTGCCTAGTCAGGTAGAACGAACGCATTATGCTGGTGAGATCATCCGGTATGGTATTGGCTAATGAATGATTGATTTTGTATCTCCAAACCTTTTCTGTAAAAGTCGGTAATCTTTCACTGGAGATCTTTAAGATCGTCGAAAGGAAGTTGTGATACGCTTGCTTATTGTTGAGGGGCTTGAATAGATGCTCTAATGCATCGATTGGAGTTTTTGCCATGTGTAAATATAGAATCAACGTATGTATTGCTGATCTATAGGGATAATGCTCAAACCCAGTCAAAAGAAAATGATCATCTTTCGTCAAAGAACAAAATTCAACAAAGCTCTTAACGATCTGGAGCACATCAGTTTCATCTGTATTACCTTGTAGACCTTTTCTGAGGAAAACCGCTAACATAACTCGCTTTTGGTGCTGGGAGACTGGAGACTCAAGAAACGAGACAATTGATTCGAAGTTGAAAAGTGTTCCTTTGGCATGAGTATGACGAAATTGGATGGTCTCCAGAAGGGTGTCGCACCATTCCTTTGGAATTCCCTCGGTATGAGTGAACAAAGGTGTCATTAAAGCCTCATATACTTCGTAGTTTTTGGAATTGATCAAATGATGAACAAACATTTTTCTTCTGGACATTAAAGTATTTTGGAGCGATGATAGGTCATTGCGCCCATTGAAGTGCTTGAACGCAGACTCCCAGATATCACATGCTAAGAACAACGACGCTTCACCATATGCCTCCATTGGTGACACATTAATTGAGCTGAGAAATATCGAGAATATTTGCAGGACATCATCGTTTTTCAAGTCGTTCTTCAAGATCTTTTGCATGAGTGACCGTCGTTTCTCCGAGTCTTGGAGGAGAACATCCACTCTAGAAAGAGTCTTGTTTATACGGTAAGGAGCCAGTGTCGGTGCTTGCTTGTAAGTGGAGCCTGAATGAGCTAGTCTTGCGATCGTGAGACTAGGATATGCAATGAAATTCTCTTTGAGACGTATTTTTGGATTGGAAAAAGCGGTGTACAAGTTTCGGTAGCCTCGTAGCACATGTCTGAAGCTAGACGGCGTACGACCATTTTTGGCGAATCGTACAACCATGCCGTTGTGGTGATATGGTTTGTAAGTTGAAAAAAAAAACTAGATGCGACTTTATCAGGTGAGATGAAGTCTTAAAAGAGCTGAACATTCGGGAGAAGTTGAAGACTGAGCAAGCACGGTAGTTAAGAGACAGGGGAAGCCAAAAGTTTCATCAGAGTCATTAAATCAGTTTTTTTGTTTTGTAGTCAATGAAGTGAAAACTCCTCGTACAGTGTGAATATAAAGAAAATCATCATATAAAACTTTTGGCCCCACCAATTAAAAGAGAAAGAAAACAGTACAAGATTTCGAAAAAACCTGCAAAGCAATGTTAGTACGATTGAAATGATTTTTGTTTAACAGAACTAAACGAGTTCTTTCATCAAACGACAGTCATCACCTCTTGGGTATCAATGATTCAAATTTTGTACACAGAACCACGACTCCTTTCCTTAATTGTACAAGAAAGGGACACCCAAGGTTAAATATGTCCGCCCGGTCGACAATCTTAATCATAAGAAACCAGAATAGTTGAAAATGGACCACATACCTTCGAAATTGTTAGTAATTGGTTTTTTTTTCGGTCTCGAGAGAAAGACTAAAGCTCATACAAGGCTGAAACTTAACGATAATGCATTTGTCAACCCGGAACATTCAGTTGGAACAATTGGTAATTGCAAATAATCATGGCATTGTCTTTTCCTCGACGCTGATCAACATACCTTTCGTCGAAACTTTGTAGTAGTGAAAATTTTCGTGATGGGTTTTGAAAAGTTTTTTACGTACGTGAGAAACGGGTTTTATATGGATTATTGTGCGTGCACGACCGCTCTTTAGGTGTAGCGATACAAGAGGTTAACGGTTGGAATAGGAGAGATTCGAGCTGTTTCGGGACACGTTGAGCGGAGGAATGGAGGAACTGTTGTGTCAGTTGATGAATGAATTAGTTAGGAAAAGGTTTTCAAAAAACCACATCGAATTGTGAGTTTCACATTGTTTAAATACGTGTTTTAATCTATGCTGAGATCCCAAAGAAGCTAATCTTTACAATTAAGGTAAAGATGAGATGAGCAAACGCAAGACCCAACAACAACGCTTTGTGCAAGTATTTGGCCTTTGCCACGTCGTTTTCGTAGAGGTCCAAGGCATTTCTTTCGAGAACAGGACTGAGTTTGCTGAGATTACTTAAGCCTGTGATACAACCACTTATAAGAACAATCACCCACTCCAAAGCATTGAGGACAGTGTGATGCTTCGAACTGCTGATGAGTAGCACGATCAAAAAGTTGATAAGTGTGATGGGCAGCCATAGAATGTTGGTGTAACCGTAGACGGAGATAACTCTTGTCAAAGATATTTTATGATTGAATTTCAAGCCCCAGGTGGTGATTGCGTATAAAACCAAAGGTATCAATAAGTTGTAGCCATAGAACAAACCAATTGAAAGGGTGAGCAAATCGAAATCGTACTCGTACCGCTTGTCTCCCTTGGAATGAAGCCAATTGGCCAAGATATTGGAGCCTGTAGAACTGACAAACATGAGAAAAATCAAGGTTCCAGTTATCCATATGAATCCGTATAATTCGGTTGTGGCATCTCCTTCATGCTCCACAGAAGTCGACTCCTTATTGAGGGGATTCAATGCATTCTTTAGCTTCCTGATAAACTCTTGGGTATCCAAATCAAAGTAGCTTCGATAAAAGTTGATTTGAAACATGTGTGAGGTTGGTACACTCTGAGATTGAACGAGATGAGAATCTGGTTGGGCAGGTGGTTGTGTGGGAACCTGTTCATCCACTTCTATGAGATCGTCTTCGATTATGAAATCATCGGGCTCGTGTGCTGGTAAACTATCATATTTCTGAGACATGATATGAATCTGTAAAATAATCGAAATGCGACTTACGAACTATGTAGTTTATTCTTTGATCTCTTGATGGGCCGATTTTGGGGGTTGATGATCTTGAGCTTCTCGAATGGGACGAAAGCTGTGGCTTGAGCTTCTTGACTGAGTAATACGGGTCGAAATGCAGAACCGTTGATTTTATCGGTCCTTTCCACTTGGCTTTCTATAGGACTATCTTTCTGTTTACTATGTTCACCACTACTGTTCCAGCCATTGGAAAAAAACGAATCCTCTGAAGCTGAGTTCATGGCCGTCGATATATTGATGGAAGACGTTTCGTTTCCGTCTTCGAAGGGCGAATATGCTTGGATCACTTCCTCGATTGTAACGGTGTTACCGTGTTTCGGTTGTCGTTCAACTTGGGATTTGGGTTTGGGTTTGACGGACGATTGCTTCTGCAGATAGATCTCAGAAACTGGTGAATTAGAACTTGCTGTATTGGTTGTAGTACTGTTGGTCATGGTAACCGAAGATAACTCCAAGTTTCGCCGTTGAAGCACTGGGCTTCTCTGTTTGAAATCGTCAATTTGACTTGACTCACCTGAACCTTCATGACTATTTTGCTTTTCATTTTTGGACAGTACATGAGGCTCAGTACTCAGTAATTTATACTCAGGCTCAGTTGCCAATGGCAGGCAAGAGCTTTCGCTGTTAAGGCATGTATCATATTTATCGTTTGACTCTTTTGTTTCTGCAAATTTCAGAAATATAATTCCACCCACGAGACAGAATATTGATAGTACAGCAAAAACCCATTGGTTTATAAGCCTGAATGATAATGGCAATAGCAATGTGGTGATGCCATTCACAATCCAACCCACACACATACATACAGCAGTGCCCTTGGCTCTTTCTTCGTCATGGAATAGTTCGCCAATGTATAACCAACTGACAGATTCTAGAGACGAGGCATAAACTGATACCAGGAACAAAAAGAGCCCGAGAACTGCAGATGCGGGTTCTCTATACATCAGCCAACGGAAGGGAGTGGTTTGGGAGTCATTGGGAACGGAAAATAGAATCCCCACCGAAAATATCGCCATGTAAGTGAAACCCAACACGGACATTCCGTAAGTTAGAAAATCGACTCTTCTTGCACCATCCAAGACAATCAAAGGCACAAATGTTAATAAGGCCAACAAGAAGTATTGGACAGATATGGCTACCACTTTTGAATCTTGGTCCAACCCACACAGATCACACAAGTACGTGAAAAAATACATCATGGTACTAACGCAAGTCAATTGAATGAAAAAATGAACAAGAGATCCCGTTAATAACGTTTGGAAGTGCTTAGTAAACAACAGAGCAAAGCTCACGTAGTTGATCTTGTTCCCAGATGTATAGGCTTTGGTAACATACATTCTATCATGTTCGCCAGGCTTCCTTTTGAAAGTTCGAACTCTTTCCAATGATTTTGCAGCCTCAACCCATTTGGATTTGGATGCTAGCCATTTTGGAGATTCAGGAAGCAGGAACACAAAACACAATAGTAAAACACCCAGAACGGCCTGGATTGCCCACAAGAGCTTAAATGAAGGAATTGAATCCACATAGAGTTGTAAAAAATGACCCACGAAATACATAATGATAGTGCCGAAAGTGGTGCTTATATGGAAAAGAGAGATGGATTCACCTCTTTTTTTGGGAGGAAAGATTTCTGGAACATACACAGGCACCAAGCACGTAGCAATACCAATGCTTATGCCTTTCAAAACCCTCCCTATGATCAATATATAGACATATTCCAGGACAAAGCTCAAAACACATCCTAATATCCACATGAAATTGGCAATTTGAAACGTCCAGATACACCCAAAAGTATCACAGAACCCTCCAAATATCACAGAGCCCACTGTATGGTTAGTAAATCGGGGACTTGGGGTCCTAACTGAAAGTTACATACAAACAGCACCAATTGAATTACTGGCTGCAAGAAGAGTCTGTTCACGCTTCAAAACCCGTCCGTAGTACGATCCAAAGAGATCCGACGCCACAAAAGGACCCAAAATCGACGTTTCGGAGCCAACAACGAACCCCAACATCGCAATGATCGTCATTATTAGCCCCCTTTTATACGTTCTTATCTTCATGCTAACTTTGTAAACGGTTTTTTTTTTGCATCAAAAGTGCGTCAAACGGTTCTACCAAAACCAAAGACTGTGAGCAATGGACGTCGATTTCAACGAGTACTTGAACCTCGATCCCACAAATGAGGTGCCAGTGGCTTTGCAGAAGTCCAGCATGTATTCCAAACAAACGCTTCTCCAGTCTCTGTTGTTCCTTAACGTAATACCCAAGTTTTATGTTCGGGTGCATAAGAAGATATCCACCATAAAGAACATGTCAATGAAAGACGATGACATGCAATACGCGGCCTTTCAGGAGGAGGATTCGCAGTTTGGGGTGTTCAGTGACGACGAGATGTTGTTTGAGACCGCAGATGATGATTTGGGCTCGGATATGAGCGGTGATGGCATTGAAGAACAACCTCATCAGCTAAAGAAAGTTCAGGTGATTGTCAAAACGTCTTCGATTCTCATTGATGACCACCAGTATCGATTTCCGTCGCACGTGAGGGCGTCCTGCCGGATCAATGGCATACGATCCAACAATGTTCACCAAGAAGACAGTCTTTTGGTGTCGTTGAAATCGGGGTTTCTTTTGTTGATTCGACTATTTTATGTTCCCAGAGACTCTCTGAAGGCTTCAGGGCCTGGTTTACTTCAGCCATTTGTGGTTCAGTGGTGGGACACGTCCAGCGATTCCATCACTCCGCCGTTGTACTCGAGTGGATATCAACTCCAGGCTCATATTTCTGGTTTATCGGTGGTATCAACATCATTTGCAAATGGGTTTCGAATATTCAATTGTGATCATTCGGAGAACGGGCTTTTCTTTCACAAGCATCATTCGGTTCCTATGAATGGAACCTTACTTCATTGTTGTTTCGCTCAGCCTTTGAAAGGTAGTATTCTTGACAATCATGTGATGTTCTTAGCGATGATATTAACGGAGAATAATCGGTTGGTTCTAAGCTTATACAGCTGGGTCACTTCGGAACCCGTGAACAAGTCGTTGTCCGTTTCGAATCTACCTTTGAATGGCGACTTCCCACTTCCTATATTCATCATATCTTTAAGTAGCAGTGGAAGTTTTTTATTCGTCACTGAAACTGAACTCATGATTGTCACAGTCCATGATATCACTTCTGCAGAATACAACTTTCGAAAGATCGAGTTCAAGGGCTCTTTTCCAACGAACTTTTATCGATCTGAATCACATATTGTTGATGCAAAAGATGCCTCAGTCGATGAAGTGTTGATTTCAACTGATAACGGAGTCATATATTCGGTTTTGGTACAAGGTGCATCCTTCTTATCAGTCACACCCATAATAAGGATCTCAGACCCCATTTCGGTCTTCTCTTTGGAGAATTCAGACTCTGGATACGAGCTCATCTATGGAAGTAATTCAGGCTTGAATCGAAAGCTTTTCGTTGAACAGCTTTTGAATTCGGACTTAGAGTCTAATCTTCCTTACAGCAGGTCTCTGTTGGTACAGAACTTCAGAAACTGGGCTCCAATAGTCGACGTAGAGATAATAGATGCTTACAAAAGTAAGAGCACCGTCACCAACTGTGTGCAAGAAATATGGTGTATATCTGGGACTGGAAAACGGGCCCGGTTGTCTCAACTTCGGTATGGATTTCTTATTACCAGGATAACTGATGCTTATCCGACATTAAGAAAAGGGCTCTCTCTATTTTGGCTACATGTAAATGGAGTGCCCTTGATCTGTTGTGTTCTTCCGTTTGAGACTATCCTTTTGGAATATCAGTCGAGAAAAGAGCATGAGTTGATTCAGTTGAATGACACTTCTTTAATTACTTCCACTGGTTCTGTTCTCGTACAAAGCGTCAGTCCAGAGTTGATTCTACAAGTGGCCAATCTGACAATGGTCTTGACTACACTCGAACAAACAGTGGCTACTAAACACGTTGAAAATGGATCCTTCGTGATTGCAGACTACTTAGATGGACTTTTATTGACAGTTTCTCAAGTTATAGATGAAAGCCATTCGTTTTTACTTGAAGTTTTCCAAGTTAAAGATGATTTTGAGGTGATCCATAAAACCCCACTCAATTTTCAGGTCTCTTGTGCCAGAATTTTGACATTGTCCAACCAGAAATATGTTATTATAGGGACTTTCGACGGGGTTTGCAGATTCACTAAACTTACTAGCGAACCATTGGAACTTACATTAGAATTCCTGCTTTTTGACTTCATCAGTGAAGAGAAAAATCTTGGAAGGTTGGTGCCTCATAGAATAGTGGTAACAAGAAATGGTGAAAATATAATCATGGGTACTAAGGATGGGTATGTTATTCATTTTAAAATGTCTCCCGATTTCAAACCACAACTACAAAATTTTTACAAGATTGGTGAAAACGAAATAGAAATTCATTGTTTGGAGAATGATTTATTCTTGATTTCATGTGGTTCATTGTGGATCATGAATTGCAATAATTGTACATACCCAGAGCCTGTAATATTTGAAGAAAGAAATGACAAACCCGTTCGTTCAATTTTACCCATTCCTATAAGCAAAAATCTGGAGGTAATAAAAGCAGTTTTGGTCAGAGAAGAAGGCTTGTCAATTTGTACAATAAATTTGTTCAAAACTCCCGTCATAAAGCAGATAAATTTGGGAGAATCAGCCCAGAGCTTGATGTACTTTCCTCACCATTCGATTTTTGGAATCTTATCAGCCTCTGAAAACGTCCATGCAAGGCTAAGGTTTGTGGATCGGAAATCTTATAAGCTAGTGCTGCACATAGAGAATAGTAGTAAGGGCCATATCATTTTTGATGAAGACGAGACCCCAAATTCCATGAAGGTTTGGTCTCTTGACAGAATTGGAAAAAATTCAAAGAAGCTTTTAATCGGATGTTCTAAAGGAGAAAAAGGATCATTCAAAATATTGGACATCTCAAGAACCACCGGATCAGACAATAAACCGTTGATAAATATAAATCAACTCAATTGCTTCGAACATAATGCACCGGTTTCATGTATTGAACAACTTCAATCGATAATTTTCTTTTCCAGTGGGCGGTGCTTATATTCAACATCCTACAATATAGAAGAGAAAAGATTGAATCCCATTGCGTTGTTGGCCACGTTAACTAGTGACATTTCATGCTTAACTGCCTCAGATAAGTTGTTGACCATATCGACGAAATTAGATTCAGTATTCCAGTTCACCTTTGACCCTTCCCTCAGTTATACTGAATGCTTGGTGCTTCGTTCCAAGGACCCGAATCCACGTCCCGCCACAAACCACACATTATTAGGTAGTGATGTTGTTGCTGGAGAGAGAATGCATTCTAATATATTCTTGATGGAAAAAAAGGACAAAGATTTAAGTACATTCAAAACATTCAAATCCAATGGGATTCCCCGAGTTTACGCTGCCAACATGAACCCTTGCTGGCATGAAGGTGAAGGAGGATTCCTCGTTGTGAATGTTGACGGAGAAATAACGTTTTTCAAGACCTTGAAACCAAACTCCAAAGAGGTGAAACAAATTGAAGATAAATTGCAAATGTCGGTAACCAACATTTCCTCAGACATGTGGGACCTACCATTCAAAGACAAGGTGGCAGGAAAGGGATTTAAGTCAATCAACAGTCCGTATTTCTCGCCAGTGCAGAATAAACAAGGCATCATAGACTTCGATTGGACAGAAATCAACCGAATTTGTTATTCTTACAATTCCATGTAAATTTGAATAATACTCTATTAAAATGCTAAGATAATGCTAATGTTATATATGAATATACATAAACGAATTCACCTTGAGGGACATACTAGTTTTCACCTTGTGTGTCTGAAGGCTCTGTTAAACAATCTTCTGTCGTTCTCTTTTTTAATCTTTCTTGCCTATACTTCAGAGCAGCTGATTGTCTCGATGGACCTGCATCTCCAGCACCTCTCAACTCTTGCAATAGGTTTCTGGCCCTGGATCCAATCACGTCGTCAGTTTCAGGATCATCTTTGTTCTCCAATATCACAGCCTGTGGTAGTGAAGTTGTAGACGAAGAAGGCGTAGGAGATGCAGATTTCTCGGGTGAATTCCGGTCAGACAAATCTGGATTCGAGCCACTTTTCTTACTATTTTCCAAAAGATGTTTCCTCATGAGGGCTCGTTTCCGGGCAGATGATGGTTCGCCCTTTATAGTACCTGCTGCTTTCAATTTCTCTAATAATGAGTCCATCACATCGTTATCATTTTCGTCGATACTTTCTCCTTCACTTTCGGTTCGTTTTTTCTGTTGGGCTTCGAGAAGCCTCTTTCTTTGCTCGTATAACCTTATTTCTTCTTCACGTCTAAGATTCTCTGTTTGAGCTTTTTTGAAGTCGGTTATAAAGTTAGAAAACTTGGAAATGAAAGAATTCCTAACAAACGGATCTGAAGGATCTTCTCCAAAATACCTCATCAATTTGTCGAATTCCTTGAACGTGAAAAACGATTGGTCTTTTAACAATTCACTCTTTCTTTTGGCTTTGGGGAGTCCCGGAATTACAACTTTCAAAACACGATCCTGAGGATGGAACTTGGAAACATCACTCAAATTCCCGATATCAATTGAAGTTTGCACATTCTTGATCGATTGGATGTACTCTCTGCAATCATTCTGAATTCCTTCAATGGAAAATTTGGTGATTTGAATACATTTTGCCAATTCATCCAAGAATCCCAAAAGTTCTGGGTATTGTGATCTGATGATTTTCTCGACATAATGTAAGAAAGTCATACTATTTTTGTCATCCTTCATGAAACTGAGTCTCTGCAAAGAACTCAACTTGAAACCCTGGGCTTGTTTGGTGGAGTCATTCATATAATTCCCCACTGTCAAAATTATTTCAAACACTCCTTTCAAGTGTTTCGACAGTTTCACACTATCAACGGCTTCATCAATGCACCGTAATTTGTACATCATATCTTCATATTCTTTTTCGTAAGTGGCCATCAATCTCAACGCTCTTATTCTCGAAGTCCAATAATGCTGCAAGTTGTAGATAGTTTCCAAGTAAATTCTATCTGCTCTCTGTAAATCGTTTGGATCCTTTTCAGGTTTGGTCACTGGATCAGACTTATAATCGGTAGAATAAGGCTCTAGGTTTCTGGCAAGATTGTTTGAAATTTCCACAATTTCTTCTTTGATAAAGAATTCCAAAACCGCAATGTTGTTGATAACATCTTTGTCACACCGTAAAATCTTCGATACAAGCTCCTCATCTGAGGTGTTGTTGAAGGAATGCAAATTGATCCCAAATTGTTGAGACATATCCCTGGACAAAAAAGAGATTTTATCGATTTCCTCTTTCTTTTTGGTAGCGATTTTCTTGATCTCTTTGGCTGCAAAAATGAGTTCCACTTCTTCAAATATCCCTTTCGTCAACAAGTCGCTAGCAAGACTCTGCGTTTGGCTTTTATCCCAGAAAGAATTCGAAGAAACATCCTCGAATTTCTCCCAGTGAAGTTGTTTCATTTTCCTCTTTGGCCTTGGGTAATTGTCAAACGGTGATGCTGGGGTGATTTCCGGGAATTGCTCTTGCTTTTCTTGAACAAGAGATGATTTTCCGGATGGCATTGGTGGGGGTGGTGGAATGGGTGATGGTGATTTGCTTCCAATTGAGCCTGGAGGAGGTGGAGGAGGTGGAGGAGGTGGAGGAGGAGGTGGGGGTGGCAATGAACTTGTCATCGATGGTGGTAACGGAGGAGGCGGAGGCGGCGGCGGAGGCGGTGGTGCGCTTCCCGTTGATGGTGGTAATGGAGGAGCAGGTGGGGGAGGGGGTGGGGGATTCACAGATTTCGAATCTGATATGCTGGGTTTTGGATCTTCGGAAGCATCTTCAAAATGGTCATCTCCAGAATTTGATTGGATATCATCAATGGGTTGAGTTTTATTGACTTTGGACGCAAGTTCATTCAAAAACTTGGGATTCATACCTGCGATAGTTGTTTTTCTTCGGGTGTTTTTGTCCATGGGTAAAACAGAATCATCTCTAGAAATCTCATTGGCATCATTGGCATCCACTTTTCCAGTAGCGTATTTGGATTCCAACTTACTTATGAGTGTTGAGCCTCGATTGGAGATTCTCTTGCTTTTTCTCTTTTCCTTTCTGGAGTCCGTTTGCTTATCCATTGATAGTATCTTGGCTTCCAACGATGCTTTTAATCTTTCCACCTCACTCAATTCTTCTTGAATTTTGGACTTGATGGAAGGATCAATCACATCAATACTTTCAAAGTCCACTGGATCTAGATTGTCGTTATTGAGATCGAAATCAATGTTGAAATCTTTGAAATTGGTTTCCAACTCTCTTAATCGTTCCATGGCCAAATACTTTTGTCTAGTGAACATGGCACTGTTGTTGAATTTCATGATATCATTCGATTCATTCTGCAATGACGATAATTTCTTTCTGAGAGAATCCAACTTCTCCAAATCATCTTCCTTCACTGGTCTTGGAGGACCCATTTTTATGGGATTTGGCGATTTCGGCATCATTACTGGCTCTGAATCCACTTCGTCTTCTTCAGATGAACTGTCATACACCGAGCCCGAGTCTTTATCACTTTCTTCTTGTGCAATAGGCTCGAGTGGTTCCTCTGCTTGAGCATCTGGATCAACATAGTTTTCGAATTCTGTCATTTCCAATTCTCGAGCCATATTTTCAATGTCTGCCATTTGATCTCTCAATGCTCTTAATCTCGAACTTGGTTCAACTTGCGTACCCATGCTCTTATTGTCGAGCTTATACTCGGCTTTCTTCCTATGTATTTGGCGTTGAAGCTTATCAATCAAGTTCTTATTTGTTGTTTGGATGGATACAGTGGTTTTCCCTTCTCCTCTTTTGGATTCGAATTGAGCATTGTTATTCAACATGATCAATAATTCTCTCATTTCGAGCTCTTGCTCCTGCTTCTCGATCAAATGTTTCCTTTTCAAATCTTCAAGCTCTTGAGTCAATTCTTCATTTAATCTTCTTGTTCTTAATAAAACCGTTTCATGCTCTTTGACTTCGTTAGTTAAATTGGTGATTAATCCATCGGCTCCTATTGACAATTGTCTTGACATTTCATCTCTCTCTGCAGTTGCTTCCTCTGCTATTTTCTTGTATAATTTAGCTTCACTGATAGCCTTTTTATACATTTCATCAGTGCTCAACGAGGAATACAATCGATTAATGGCTATTCCCACAGCTGCATCACCATCTGAAGTATGTGATAACGTGACATTCTGGATCAAGCCATCAAGCAATCTCAAGCTTCTGGTCATCTCTTCACTGTTATCTTTTTTCTCTATTTGGTTTAAATAAAGATGTTGTAAAGCACTTATGAAAAAACCCTGGCCTTCAGTATCTTTGACTTTATTCCACAATGAATTGATAAGATCAACTGGATCATTGAAATCTAGATTCTGGTCGATTTGATCGTTTGACCTCAATTCATTGGCATCTGCCTCAGTCAGTTCGTAGTAATGGTCGCATTGTTGATTTAGACTTTCATAATTCAACTCTCGGAATTTTTCAAGCAATCTGTCAAGACCTGCAGCTGTAAATTGTGCCCTAAGATGTATACGAACCCTTATATCAAGGCCATAGTGGATAATAGTGTTGATTAACAACATTGTTCCGAGACAATACTCCAATAAGTGATTTTCTAAATTAGAAGAATTTCCAGTATGTGCAGACTTTAATTCATCACTAGCTCCCACCAATGAATTAAGATACTTCCCCTTGCCATCTAGGGTTCTCTCAACCAACTTCAACCACAACTCAAACCGTTTATAAGAGTCTTTAACTGGGGGTTTTCTTAATAATTTTTTCTTTGAAGAACCACTGATAGAATTTCGTAGACTAGAAGATGAATCGAATTCAAAGTGTGGTTTAGTTGGGATTGAATCCAAAGCCTTCAAGATTTTATGATATTTACCTTGAGAATCATCCATAGAATTATTACTATAATAAGCAATCATGAATGTTAAAGATTCGGCAGCTATTTTTCGGGTCAATATTCTGGGAGATATAAGAGAACCAGCAACAGCATTGACATGAAGATTGACGTCTGTTTTCACTCTTTCTGCACCGAGTTTCTGGTTCATCATCGATTTCAATGCTTTTAGAGTGTTGAACTCTTTATCAAATATGTCATCATCAATATCATGAATTTCTTGTTGGCTTATGGAATCTTGAACTTTAATAAGAAAAGCTGATAGCAAAGCGTCACCTTGACAATCAAAGATGAAGGTCCGGACCCAATCAATAGGTTCAGTTCTTAAAGAAACCCACAAGTTTTTTAATTGTTGTGTACTAATAGCTTTACTCAATAATCTTTTGGTGTAGAATTCAGGGGTTGCACTTTCCTCACCTTTTCGAACAGCTCTCTCTTGACGTTTATATTCAGAAAGCCCATCCTGGTAGATCAACATCCATTTTTTGTCGGGATTATAGTTTATCATTTCTTGTTTTGCTTGAGGAGGTAATGATTTGAAATCTCTTTTATCCATCAATTCTCGGAAAAGACGATCGATTTCATAAACACTAGACGGTTTTTCCAAGTGGAAGCCATCTAGATTCGAGGAAGTCAAGATCTCGTTAGTGGAAGCTAACGACAATGAGGGTCTTGAAATCATGGAAGTGGTGGTGGATTTTCTCGATAAATTAGACCCTCCAGTATACTGGGAACTATTTACATTTGAAGCCGAATTCACCGTGGAACTCGACATTGATCTGGAAGTCTTTGTTTCGTAAGGATTATTATTTGTTGATATGGAATAGGAAGATGCATGACGATTGTGATTTGAGCTGGCAATTTGGGAATTAGGCACAATGGTCGAACCGATGGACGGGTTTCTTCGGGAAGAGTGGCCCCCGCTGCCTGCGCTCAAGATACTGGCCGAATCCACCGATGATACATCACTCGAACTATCATTGGAAGGTTTATCCCTGGTCTTCTTGAAACTAAAGATGGATCCCGATGATGCCCGGTTTACATTGGAAGAAGCAGCAGGCTTGTAGGACGAGTATGCTCTGGCGTTTTTCAGCTCGTCGTCGGCCAAAGAGCTGAAGCTGGACTCAGTCGGCTTCTTTCTCATGGGTCACCAAACAACTGAATACACAATGTGTTGTTACCACAACGCAACAAAAAAAGACGCAAAAAAAACCTGGTAACTCCCGCTGAACGAATATATAGTCCAACTCCAAACACAGGGCTTGCAATTGAACTTCGATTACTTATAAATGGGACTCCAAGCCGTTCTTTTAAGTCACCAGTCGATCCACTGATTTTGGCTAACAAAAGTTCTTTGGGTTTCAATCTTTTTTTTTTGCTCGAAAAGTGCGATTTTTTTGACGCGTCCAAATTATAATAATTATATATTAATGAGATTCGTTTATACTTTCCTCTAGCATTTTTAATGTATCGTCTAAGCCTGAGTTGATTTTTTGGCTAAACTGTTTGGAGGTAGAGTTTTTCCGGGAAAGCTGGTCCGAGTTTTTCCGAGAGAGGCTGTCGAGGTCCACGGAGTCTGCGAATTCGTCGCTTTCGACGTCTGGCGACTGGTCTGAGTGCTCGTGTTGACTGGGCTCCGGCTCGTGTTCATTGGGCTCCGGCTGGTGGGTCTCGATGTCCTTGGCTTCATCAAGGCTCAGTTCGGACGTCGCCGCCTCGTTGGGTTCACTGGAGCATCCATCACTGAGCAACAACTTGAAGTCCGCTGTGTTGATCTCATCGATATTGATTTGGCTGATTTCATTAACATTATCATAATAACCTATTTTACTCCAGAAATTCTTGCATCGAATCAAACAAAAGTTGACGTACAACTTGATCAACTTATACTGATGGTCAGGCTCTTGTGCTCCCAACTTATAGAAGTTCTTGTTGATGAGTCTCAATTTGGCAAAGAAATCGCACACGTTTCGAATCTTGATCAAACAATAATTGCATAATGGATAATCGATTGGAACATTTAATTCATTGTGACTTAGCATTAATCGGTGTAATCTTAGATGCTCTAGATTGTCGTTTCTGCTTTCTTGACAGAATTCACATGGTCCCTCTGTACTTTGTCCTCGAACCTCCTCACTGATAGTATCATTGATGCTCGTTATGGGCTCAATTTTAATCTTTCCTTCAATGATGGCATTCCAGAAAAACTTGCCCTTTTGCCATCGATTGAAAAGGTTTGTGGATGGAATCGTGATGCAGTTCTCAATCTCTTCGGTCCACACTTTTTTAAACCATTTATTTGTCTTCAATGTGGTCAATTCAAAATTATATGTTGGTTGGATCAAATGAGTTGAAAACTCTTTGAAATCTTGGAAATTCTCCATGTCAAACCTTATGGCTTTCAACTTGGGAGAGAAGATCGATGCGTCGAAGAAGTTTTCTTCATTTATGTCGGCTGATTGCATTGAACTGGTGGGCTCTTTAGGTAAATTACTCATACTACTGGTTTGCACAACGCTGGCTCTTTTGGCCCGGTTCTTCTTATCTTCCTCTTCAAACATCCGTTTAAGCTCTGCAAGTTCGTTCTGCAAATTGTCGATGATCATGTTCTTCTCATCAATTTCCTCATACAACTTGCGGTTTTTAACCTTGAAGTTATAGGTCTCTCTCGAGGCATCACTCACCATTTTATTTGCTTCATCAAACAATGATGCGGTCAAATCCTCCACTTCCGCCTGGAGCCGCTTGTTTTCCGCATCGAACCCGTCCCGTTCCTTGACCACTTTGGTGAAGTTTGTGTTTAAAATGTCATATTTCTGTGCTATTTCATCATATTTCGAATTAATTTCACTATAAAGATCGGCCTTGACTTTCAAATTGTGATTTTCTTTATGGTAAAAAAACAATTTTTCCTCCAATTCCAGTTGTTTGGAAACAGCTGTCACCAATTTCGTGCTTAAAGAAGTGATTTCCTCCGTCAATCGATCTGCCAATTGCTCTTCTGACATGGTTGATTGAGTAAAGTTTTAAATCAGTATGCGTGCGCGATTCTTTATAAACGATCCTAGGTAGTGTCCATGTCCCAATTAACCTTATCATGTCAACTTACCAATTCAATTCTCCAATTGGATATAGCAAGAAGCCGTTGTTCTACGATGATGGGAAGATCACTAACCGAACCATAAATCGGCATGAGCTGTATGTGCCGATTTTTTCCGGGTCAAACGCGTGTTTGGATGGTCTTCCACAAGAGATTTTGAATACAATCATTCATCAATTGGATCAGTTGGATTCTTATAAACTATTACAAACAAACAAGACCATGTATGAGCTCGTGAAGCCCAAGCTATACGAGAACATCATCATCGACAGTGATTTCAGTGAATTCAACAAGGAATTCAACAGCTATAAATACCAATATCAGACTCAGATATCCCATACTAAAGTCAAATTAACAAGCACTTTTATAAAGAGTAGTTACAATCTTAAACGATTTTTGGCTCTGTACAACGGCCAAAGTATACGGAGATTCCAATGCATCAAGCTACCTGACAATTTCACCTTGGTCGATGGTGAATCGTACGCTTTGATTTCCCATTTCTTTAAGACTGTTGAGAGTTTGAATGAATTGATCTGGTTACCTGAAAATCTTGATTTAAGGGTATTGGAGCAGATGAAAGGCGATTGTTTGATTACTTTGATATTGAATGTTCGCTTCAAACTCGCTGATTATGGGATCTTCAATCGATTTGGTAATCTCATTAATCTCCAAATAGGGCCTTACTTATCCACCGAGAATCTCGTAAATTTATTGAAGCATGTTAATTTCGATAACCTTGAAGTTTTGAAATTGACCAAATCTAACAAGAGAACTAGTTTCCCAGAGCCGCCGTCTACGGAGCTAATCACCGATGAATCCAGTATTTCACCCCTATACCAAATCAATGATTTGTCTGTGATATGCGAATCGGCTTATTCAAACCTCACCAAGCTAGGCTTCTCGGGCATAATATTGCAAGCCAAAGATTTTGAGAGGCTAAGTGGGTCAATTGACTTGGCAAAGCTTCATAAACTTGAGTTGAAGAACATTGTTGAGGTGAAACCCGATTCTTCACACAGTTTTTTACGGTTACTTTCGAATCATCTAAAAAGCTTAAAAGTACTTCTTTTGGATTATCGAGAAGCAGGACATGATAACGTTCCACATTTTCTCCAAAAACTTGTAGGGCTTGCTAAGCTTGATCTCGTGATACGAACCAATTCGACGATGGAATTCAAACCGGAGAATTATTCCAGATCTTTGGCCATTCATTCATCCACCTTAAAACATTTATCGATCGAAATTAAACACGAAAGTTCTCTAAATTTCGTGAATGTGGCGCTTGATCTCCATAAATTCCCGTTGAACAAATTGACCCAGTTAAAGTCTCTAAGAATCAACAGCACAGATGAGCTTGACAATTTGGACTTGGTCAGAAATCTAGTGAATTTGGAACATTTACATTTATTTGGACTTAAAGCCGGAGGATCACCGAATTTAGGATTAGGCATGGTTCATCCCACGATTTTTGACGAGTGGTTCAAGGTCCAGCACGTGGCATTGATATATTTGAACCATAATGACCGTTTGAAGTACATCAAAATCAATAATTGTATCTTTGAGTGTAAGGATAAAACGGTGATTCCACGTGATGGTATAGACGGCTGGTTCAATGAGATTGTACAGGTGAGTGGAATAGATCTCGAATAGATAAACAGAGCACTTTGTTCTATAATTTCATATATTAATCTATAAGTAGTTCCAATCATTATTAAGTCCCAAAAGTATACTAGAATTTAGTCTAGTTTGTTCTAACAGCAAATCCAAAAATATTACCAAAGAAAGAAGTTTCAAACTTTGATTCGAATTTAGCGTTGTTTGCTCTGATTTCTTGCATGATTTGAGCTTCCTTTTGTTGTGCTGTTAATTTGGCCATGATTGTTATTTGTTTAATGATGATTCTCTGGGATTTTTAGTCTTATTTATAGTTCCAGCCATGAAACAAAGAATCTCGGTTTTACGGACTATAGGCTATTACTCATTTCGGAATTGCAGGACGCCTCTCAACCCCTCATTCGTTTGTTTTTTTGCGATGAGTTGTGGCATTTAAATGCCGACAATTGGTGCGAGTTCCATTGGCGTTCCTGGCTTGTGTATGGCTGGATTTGCAACTCCTGTCCATTTCAATTGGTGTGTTGGGTGGTAAATATGGGAAATATTGGTGATGGGTCAGGAAAAACCAGGGTGTAGCTGGATTAAAGGAACTGCCTAATCCGGAAGGTGATCGAAAGTCAGCTAATCCTTGTTCGGCCGTTGAGAAAAACTTCCTTTCGGCCAGACGGATTTCAATTGCTTTTTCACCTTTTTTCCGCAAGTGTTTTTCCGAACCTATGCGTTTTTGTTTCTTTTCTTGGAATTATGACTCTTACAAAGGCGACACCGATTCGAAGGATATTAAACTTCCGACTCAAAAATTGTGTAGTTGGTGAAAACAAAATTTTGCAGCCGTTTATCGTTCGACTCATAGCCAAAGAGTTTTCATTTCTTTTCACTAACAAGTCATTACACTGACATACGAGTCATTTCACTGACATACGAGTCATTTCACTGACATACGAAGTACACTGAATAGCGTACACGAGCTCAACAAATTATCCATAAATATCTATTTTCTATACTTGATCAGCAGTATCTCTTTTTTCATTAGAAGTTTCATCAAAGGTTTTTTCAACAAATCTGTCTCTTGCCAATTTGGTGACATCGACTTCATCGTGGTATTTTTCACAGATTTCTTCCAAAGTCTTTCTCTTGGTTTCTGGAAGTAAAAGAGTCGTGAAAATACCCAATAACATGAACAAGGCAAAGATTTCCATCACGTGTGGCAAGAAACAATTTGGTTCATCTGCAGAACATCCATGATTTACCAATGTTCCCAAAACAGTTTGTGCAATGATGGCACCAACTTTACCAGACGCAGCAGAGATACCATGGGCTGAGGATCTATATCTTGTTGGGAAAATTTCTCCAGGAACAATAAATGTAGTGGTGTTTGGACCGAAATTCTGGAAAAATTGACATAAGACATATAATGCTAATAATCCTTTATCGTTAAGTTTGTTGTAGGCAAATCCAATAATACAGAACAAGGCTGTTAAGACGGCAAACGAGAACAATTGAATGGTTTTTCTTCCAAGGATATCCATAGTTGCAATCGAAACCCAATATCCTGGTAAAGAACCTGCACAAATCAAAATTAAATTACCTGCAGCTGAATTGTATAACTTGTCATAGACGTTATCATCACTAGCGTATCCGATAGTTTGCAAAATCACTGCGGTATTTAACCCTAATCCATAGAATGCAACATCCAACATGAACCAAGATCCTGCAGTACCAATCAAGATTTTTCCGTATTTGAATTTACCAAAATGAGAAATGAAATCTTTGAACGATGCTTTAGGAGGAGTCAAAGCCTTCAATTCTTCTTCGATAGCCTCAACTTCAGTAGCTTTTATAGTTAAATCTTCATTTTGAACATCCAATTGAAATCTTGGACTTTCTGCAATCGTCAATCTATAGTATAATGCAATACATCCTGGGACACATCCAAACCCAATGATAACTCTCCACATTTGATCACAGGCCTTTTGACACACATAATCACATTCAGAAGCGGAGGTTGCATATACCAAACTATCTTTGTAACCAGCAACCAAAATCATCGCCACGATACCGGCCAATAATTGACCAAGACCTTGATTAGAAAACACAGCAGCCATGATTGCCCCTCTCCATTTGGTGGTGGAGAATTCGGAAGAAATAATCGACGATAATGGATAATCTCCTCCAATACCAATTCCCATAATAATTCTGAAAAAAGTGAATACAGCAGTGAAATTAATGGCTGGAGATTCTCCTAATGTACATTGGAATATGGTTGCAGCAATCATCACAATCAATTCTAATCCATAAATTTGTTTTCTTCCCACATAATCAGCACTAATACCAAATCCCACTTGTCCAATAACAGTACCCACAGATGTCGATACCTTAATTAATGTATTGGTTGAGTCGGGAATCTTTCCGTCATAAAGTGCATATGCTAACATGGTAGACCCCAAGTTGATGGCAAAAATATCGTACGAGTCGGTCAAAAAACCAACTCCTGCAATTAAAATCATCTTCATTTGGGTCCATCCAAAACCTGCTTTATCTATTTCTTCCAATGCAAGTCTTCTTCTTTCTATTGGATCTTCGATGTGAGCAAATTTGGCGGAATAATCCTTGAACGCAGTCTGTCCCCCCTTGGAGCTGTATTTGAACTCTTCTTCAGACATCTTGATATCAGTTTCAGTGGAAGAAAAAAAAAATTTAGGGATGAATTGTTTCTTTTATAGTGTTGGATAATTAATTAATTAATTGAAAAAGTAAAAATAAAAAAAAAATTCATCCATGCCGAATTAATTAATGGTTTAGGGTTTTTTTTACCGATTAAGCCAACAAATCAAGGCATTCAAAAGTGGGTGGGCCTTTAGGGTGAATTTACATATTCAATTGTATAAGAAATCTCCATGAAAATATGAAAAAATCTCGAGTTTGAATCATGAAAATCTCTTGTCAGACCAAGAATGCAAAGAAACTTACAAACAATCTGTCAAAAACGATTTCTTGTCCAAGAATTATGACAAGACAATTTTCTTGACACCATGTCGAGTGACCTTTGACCTGTTTGGGTAGAGTTTTACCAACAAATGGGGGTAAAGTTTGCAACCTTAGATTATTTTGGGTCCACGTGTGAGATAAGCATCTTTTTATAGAACTTCACGAGATTCCATTGTTTTTCTAAGCAGAAAACTGGAACATGTTGCTAGAGTGTTCTTTAATCACTTCTGAGCTAAATTCAAAATGATCTGGCTCAATTGAAGGTACTTAATTTCCATTTATTGCAGATTCTTTATGTTGATCTTGGCAAATACCAGCTTTCCACCACGTTTCTTTGTCCAGACACTACCCTGACGAGGCTTGAGCCCACGTTTTAGTATGGTTGGGGCACGCGTTTTTTCTCTAAAAATCACACGCTAAAGCCAAGGAGTCCCTGGTTATGTGACTCGCCGAAACCAGAATTCGACGGGCTTTTGACAGATAACGACACTGGTATTGTGATTGACGTGCAAGTGCCTCGATTTCGGAAACTCGTGTCGAATTTCACTATCTAACTTAGCTAGGGTTGCGTGCGCGAATACGAGTTGCCCGTTTGGGAAATGGACCTTGGACCCCTATGAGTGGATGGGAGTGTTTTTTCTATAGTAAATTACAAGTTTTAGAGGCTGAATCTTGCTTATGTGGCCCTTGAATGTTAATTCTGATTTTTTGGTTATTTTTAGTGCTCATTTTTAGTGTTTTACATGAAGCTTTTGTGAAGTTGTGAATTTTGCAATCCAAGACTCAGGATTTTTCTAAACAACTTCTACAACTTGAAGTTTCATGCAATAACCGACCTTCAGGAACCACGATTGAATGAAAGACGTCGTGTTAGAAAGAAGAACCAAATGACGTCAAATGTCAGTGTAAGGTGAGAGATAGAGCAAATTTGGGACCTAGAAGCTCGAAAGGTCGTAATTACAACACACGTGCTTAACAAAATGTGCTACAATAAAACCAAGCATTCTTTATGGACCAACCTTGTCTTATTTGTTAGACCTTTGAAAAACAGATAATTTTAATTTTTAGTATAGAAGCAAACATGGCTTTTTTTCTCTCACAAAAAATCCAAATTTCATGTTTACTCGAGAAGTTAAGAAATACGCCAACGATTGGATCACGTTTGCAGTGATTGCTGGCGTGTTTATCTTCTACTTGGAACTAGCACCGACCCATGCCCGTCAATTCCAGATCAATGACCCCAAAATTAGCCATTCGTTTGCAGAAATTCAAATTGTCAACGATTTCAACTTGTACGTGTTGGTATTTTTCATACCATTAGCTATCATCATTGGGTTGTCATATTTGAAAGACCAGAGTAGATTCATCAAAACAGCCCATATATCTATACTTGGGCTCGTGGGAAGCTTCGTTATAACGGGGTTCTTAACAGATTTACTCAAGATTTGGATCTCGAGGCCTCGACCTGATTTCATTTCAAGATGTCAGCCTGAACCTTCAACACCTCTTGATACTTATGTGTCTTTGGAAGTATGCACACAAACGAGCCGGTTCATATTGAACGACGGACTAAAATCATGTCCGTCAGGCCATTCTTCACTTTCAATGTCGAGTTGCGTTTTTTTATGTCTTTGGATCAATGGTCAGTATAAATTATTCAATAAAACTTCCCCATTATATTTGCAATTACTTAGTTGGTCCTATATATTGATTGGGTTATTTATCGCTATATCCAGATACATCGATTATAGACATCACGTGGAGGACATTTTATTTGGATTGACAATAGGTTCTGTTGTGAGTTATCTCATGTATTTCAGGTACTTCAATAGTTTGTCCAGTGATGAATGCGATATTCCATTAGATGAGTCAACAATATTACCTCAATGATTGTGCTAATAATTGATTGATTTGTCCAAGTAGAAGGTTATAATCAAACTCCCCAACCCCACTCATACTTACATAGTTTGGAAAATCATATTTTTTGCTCATCAAATAACTTAAGCTCTTAACTTGTTCTTCACAGTTGCCGGTCTTGAGAACCAACTGACTTATTTCGGTGGTATTTTTTCTCTTAATACTATAGACATAACCTCCGAATTCTATGGCCTTATCGACTTTCTTTACATATATGAAGAGAGGCGTGATATTTGGTCCGGATTTGGTGATAACAACTTCAAATTCAAACCCATTGGCATCCACTATCTGCCTAACAAACATAACGAAATTATCGCACTTGAAACTTGAAATATTTTTACAATTTTATAAATTAATCTCTATTTAATTAAATTACTTGTCCGTTGAGGAACCCTTAATGCAAACTCTATCCTAAACTATATAAAAGAATACCCAATAAAACAAAAACATATGAAACAAAAATTCATTAAAGATCAAATAACGGGTTGAACGTTATTCAATTGAGTCATTACATTAATAAGTAATTTCAACCAAACTTTTTCTTTTTTAAAGGAATCCTCTAGATGGTCAAATCTTTTGGTTTTTCCCATGAGTTTTCTTGATTAGTGAAATGACCGTATGAAGCAGTCTTGAAGTAGATTGGTTTGGCCAAGTCCAAATCTTTAACCAAAACACCTGGTCTTAAATCGAAATTTTTTCTGATGATATCAACCAATTGTTCAGAGTTGTATTTGGAAGTACCATAAGTATCGACGTGGATAGATAATGGTTCAGCAACACCAATGGCGTAAGAGAATTGGACCAATGCTCTTCTAGCTAATTTGGAATGAACCAAGGATTTGGCAACCCATCTAGCAGCGTATGCAGCAGATCTATCGACTTTCGAATAATCTTTACCAGAGAAAGCACCACCTCCGTGTGCTCCCCATCCTCCATAGGTATCGACAATAATCTTTCTTCCGGTAAGACCAGCATCACCTTGAGGTCCTCCAATGACGAATCTACCAGATGGTTGGATATGGTAAATGGTTTTTTCATCTAACAAATTAGCTGGAATAACTTTCTTGATGATTTTTTCGAGAATTTCAGTTCTTAAATCTTCAGTTGAAATTTCTTCAGCGTGTTGAGTAGAAATAACAATAGTGTCGACTCTAAGAGGGATAACAGCTCCATTGTCTTCTTTGTATTCAATGGTAACTTGAGTTTTGGTATCTGGTCTTAACCATCCTAATTCTCCAGATCTTCTAGCTTCGGCTAATGCAGCATTTAATTTGTGAGCTAATAAGATAGTCAAAGGTAACTTTTCTTCAGTTTCATCGGTGGCATAACCAAACATAATACCTTGATCACCAGCACCCAAATTTTCAAGAGCTTTACCGATATGGACACCTTGTGCGATATCATTGGATTGTTGTTCAATTGCAACCAAGACATTACAAGTTTTGTAATCAAATCCTTTATCAGAATCATCATATCCAATATGTTTAACGGTATCTCTGACGATCTTTTGGTAGTCGACATTAGCTTTAGTACTAATTTCTCCGAAAACCATAATCATACCAGTTTTAGCAGCTGTTTCACAGGCAACTTTTGATAATGGATCTTCTTTCAAACATGCATCTAAAATAGCATCTGAAACTTGATCACAAATCTTGTCTGGGTGTCCTTCACCAACAGATTCAGAGGTAAATAAGAATTTATCTTCTTGTGACATATTTTTAGTTGTTTTTGTTTCGTATATGTTTTTGAAAATTTTTTTGGGGGGGATTTATCGTTGATTTATAGTTTTTCACAATTCTCAAAATTACACAAAATCTCATTGAATCTTCTAGTCAATTGTCGGGTTTTATGGTTTGATTTTGTGGGTTCTGCTTAGAGTGAGGCCTCAATTACCTTCATGAAGCCATGTTCATGCCATTGGATAGCTTTTTTATGGTGTAAGGGTCCGAGTTTTGCAATAGATCATAAAACGTTGATTCTCAAACACGAGTCAAAAAAAAACCTTGACTTGATTTAGCCAGACATACCACGACGCCATACCGCCAAATGGTTCTAAACTCGCGGTAGAACTGTTTATACGCTAAACGATCGTTTGATGCGATGAGATTTTTTTGGGACGTTGAATAACGCGATAGCACGTGCCGGCGCTGATGTGGAAGTGCATGTGAAAAGTGGGCCACGGGCCACGAGGCAAATGGCGTCAAATGCTTATGTAAGAATTTGCAATGAGCACAGACGCGATTTTGCAACCGCGTAAAAGCTCAAAAAAACACCTTCTCCATGGATATGATAGATAGCATAGGTGGCGGCAACAGGGCCACCTATGATCCCACACAGATATTGACTAGCGCAGTCGAGGCACATGATCAGAGCGGTCTGGACAGCGAAATGTCGGGCTCTGAATCTGCTCTTGAATCGGAGAAAGAAAACGTGGATCTCAGTACTCGTATCCAATCTATCAAACAGAGATTGAACCTTGAATCGGCACCAAAACCGGTTCTGTTACCGCAATTGGACGTTGACTTGTCGGATATTGCTGGACTGGTGTTGTTGGGAGGTGAATCGGGTCAACCAACGCAAGTAATCGAGCCGACACAAGCAATTGAGCCCAAAAGCGTGGAGGAAAGAACAAAATTACTCATTGAGCAAAAGAAACAGCAAAGAGCTTTGGCCAATCATCAAAAGGCGTTGGCCCAGCAGCAGCTTGAGAAAGAAGTGGCGGATACCACGTTGACAGACGAGGAGAACGATGCACTTGAAGCACCTTCGTTACTTAATGAACAATCCGAACATTTCTTGAACCAACAGAAAAAAATGGACTTTTTCGACAATGTATATAGAGCCACAACTACCATCAATAACAGAGATAAAAAGTACTCCAAAAGCAGTTTTATACTGGCGTTCGAGGACGAGATACCTGAGTCAAATGATAAAAAAGATATGAGTGAGCAAGATGAATCTGATCAGGAAATAAGAATTAGTAGTCCGATTACATCTCCGGTCAAATCACCGTCTAAGCCCACAAACCCAATAGAGTCATATAAGTTAGGGTTGAAGAATCAAGAAATTGATTTGGATGATGATGAAGTTCCACAACTTTCTAAAGATCAACAATTGACTATCAGGCAAAGATTTTTAAAAAAATTACCTAAAAAATTGAAGGACTCCAAAAAGAAATTCGTCAAACAATTGTTTGAATTAAACGTAAACCAAATCAATAAGCTTATTCCCAATGAGAAAGATATTGAAGAAGATCAAGATGAGGAAATTATGGTTAATTTATTGGAACGTGAGATAGAACGAACTAGAAACATCAGGAAAATGGAAAAGGCAAGAGAAAGAGCTGCACAAGCATTGCTCAGGAAAGACAATGACTACAAGGAAGACGCTGGGAGTGAGGAAGAGGATATGTCTGATACTTGGGAGCATAGTGACCAAGAAGGAGAGATTGCAGAATCAGAAAATGAATTAGAGAATAATGAGTTCATCGAAAACGAAGCTCCTGCAGAGTCAGATCGTTGGGAACCAGAGATTACAATAAGCCACAGCCAAAAACAAAGTCAATTTGATTTCCCAAGTGATGGGGAGGACAATTCTGAGTTTCAACCAGCACAAAATCCTAACGATAATTTATCTGATAACGAATATTCTTCCACTCAATTGGCTTCAACCCAAAAAGTCTCCACTATCGAACCATTTACAATTACTGAGACTGGAAAGTCTACCCAATCAATAGCAGAAACTCAACAAGATACAGAAATAAGTTTGAATTTAGAAAATTCGATTACACAAGCCGATTCAAGAGTTCACACTATGAATAGTTCGAATGACAAGACTCAGATAGATCCAAAATTTGGCGGAGATGCAGAAACGCAAAAGATCAATGAAGAAGATGAAGAGGATGAAGAAATAACGCCTATTGCGGTGAGTAATGGTAGGGCACGGGTAAGAACTCAAATATCCAATCTAGAAGAGGAGGAGGAACAAAATGAAGAGCCAAGTGGTGATGAGGAAATGGAACAACGAATCAAAGAGTACGAGGAAAAGATCAGACGAAAAGAATTGAAACTACTCCAAAAGAGAAAAGAGATGGAAAGGAAAGGGTATAAAAAGATTATCGAGGGGGAAGCTGAAGAAAGTGAAGATGAATGGGCAGGAATAGGAGGGGCAGATGGCGAATTAGAAGAACTAGCAAATTCTGATGATGAAAAGATGATTGACAATAACTTTAATATTGATTTGAAGGACGAGGAAGTTCGACGTAAATTCATGGAAGAACATAAGATTAAAGATGAAAAAGAATTGAATAAATTACTCGACGATATAAAAAATCATAAATTGATCAAAAAAGTTGGAGTAAATAACATTGATTTGAGTGACGAAGAAGATGAACTTCTTTTAAATTATCGTCGACAGAAATTACAAGAGCAAAGGCTTAAGCTTCAACAAGTTGACAAGGTCAATAAATCGGAGAAAGCTAAAGCATTTTTCGAAAGCATAAAGGAGGACTTGAAAACCAATGCCATATCTATCGACGACAGTGAAGAAGAAGAGAGTGAAATTGACGAGGATCTGCAAGATAAACTCGAAAATCTTGTCCCCAAAAAAATAGGACAAGAGTTCATAAGAAGCAAGTTATCATTTCTATCCGAATCTTTCAATAGATACGAATACGAACAACTGATGTCGAATTATCAGCATGACATGATATCGGATGAAGAAGATTTAAGTGCCTTGAAAATGAAATCATTTACCAACTTGAAAAGAAGCATCAAAGAAGTGGAAGTCGAAACCGACGACGATGATCAAGAAAAAGATACACAAGACGATGAGGACTTATTACCAGTCCGGAAACCATCAATCATGGCATCATTCAGATCAGTTGCATCATCGTCTTCAAGCACGTTCAGTGGAGTGACAGTGTCCAAACAATATAAGACCGCTAGTGGATCCAAAGCATCGATCATGTTTATGTCCAAGAAGAAAATGGTAAAACGTAAAATTAAAAATCTATAGAAAATATATGCATACACTACTTGAGTTGAAGAACCAAGCATTGGGATAGGATACAGAAACAAGCATCATGCCAATAGCTGTCAAAGCATAGCTGTCAAAGCATGCATGTCGGATTAATTCGGAAAAACGCCGGAATAACTGGGGGTCGAATTTCCAAATCAATTGAAGCTGCTACTCAAAGCATCTTGCAAGTTTCTGTTACTGAAATTGGTCATTATTGGGGTTCGGAACACAGACGACTCGCCGTGTACAACAAAGGACTTATTGGAGTCCAAAATCAAGCTGGAAGCTGACGAATAAATCGGCGGAGGAAGTCGTTTTTTATGATTTTCATTCGGCACCGAAATGGGATTGGATTTGGGGACCGATTTGAGTTCTTCGAGTTTACTTCGCTTCCTCCGTCGGGCTGCCATTGGTTTTGAGTTGTGTTGTATTAGAACGGGGGTTAGTGTGACGTTCAGAGCCAAAGATTGACTTGTTTCTGTTTGCATTAATTGGATAAATGAATCGGTTAATGATTTACCCAAAAAGATATTTTTTTCGGTTTTTTTCACGGGCCCTGTCACGGTTTGCAGGCTGTGAAGGGGTGGCCGGTTGTTTTGAGCCTTTGTTTTAGGAGAATGCATGAAATTAAGGAATGAAAACGGTGATTCTGAGTCTGGAGAGGCACTTATGGAAGGAGTACTAATCATCTTGGTCAATATGGACCTGGAATTCTCGGACTTGTCCTCCTTAGCAGTGTAGTAGATCGGTTCAATGGTAGGAGATATGAATTCGTGGCTGGGTTTGACATTCGTAGCGGGATTATGGAATTTGAACGATGATTTCCGAGGAGGAATATCAATACTTGCATCACTGACGGACTTTTTGACGACAAACGGATAACTGTCTTGGGACAAACACACCCGGGACTTGCGTAAATACAGCTCAAAGTCTTGGAATTCGCCATCAGGGCTGCAACTGAGTGTGGATTCGTTGTCATCAAAACCGATCTGATCGATTTCTTGTATATGAGGCTTTGAGTCCAAATCAAAATGGAATCCTTCGCCCAAAGTATCATTCGTCCATTCGGGATCGCCCTGGCCTCCTGGCGTGGTATCGTTGCTGTGAGTGTAAGAAACATCCATGAAATTATCAAGACTATCGGCCGAATCATTAATATTGACTGATCCACTTGATCTGACATCTACCGGAGAGTCAAGGATCGGGCTGCCGAATATGTTGGAGATCTTGTAGTGGGATTTCTTCTTATACACTTTGTTGGGTTTTGTTTTGATGGGTTTAAGGTTCATGTTGGATATCGAGATTGCTTGAGGAATCATCAAACTGGGCTGAGACGATGGGGGTTTATGAGGTTTGGGGACAGTTTCAACAGCCGGCCGCTCGGGCTGGTTGTATTTTGCCTTGAGATAGCCCAACTCGTCGGTTAGATTGCTGCAAGTGTTGGAATTAGTGATGGCATCATTATGACTCAAATCATGTTCAAAAAGGTATAATTTGCCGTTTAATTCGTGGAAATCGTTGGCAAAAAGGTAGTTGTTATGGAGAGACTGTGTGCTGGAGTCCAACTGGATGTCTAAGGAGGAGATCTGGTCGTTGTTGGCACAGATGGAATCCATAAACGAGCTTGATTGTTGGACTTTTTGGATCAACGCATCTGATTTGAGTTCGATGGTTTCCACTAAAACAAGGAGCTTATCGAGCCGAGAAAGACCCATAGTACCTGGCGGAATGAACGAACGGAACGCAACAGCCTTTGTGGTTCTTTATACCACTGGAGATGAGAAAAAAAACCTTGCAAAGGATCATAGACAAAGATGTTTATTTTGTTTCCCGATTGGGCCAGAGATTTGCGGTCCTCTCAAAACAGATCCGGAATCAGACATAAGATGGCTCAAAACGGAAATGGAATGTTGTGGGCCTATTTTAGCCTATTTACTGGAGAAAATAGCACGGCGTCTTCCGGGCCAGGAATCCATGGATTTCACTGGCACACACCACGTAGTAAGCCTGACGCATTAATGTACATTTCTACTCACGTTTTTGTTTTTTAGATTTCGATTTCTTTTCCTTCAGTTTTCTTTTCAACTTGTTTTCATAATCATCCTCTTCAGGAGCCACAAAGTCCTTCTGGCGCTCTTGCTGCTTAGTTTCAAGAGTCTCCTGCTGCTTTTCTTTCTTTTCATCCAATTTTTTCTGTTTCTTTTGGGACTTATTAAGGAAATACTCACCACTTTCAATCTGTAAGTCGATCTTTCTAGGCTGCTGTTGAGGTGGGAATGGAGTGTACACCTTCTTGTCTCTCTTGGCGACTTTCTTTCTTTGAACATTACGTTTCTTGAAGCTGGGTAAGAATCTGGACCAATCTTCATTGGCCAATTCTGGTTTTTTACTCAATTCCTGTTTGATCATTAGCTCTTTGATGTGATATATAGGGTGGACGTTCACCATACAGTCCTCCACGACCCTTCGAAGCGTCTTCAACCCTTGATATGGTCCCATACAACTGACAGTATTTCCTTGGACCAAAATATAACATTTAGTTAATAATTCCAAAGCTTTCAAAGTATTCCCATTGGGACCCACCAATCTCTGTCTTCTTTTGACGAATCTCTCCTTGTTGCTAACGAAATTGCCGATTTTGATCACATCACATGCAATATCATCCTGGAGAATTTTAACTGCTTGAGGAAACGGAACAGACCTTGCCAACAATTTGATCAAATCCCGGGCTTTCAACACGATGGCCGGGTCGTAGGTTTTCCCGGTGGTTTTCACGGTCATGGATCCCTCCACCAAGTCCAACTGACACGAAATATGGTGCTTTTCCAAGGCTTTAGTGACATCACTCCAAATCAGCTTCAAATATTGTTCTCTGTATTTGGGGAAAAGGGTCATGAATGTCGACTCTTCGGTGAACGGCAAGCCACTGCCGTTATCTTCGGGCTTGAACTCGTCTTGCTTCCACTTATCTATGTCGGGCGTATCCCAAGGTTTATCTTTATTATGCGTTGATACCATTATAAGCTCATCCCGAAATTTTTTTTTCTCGCAATTTATACAATCCAACCGATGGCCAAAAGAGTTCAAAAGAATAGCAAGAAAAAGTCGAAGAAAGGCGGGGCAATCAGCCAGAGCAAGAGCAAGGCCACGAAGGTGAAGATCGACCGGTTGAACCAGGATTTGAAGACGTTGGAGGAGGTGAGAACAATGCAATTGCAAAGCAAAGTGAGTGTGCTAGATGTGAAGAAGATGAAGAGAGATTTGGATGAGGACAAGGAGAAGAAGGAGCGAGCCAAGCGGATTGAGGGCGATGTGATGGAGCAGTTGGAGATGATCAGTGGGATGGGGATATGATGAGGAACGAAGACGAACGTAGAACACTAAGAAGTAATGAAAGTGTGAAGTGAGTGACCAGTGAAGTGAGTGATAATGAGAAGAGAGTGATAATGAGAAGAGAGTGATAATGAGAAGAGAGTGATAATGAGAAGAGAGTGATAATGAGAAGAGAGTGACAGAGGATTAAAGCCAGTTTCATGAGCCTAATGATTTAGTGCGGACGTGGTGCGAGCGGTGCGAGAAATAGTGACGTGGTGGACCAGCACGATACCACGATACGAGCAATCGCACCATGGCGTTACCACGTCGCACGTCGCACGTCGCACGACAGCACGGTACCACGTCGCACTACAGTACCACTTCGCACGACAGCACGACAGCACGACAGCACGACAGCACGACAGCACGACAGCACGACAGCACGACAGCACGACAGCACGACAGCAGCAAGTCCCGGCGCAAATGCCCAATGTGACAGGTCAACTGA